>JARBWK010000010.1:139322388-139636554 GCA_030556195.1 Anolis apletophallus | reverse complement strand
GATTCAGCATGGCTCTTCTTATGTTCTTATGTTCTTATGTTTTGGCGCCCCCAACATTATTTTGGCCCCAACATTATTTTGCCCCCAAACATTATTTTGGCGGCCCCCAACATTATTTTTTGCGCCCTAAACATTATTTTGGCGCCCCAAACATTATTTTGGCGCCCCCAACATTATATTTTGGTGCACCTAAACATTATTTTGGCCCCCCAAAAATTATTATTTTAGTGCGCCCTCAAACATTATTTTTTGGCGCCCCAAAACATTATTTTGGTGCGCCCTAAACATTATTTTGGCGGCCCCTAACATTATTTTGGCGCCCCTCAAACATTATTTTGGCGCCCCAAACATTATTTTGGCACCCCCACCATTATTTTGGCGCCCCCAAACATTATTTTGGCGGCCCCCAACATTATTTTGGCGCCCCAAACATTGTTTTGGCCCCCAAAACATTATTTTGGCCCCCCCCAACTCCACCTCGGAGTTGGTTGAGGTAGGCCGGATTTCCCTGGGTACTGGTTGTGGGGTCGGGAGCAGGTCAGGTTTTTGCCCTCCCTTCTGCTCGAGATCCCCGTGTACAACTGGTGGGCCACTGTGTGACACAGAATGCTGGACTAGATGGGCTGAGGTCCGATTCAGCATGGCTCTTCTTATGTTCTTATGTTCTTATGTTTGCGCCCCCAAACATTATTTTGGCGCCCCCAAACATTATTTTGCCCCCCCAAACATTATTTTGGCGCCCCAACATTTTTTGGCCCCAACATTATTTTGGCGCCTAAACATTATTTTGGCGCCCCAAACATTATTTTGGCGCCCAAACATTATTTTGCCCCCAAACATTATTTTGGCGCCCCAACATTTTTGGCCCCAACATTATTTTGGCGCCCCTAAACATTATTTTGGCGCCCCAAACATTATTTTGGCGCCCCCAAACATTATTTTGGCGCCCAAACATTATTTTGGCGCCTAACATTATTTTGTGCGCCTAAATATTATTTTGGCGCCCAAACATTATTTTGCCACCCCCCAAACATTGTGGCACCCCAACATTATTTTGGCGCCCCCAACATTATTTTTGTGCGCCCAAACATTATTTTGGCGCCCAAACATTATTTTGGCACCCCCAAACATTATTTTGGTGCGCCCCAAACATTATTTTGGCGCCCCCAAACATTATTTTGGCCCCCCCCAAACATTATTTTGGCACCCCCCAACCAGGCATGTAGCCAGGGGGGGCTAAGGGGGCTTCAGCCCCCCCCAGAAATTCTCAGGGTGGTCCGCGAGAAGACCTTACTGGTACATTATTTAAACTGTTATGTTTATTCATATCATGATCTGATCACCATGCTTATTATATCCCACATTAATGGGGTTATTGGGATAACAATACAAAAGATTTCCTAGGGTAAACCCTCTTCCACCCAGTCTCAGCCCCCTGAACCAAAATCCTGGCACGGCCCTGCCCCCAACATTATTTTGGCGCCTCAACATTATTTTGGTGCGCCCCAAACATTATTTTGGCGCCCCCAAACATTATTTTGGACCCCCAAACATTATTTTGGCGCCCCCACCACCAACATTATTTTGGCGCCCCCCAAACATTATTTTGGCGCCCCCCCAAACATTATTTTGGCGCCCCCCCCAAACATTATTTTGGTGCGCCCCCCCATGTAAAATAAATATACAATTATAATATCACAATACCATTAGTAGTATTATATTGTATCCAGGGCCGTAGCCAGGATTTTGATTCGGGGGGGGGGCTGAGTTTGGTTCGAGGGGGAGCTGAGACTGGGTGGAAGAGGGTCTACCCTAGCAAACCTTTTGTATTGTTGTCTCAATAACCCCATTAATGTGGGATATAATGAGCATGGTGATCAGATCATGATATGAATAAACATAACAGTTTAAATAATGTACCAGTAAGGCCTTTTCGCGGACCACCCTGAAAATTTCGGGGGCTGAAGCCCCTTAGCTCCCCCTGGCTACATGCCTGATTTCAATGCTACTTCACAACTGTGATTTTGCTATTGTTATGAACTCACCAACAATGGAATTGAACCAAATTTGGAACACAAAACTCCCATGACCAACAGCAAATACTGGAAGGTTTTGGTGGGCATTGACCTTGAGTTTGGGAGTTGTAGTTCACCTACATCCAGAGAACTCTATAGACTCAACAATGATGGATCTGGACCACACTTGACACGAATCCTCAATGTACTCAAATGTGAACACCGGTGGAGTTTCCAGAAAATAGATCTTGACATTTGGGAGTTGTAGTTGCTGGGATTTATAGTTCACCTACAATCAAAGAGCATTCTGAACTCACCAACAATGGAATTGAACCAAACTTGGAACACAAAACTCCCATGACCAACAGCAAATACTGGAAGGTTTTGGTGGGCATTGACCTTGAGTTTGGGAGTTGTAGTTCACCTACATCCAGAGAACTCTATAGACTCAACAATGATGGATCTGGACCACACTTGACACGAATCCTCAATGTACTCAAATGTGAACACCGTGGAGTTTCCAGAAAATAGATCTTGACATTTGGGAGTTGTAGTTGCTGGGATTTATAGTTCACCTACAATCAAAGAGCATTCTGAACTCACCAACAATGGAATTGAACCAAATTTGGAACACAAAACTCCCATGACCAACAGCAAATACTGGAAGGTTTTGGTGGGCATTGACCTTGAGTCAATGCCCACCAAATGTTATGAAGCGTAATGTAAATATCTGATATGCAGGATTTATTTTCATTCACTGGACCAAATTTGGCACATATACCCAATATGCCCAAATTTGAATACTGGTGGGATTGGAGGGAGAGATTGTCATTTGGGAGTTGTAGTTGCTGGGATTTATAGTTCACCTACAAGCAAAGAGCATTCTGAACCCCACCAATGGAGGAATTCCCATGACCAACAGAAAATACTGGAAGGTTTGTTGGGCATTGACCTTAAGTTTTGGAGTTGTAGTTCACCTACATCCCACGAGCACTATCAATAGGGTTGCCATTTTTGATATAAGAAATAAGGGGCATTTACGGGATTTTTCACAAAAATAAGGGGCACTTCATTAAAAACTTGAAACTCAAACGTTAGGTAGAAATAGTTTTATTAACAGAATCAGATAATGATTGAAACTCACAAAAGAAACTGACTTACACCCTCGTAACAGGACATGGTGTGTTTCTGCATGCTTTGTCATGCAGAAAAAAACATTATCAGAACTACCTAATTTTCTCCATCTGTATTTAGTCCTTGACTTTGCTGACTTTAAAAGTGCACCGTCTAAACATTAAAATAAAATAAATTTTATAAGACAGTACATCTTCATGATTATTATGTCAATAGTTAATGGTATAGTATAGTATGGGATACACAGCATTGTATAGTATTGGGATGCACAGCTAGGCCTATTTTAAGAGTAACTCTCAAGCAACCAGAAACTATCGTTATCCAACATGATCCAACATTCCCCTTGGGTAACGGTTAATTAGTCTACTGTACTTTGAAAAAGTCCTGTATCGCCTCTTCCTTCCAACGGGGACGCAGGCTGCCCTGTGAGTTGGAATCCCCGGGCAGGCATTGCCGTGGAAACCACAGTGCGCACCTTCCTCTGGTCAACCCCGCCCAGTCCTGTCCTGCTAGTGAAAAATAAGGGACAGGGCCTGAAAATAAGGGACACTAATTTTAGGGCCAAATAAGGGACATATGGGAACCCTAATCGTTGGTGGGGTTCAGAATGCTCTTTGGTTGTAGGTGAACTATAAATCCCAGCAACTACAACCAGGGGCAGTCTAAGGTAATTTTAAATGGTAGGCGAACATTATTTTGGTGCCCCCCCAAAACATTATTTTGCCGCCTCCCATGTAAAACAAATATACAATTATAATATCACAATACCATTAGTAGTATTATATTGTATCAATGTATATACAATATATTATACCATACTCATACTATATTATATCATAATTATATGATACTACATTACAATATAATTATATTATAATATATTGACATTATAATATAATGTAACATTCTATTATATTATTATTATAAAATAATAAAATTATTTATTTAAATAAAATTATCCTCTACTAAATATTTTCATTACTCCTATTAAACTCAAATAACCCAAAATAAAGTAAAATAAAATATTATATATTACTATTTTGTACAATACTACTATATTGCAATATTGTTTGTAATATTACATGTAATATACAATATATCATCATTCTATTGTTATATTGTACTTGTATTATATTGTATGACAATATTAAGCAGAACTGTATAATAATCAACAAGAAATGCAATGTAAATGCATCAAAATCAGAATATATTACCTACCACCCGTCTCATAATCCATAGGAGTCTCCCATAAGTCCAAATTTAGGATCCCAATGTAAATGTAAATAGAAAAACAGCCAAAATGTTCAAATGAGGTCGAATACAGGCAGCGCGGCCTGGGCAAACTTGGGCCCTCCCTCCCTCCTTCTAAGTGTTTTGGCCTCCAACTCCCACAACTCCTCATAGCCTCAGGCCCCTCAGGTCTAGACAGAAATAGAGCCGAAGAAAGGAAGGAGGGAGAGAAGAGGTCACAGAGGAGGAGGAAGAAAGCCCTTCATTCATTCCTTCACTTACACTTCCTTCACTAATTCTTTTCTCCTTCCCTGCAAACGCGCGCGCGCGGCGGAGACAAAGGGAGAGGGGAAGCACTCCCTGCCTGCCCGATAGGGAGGGCTTTGCTTACAGGCTTATGCGCAAGGGAGCTACTGGGCATGCGCTGAGGTTTTCACGCATGTGCAGTTGCTCCTGCGCTCAACTTCAGCTCCAGAGCAACTGCGCCTGCGTGAAAACCTCCGCGTGTGCCCAGAAGCGGCGTCGGAGCGCACAAGGCCGGGGTCAAAAAGCAGGCAGCTGCAGCACTGTCTGAGGAACATCGGCAGGGCCAGGATGGCGCCCCATGCGGCCAGGATGGCGCCCCCTTCCCAGATGGCGCCCTAGGCGGCCGCCTACTTCGCCTATCTTGTAGGACCGCCCCTGACTACAACTCCCAAGTGTCAAGTCTATTTCCCCCAAACTCCCACCAGTGTTCACATTTGGGCATATTGAGTCTTTGTGCCAAGTTTGGTCCAGTTCCAGGCATGTAGCCAGGGGGGCTAAGGGGCTTCAGCCCCCCGAAATTCTCAGGGTGGTCCGCGAAAAGGCCTTACTGGTACATTATTTAAACTGTTATGTTTATTCATATCATGATCTGATCACCATGCTCATTATATCCCACACTAATGGGGTTATTGGGATAACAATACAAAAGGTTTGCTAGGGTAGACCCTCTTCCGCCCAGTCTCAGCCCCGAACCAAACTCAGCCCCCCCCCCCCCGAACCAAAATCCTGGCTACGGCCCTGTCCAGATCCATCATTGATTGAGTCCACAGTGCTCTCTGGATATAGGTGAACTACAACTCCAAAACTCAAGGTCAATGCCCACCAAATCCTTCCAGTATTTTCTGTTGGTCAAGGGAGTTCTGTGTGCCAAGTTTTGGGTCAATTCCATCACTGGTGGAGTTCTAAATGCTCTTTGATTGTAGGTGAACAGTAAATCCCAGCAACTACAATTCCCAAATAACAAAATCAATTCACACACACCCCAATGCCCCCGCCCCCACCAGTATTCAAATTTGGGCGTATTGGGTATTTGTGCCAATTTGGTCCAGTGAATGAAAATGCATCCTATCAGGTATTTACATTACGATTCGTAATTAAATTAGGGGGCGATAGAGTTTCTAAAGCAGTGTTTTTCAACCTTTTTTGAGCCACGGCACACTTTTTGCATTTACAAAATCCTGGGGCACACCACCAACCAAAATGACACTAGCACAATAAAGAATGGCTGGGGGATGGTGGCCTGCTGGGAGCAGCTGCTGGGAGTGCCGAAGCCAGGGGCGGAGTCATGCCCCACCTCCTCCCCCGGCTTCAGCTCTCCCAGCAGCTGCTCCAGCCTTGAGGGGACAATGCCAAGCCAGCGGTGGCAGAGCCAGCACAATGCTGGCTTGGCACTGCCCCCTCAAGGCTGGAGCAGCTGCTGGGAGTGCCGAAGCCAGGGGCGGAGTCATGCCCCACCTCCTCCCCCGGCTTCAGCTCTCCCAGCAGCTGCTCCAGCCTTGAGGGGACAATGCCAAGCCAGCGGTGGCAGAGCCAGCACAATGCTGGCTTGGCACTGCCCCTCAAGGCTGGAGCAGCTGCTGGGAGTGCCGAAGCCGGGGGCGGAGTCATGCCCCACCCCCTCCCCCGGCTTCAGCTCTCCCAGCAGCTGCTCCAGCCTTGAGGGGACAATGCCAAGCCAGCGGTGGCAGAGCCAGCACAATGCTGGCTTGGCACTGCCCTCAAGGCTCGAGCAGCTGCTGGGAGTGCCGTTGCGGGGGGCGGAGTCATGCCCCACCCCCTCCCCCGGCTTCGGCACTCCCAGCAGCTGCTCCAGCCTTGAGGGGACAATGCCAAGCCAGCGGTGCCAGAGCCAGCACAATGCTGGCTTGGCACTGCCCCTCAAGGCTGGAGCAGCTGCTGGGAGTGCCGAAGCCGGGGGCGGAGTCATGCCCCACCCCCTCCCCCGGCTTCAGCTCTCCCACAGCCGAAGCTGAAGCCCCGTGAAGGAGGAGCATGAGCGGTGGATGGGCTTCAGTGGGCGGGGCTCCTCCTCCGCACAGCTTCAGCAAGCGAGGGGCGGGAGTCACGGCGGATTGGAGGCTGGCTGGGGAAACAGCCGAAGTAGGCGGCGCCCCGGCCCCTTCTTTTTTTCCGCCGCCGCCCAGCCCTTCCTCCTCCTCCCCCAAGCAGCAGGAGTTCGCCAGGAGGAGGGGGGGAAGGAAGGGGGGGGCAGAGAGCTTTTCTCGCGGCACAGCAGGAGGTCCGTCACGGCACACTAGTGTGCCATGGCACAGTGGTTGAGAAACACTGTTCTAAAGTATCCACACAGCTCTATATCCCAGAATATCAAGGCCAAAAATAAATAAATCCCACATTATCTGAGTGTGGACTCAGATAACCCAGTTCAAAGCAGATATTGTGGGTTTTTCTGCCTTGATATTCTGGAGTATGGGGCTGTGGGGAAGGGCCCTTGGTGTTTCTAGTGCAGTGTTTCCCAACCAGTGTGCCGTGGCACACTAGTGTGCCATGAGCGATCATCAGGTGTGCCGTGGGAAATTGGAACCTCCAATACCCTTTCTTCCCCCTCCTGCCAAACACTTTTTCTTCTCCACTCGGGGGTAGGTGAACTACAACTTCCAAACCCAAGGTCAATTCCCAAGCAAACCCTTTCAGTACTTTCTGTTGGTAATGAGAGTTCAATATGCCAGGTTTGGTTCAATCCATTGTTGCAAGAGTTCAGGATGCTCTTTGTGTATTAACTATAAATCCCAGAAACTGTAACTCCCAAATGTCAAGGTCTATTTTTCCCAAACTCCATCTGTGTTCACATTTGGGCATATTGAGTATTCATACCAAGTATGGTCCTGATCCAACATTGTTTCAGTCCACAGTGCTCTCTGAATATAGGTGAACTACAACTCCAAAACTCAAGGTCAATGCCCACCAGGGGCGGTCTAAGGTAATTTCAAATGGTAGGCGAACATTATTTTGGTGCCCCCCCAAACATTATTTTGCCCCCATGTAAAACAAATATACAATTATAATATCACAATACCATTAGTAGTATTATATTGTATCAATGTATATACAATATATTATACCATACTCATACTATATTATATCATAATTATATTATACTACATTACAATATAATTATATTATAATATATTGACATTATAATACAACATTCTATTATATTATTATTATAAAATAATAAATAAAATTATTTATTTCAATAAAATTATCCTCTACTAAATATTTTCATTACTCCTATAAAACTCAAATAACCCAAAATAAAGTAAAATAAAATATTATATATTACTATTTTGTACAATACCACTATTACATGTAATATAAAATTACACTTCCTTCACTGATTCTTTTCTCCTTCCCATAAGCGCGTGCGGCGGAGACAAGGAGAAGGAAGCACTCCCTGCCTGCCCGATCGGGAGTGCTTTGCTTACAGTCTTCTGCGCAAAGGGAGCTACTGGGCATGCGCGCATGCCTAGCAGCGGCGTCGGAACACACACGGCCGGGGCCCAAACGCTGCCTGAGGAACATCGGCAGAGCCAGGATGGTGCCCCATGCGGCCAGGATGGCGCCCCCTTCCCAGATGGCGCCCTAGGCGGCCGCCTACTTGGCCTACCTTGTAGGACCGCCCCTGATGCCCACCAAACTCTTATAGTATTTTCTCTTGGTTATGGGAGTTCTGTGTGGGAAGTTTGTGTCTTTCTGCCATTCCTGCCAGGATATCTATGTTGTGTTCATCGGCACAGGCCCAGGTTTCACACTGAGTGTATAAATACATTTAAAACATATTAACTATATGTATTACTATGTTAGAGTGTCATTTTGTATCATTTTGGTTGGTGGTGTGCCCCAGGATTTTGTAAATGTAAAAAGTGTGCCGCGGCTCATAAAAAGGTTGGGAAACACTGCCTTATACACTGGCCCCAGACCAGGTAAGGCCTTAAAACAGGGGTGGGCAATTATGTTTCACCTGCATCTATGGCAGGCAATGTCAAAGGTTGTGAGGTCTGTTGTAAACTAGGCAAGTTGGGTTTATACATCTGCCTCTTTCTCCCACCCTGGATATTCCACAGATACATAAAGCCCACTTGCCTAGTTTCCAACAGACCTCACAACTTCCGAGGATGCCTGCCATAGATGGACTACTGCAATGCCTTATATGCCGGCCTCCCTAGGTCAATGACCCAGAAGATCCGGGTTGTCCAAAATGCGGCTTCCAGGCTCCTTTCGAAATCATCTATGAAGTCCCATATAATACCGATTTTGCAGCGCCTGCATTGGTTACCAATTGGACAATGGATCTCTTATAAAATACTGGTCCTGACATTTAAAACTCGAAACGGTCAAGGACCTTTATATCTTAGGGATCGCCTTACCCGTCTTCTTCATCAGCGGTCGCCTCGACCTGCCCAGGAAAAACTATATATATCAGGCCCTAGGGAGGTGCGTTTGGAAGGTACAAGGCGCGGAGCTTTTTCGACCTCTGCCCCAATTCTGTGGAATTCGTTGCCACCATATGTTAGAGCTATGCCGGACTTGCGGTCCTTTGCACAAGCACTTAAGACCTGGCTTATTCCATGTTCCAGAAGCATTGTCTCCTGGCATTTCACCACATCTATGACAGGCATACTCACAGGTTCTGGGGATTGTTTTTGCAACCTCCGAAGATCCTAAAGTATCTAAAGTATCCTTAGTGTGTTGTCAAAGGCTTTCATGGCCAGAACGACTGAGTTGCTGAGAGTTTTCCAGGCTGTATGGCCATGTTCCAGAAACATTCTCTATTGACGTTTTGCCCACATCTATGGCAGGCGCCCTGAGAGGTTGTAGGGATTGTCCTCGCAACATTTGAAGATTCTAAAGCAGGGGTCGGGAACCTATGGCTCGCGAGCCATATATGGCTCTTTTAACGATTCTTTCTGGCTCCCAGGCCCAGCAGGCCCCTCCCCACCCAAGGAGTTTATTTATTTACTAGCTGTACCCGGCACGCGTTGCTGTGCCCTATTTAGGAGATGCGAGAAATTCTGAGTATGTAAGGGTTGGAATTGATGTTACTTATGGTCTTGGTGGGGTCATGGCTGTGTCGTTGTGGGTTCTGGTGGGTGGGATGTTGAAGTCCTGGGGAGTTGTTGGTGTGTGGTGTTGCTGGCGTTCTGCAGAGCTTGTGGATATACAATGTTTTTTGTCTTTCCGTCTGCTGTTCTGTGGTTTCCCATCTCTGGATTTGAAAAAAGAAACTGTGTTTCTGTTCTGGCGTTTGTTCTGCCCTTTTTTGTTTGCTGTATGTAGCGTTGCGAGTGTGTCGTCTGATGCTGTTCTTTTTAGAAGGCATGGCTTGTCTTTTGGGTCAGTTTCTGCCTTTGTGGAAGGAAAGAATGGCATACAAATGGGTTGAGCAGTAGACGCAAGGATGTGTTATGTGCGTATTGTGTTGTGTGTAGGTATTACTTTTTTGGTGAGTTAGTGGGTGTGTGGTGGAATTGTGGGTGGTAGTATGTTGTGGAATGCTTGTGTGGGTGGGGTGTTTTGGGTGTTTGTGTGTGTTTGTAGAGTATCAGTGCAGTGTTGTATTGTGTTGTGGTTGGAGTATAGGTGGAGTTGGTTTTTGTTTGTGGTGGTGGTAGGTGTTGTGTGTGCGGGGTCCCATAAGGTTGGGGGGATGGGTTGTGATAGGAAGTTGTGTTGTGTTGTGTGGGTAGGAATTGCTGGAGAATTGCTCCCTCATAGAGTTTGGTTTTGTCAGTTTAACCCTCAAACACCAACTGACTCAAATCACTCAGCATTCTATCCTTGGCTGGCTGTGCCCAGCGTTACTATGGATACTAAGCCTCCCTGCATTTTGTGTGGGCCGATGTTGGCCAATGGGTTTCGCTGGCTGCCGCAGAGGATGCTGGGAAATGTAGGGTTTTTTGTATCGTTGTTTTGGGGGCCTTCTAGGTTTTGGGGGCCTTCTAGGTTTTGGGGGTGAAAGTTTCTTTGCTTAAAACCTTCCTTGCCTGAGGCCTATTTGTGTTGACAAGTTTGGTGTCTCTGCCTTGGAAGGTTTCTCTGTCTCTGTCAGTCGTTTGACGACGGGACCTCCTTTATATAATAGATTTATTATTTCGATTTGTATACCGTCCTTTCCGGTTTGGCTCAGGGCAGTTTACAGCATACCGAACTACAACAAGGAAGCATAAAAACAATAAGAACAATAGCAATAAGAACAATAAGATATGAGATATAAAGCAATTTAGACGGTGTACAGCCATAACCAAGAGTGGCTAGAGGCTAAATGCTTGCCAAAACAGTACCGTTTTGCAAGCTTTCCGGAAAGCCGGCAGCTCGCTAATTGCTCGGACATCAGGCGGCAGTGCTGCCACAGAGAAAGCTCTCTGTCTGCTTAATGACAAGTGGATGGTTCACAGGGAAGGGATCTGTAAGATCCTCAGATCGAAGAGATCTCTGGGGAACATATGGGAGTAGATGGTCCCACAGATACACCGGCCCCAGACCATGCAAGGCCTTAAAGGTCAAGACCAACACTTTGAAGATGATCCGGTGCTCAATTGGCAACCAGTGCAGTCACTGCAGAGTTGGAGTGATGTGAGCCCTGGCCGGCACTCCAGCCAGGAGTCTCGCTGCCGCGTTCTGCACCAGTTTGAGCTTCCGGATGACTGACAAAGGAAGACCAATGTAAAGGGCGTTACAGTAGTCCAGCCCCGAGATGACCGTCGCCTGGATCACCGTGGCGAGGTCATTTCCGGTGAGATAGGGCGCCAGTCACCCAGCCTGTCGCAGATGAAAAAAGCAGATCTGCTGACAGCAGAGACCTGAGCCTCCATTGTCAGCAGCAGGTCCAACTGGACCCCCCAGACTCTTTACTAAGGGCGACGGGCGTAGAATTGCCGGAAAGTGGCCCTGGGCAGCGAGGGAGGTGGGGAGGACCGGGGCAGGCCGGGCCCGTCACGCGGCGTTTTCCGTGGCTCAGGGCCGCTTTCCGGCAACTCCTTGACCCCTGCACTAAAGTGAACATTGTATGTAAAGGCAAGAAAGGCTGCAATTCAGAAGCCACTGTTGTTGAAGCACTCCTTGTGATACCATTTGAATTACTCTTGAGCAAGTAGCTTTTGGAAAGTATTGCTGTCTTTTGAAATTCAACACCCTTCCCATTTATATAAAGTTCTCATAGTATGTACGTATATACTCACATTGAGTTGAATTCAATGTTAAATGTTAAAATTATATTATATAACCCCAATTGGGAGTGGCGGTTGATAAATCTAATAAATAAATAAATAAATAAATAAATATGGCTCCCACTGCAAATATTTTGCTTTTATGGCTCTCTGAGTCAAAAAGGTTTCCGACCCCTGTCCTAAAGTATCTAAAGTATCCCTAGTGTGTTGTTGAAGCTTTTAATGGCTAGAATCACTGGGTTGCTGTGAGTTTTCCAGTCTGTATGGCCATGTTCCAGAAACATTCCGTCCTGATGCTTTGTCTACATCAGTGCTGTCCAACTTCTGGCGGGTCCAGGGCCGGATAAGAGGTCACTGATGACCTGCGGGGCCGCTCGGCCCCGGCCCAGGCCCCGCCCACAGCCCAGGCCCGCCCCTCTAAAGCCGCCAAAAAGGAGGAGTAGGCGGTGCCAAGGGGCAGCGCGTCACGCCAGGCCTGTGACGCGCTGCCGTTGGCGCCGCCTTCTGCCCTTTCGGCGGCTCCCGGCCTAGGAAGGGGGGGGCGCGAAAAGGAGGAGTAGGCGGTGCCAGGGGCAGCGCGTCACGCCAGGCCTGTGACGCGCTGCCGTTGGCGCCGCCTTCTGCCTTTTTGGCGGCTCCCGGCCCTAGGAAGGGAGGCGCCAAAGTGGAAGGAGTAGGCGGTGCCAAGGGGCAGCGCGTCACGCCAGGCCTGTGACGCGCTGCCGTTGGCGCCGCCTTCTGCCCTTTTTCGGCGGCTCCCTCGGCCTAGGAAGGGAGGGGGGCGAAAGGGAGGAGAGGCGGTGCCAAGGGGCAGTGCGTCACGCCAGGCCTGTGACGCGCTGCCGTTGGCGCCGCCTTCTGCCCTTTTTCGGCAGCTCCCCCGGCCTAGGAAGGGAGGGGGCGCCGAAAAGGAGGAGTAGGCGGTGCCAAGGGGCAGCGCGTCACGCCAGGCCTGTGACGCGCTGCAGTTGGCGCCGCCTTGCCCTGCCGCGCCCCTCCCTTCCTAGGTAGGGGGCGCCGAAAGGAGGAGCTAGCTCTCTTCCTCCTCCCTGCCCCACCTCCCCCCCCCGGCCGCCATTTTTTTTTAAATTTAAAAATGGCGGCTGAGGGCATAGGTGGGGCCGTGTCCAACAGACTACGGGGCTGGATCTGGCCCCGGGGGCCGCCAGTTGGACAGCCCTGGTCTACATCTATGGCAAGCATCCCCAAAGGTTGTGGGGATTGTCCTTGCAACCTCTGAAGATCTTAAAGTACCTGGGGCGAGAGCCGTGTTTGGATGCACATGTCCTTCCCTCCAATGTCAGACCATGTTTAACCCAGTTTGGATGTGCATTTCCTTCTCTCCCGCATCAGACATAAACATTCCAGAGATACATCAACCCCACTTGCCTAGTTTCCAACAGACCTCACAACTTCTGAGGATGCCTGCCATAGATGTGGGTGAAACGTCAGGAGAGAATGCTTCTGGAACATAGCCACACAACCTGGAAAACTCACAGCAATCCAAATTATTCATGATTTCTCCACTTTTTTTGGCATGGGGGTGGGTGGGTGGGGTGTCTGGCACCCTACATTTTGCCAAAGTAAGGCAGCTCCATCTTGCCTCCTTGACCTTCCATCAGCTCAGAGCCCCTCCCCCGGCACCAACTGCTGCTCTGGGACAGAGTCAAGGCAGAAGGGGAAGAAAGGCAGCTCCATCTTGCCTCCTGACGGGGCGCCGCCTCCTTCGGCCGTTTCCCCACCCAGCCTCCAATCTGCCATGACTACCACCATGACTCTCGCCCCTCGCTCGCTGAAGCCGCGTGGAGGAGGAGCCCCACCCACTGAAGCCCGTCCACCGTTCATGCTCCTCCTCTGTAGGAGAACTGAAGCTGGGGGGAGGGGGCTGGGCATGGCGCGGCCTGGCTCTGCCCCCTCCCCCGGCTTCGGCACTCCCAGCAGCTGCTCCAGCCTTGAGGGGACAGTGCCAAGCCAGCATGGTGCTGGCTCTGGCACCGCTGGCTTGGCACTGCCCCCTAAGGCTGGAGCAGCTGCTGGAGGAGGTGAAGCCGGGGGTAGGGGGTGGGGCATGGTGCAGCCTGGCTCTACCCGCACCCCGGCTTTGGCACTCCCAGCAGCTGCTCCCAGCAGGCCACCAACCCCCAGCCGTTCTTTACTGTGTTAGAGTGTCATTTTGTGTCATTTTGGTTGGTGGTGTGCCCCCGGATTTTTTTAATGTTAAAAGTGTGCCGCGGCTCAAAAAAGGTTGGGAAACACTGGTTTAAATAAATAATGTTATGTATTATTTTATAGAAAGTATGGTGTAATGTAATAATATATGATATAATGTAGTGTTACATTGCATTATAATTTAAAATAATTGTTAAAAATGATTCTATAAAATTATTTATTTAAATAAGTAATTTTATTTTGTTTAAATAAATAATGTTATTTATTATTTTAAAGATAATATAATATAATAATATAGTGTTACGTTGCATTGCAATTTGATATAATATAATATAATATAATGTCAATATATTGTATTATGTTATAGTATAACAATTGTAATGTAATAATAATAATAGTATGATTACGGTATGGTATGTGGTATATGCATTTGGTATTGGTGGTGTTGTATTGTATCACAGTATAATAATGCCAATGATAATGTGATACAATAATCATATCGTGATATTATAATTTATATATTTGTATTACATGCAATATTGCTAACAATATTGCGATATGTTGTAATGTTAATTGTTGTTTTTTCAGTTTGTTGTAAGCCGCTCCGGCAATATTGTTATATGTACACTGTAAGCCACTCTGGCAGTATTGTTGTTTGCTGTAAGCCACTCTGAGTCCCCTTCGGGGTTGAGAAGGGTGGCATATAAAAATTGTAAATAAATAAATAAATAAATAAATAAATAAATAAAGTAGGACCCTGTTGCAACCCCAAGGATTTCCTTTCCACCCCTAGACTGGGCTGCCTGAGAACTGGTCCATACTTGATCCTTCTGGCAGCTGCTTCTCTTCATATTAGCTTTCTGCTGTCACAACCCTCAGCTGCAAGTAGGCATCCAAATTGGCTGCATCAAACTGACACACACATTTCTTTCTAACATGTACCAGGAACTGCTTCTTCCATAGAAGCTCCCGGTGACACAAGGAGTTTTGAGGTCACTGCTGGGCGTTCCAAGAGAAATTGTGTCATTGGAAAGAGAAAAAAACTCCTTGTCATTGGGAGAGGCCATATGTAGTATGCAATGAGACATTACTTCAGGAGACCGGAAATCAGGTACTTTGTAGGTCGGGTGTTGCAAAGATTGGCTCTAAGAGCAATATCCTTAAAATCAATGGGACCTTATTTTAAAATAAGGCTGTGATGTGAAGTACACTAAATGGATTGACTTTGGTGTGTGTATGTGTGTTTCTAAGAATAAATGTGCTTAGAATTGCAGGACCCCCTCCCATTTTTGTCCTTTTGCTGCCACAAAACAGTAGTGTTTAGGCATGAGAAAAATGAAACGGAAATTAAAAGGATTCGTAAGAGATTCGTATGTAATGGGACTTTTGAGCTTTTACGGATCGCTGCCGCGAACCCGGAAGTAGACTTCCTTTACGGTCCTTGAGGCCAACAATTTGCGTTATGATCGTAATAAATTCTTAATTATTAATTAATTATTGTACTACGTACTCACTTCTCCCTGTCTTCTCCCCCTCATTTCCTTCCCGCCTTCATTCAGCTTCTTCTTTTCCCCGCATTTCTATGGGGAACTGGAAGTGACGCTGCTGCTAGGTAGGCAATGCATTCTGGAAAGTGTAGTCCTCCACGCTCCCCCTCCTTCTTCTTCCCCGTTGCTCTGCTGCCATGCCCCATCGCAGGGGCCAGCTTCACACACACACACACACACACGCTTCTCCTCCTCTCTCTCCCTGCGCTCTCTCAGATGCTTCTCTTCCCCGTTGCTCTGCCATGCCCCATCTCAGGGACCAGCTTCAGCCCTCCAGGTACGTGTTTTGGACTTCAACTCCCACCATTCCTCACAGCCTCAGGCCTCTTCCTTTTTCCTCTCAGCCTGGGCAAACTTGGGCCCTCGCTCCCTCAGGATCGGGGTGAGAGAGAGGCAGCGAGGAGCGAGGGGGGCCTCCTCCTCCTTTTTTTTTTGCTGCTTCCAAGAATAGAATACCCCCCTCCCTCCCTTCCTCCTTCCCTCCCTCCTTCCTATTTGGAGAGTCCCATCTAGAATTCAGTGTGGTTTATTCAAGTTTTGGCCTACAACTCCCAGAAATCCCAGCCAATTTACCAGCTGTTAGGATTTCTGGGAGTTGTAGGCCAAAACCATCTGGAATGCGCATGCTCTGGCATACGAATTACTAACGAATTTCGTTAGTACTTAAGTTACATTTTAGAAATTTTTGGAATTTTTTTTGTTGTAAGTCTTTCCTTTAC
This sequence comes from Anolis apletophallus, assembly GCA_030556195.1. Taxonomy (NCBI): domain Eukaryota; kingdom Metazoa; phylum Chordata; class Lepidosauria; order Squamata; family Anolidae; genus Anolis; species Anolis apletophallus. The sequence goes on along the minus strand of JARBWK010000010.1, from coordinate 139,620,250 downwards.
TAATCAAAAAAAATCCCCCATTTCATTTTAGAATCGCCATTTTGGATTCGAAACCATACCTAGTAGTGTTACTTTCCTTAGGAAAGATGAGAGGCAGGGCTGGTTCGTCCATCAGGCGGACTACGCAGGCGCGTAGGGCGACGTCACCCGGGAGGGGCGTTGCCACCTGGAGGGCATCGCCGCACCGGCTCTGTCCCGCCCGCCGCCCTCGCCGCTGCCCCCCACCCGCTGTTACGCCGGCCAGGTCTCCGCGGCCGGCTCCGCGGCCTGAGCCATGCAGCCGCGCCGGCCGGGCCTTTGTTAGGCCAGCCGCTCCTCCGCATGCACAGAAGCTTCTACAGGCGCTACGGTGCCTGTAGGAGCTTCTGCGCATGTGCGAAAGCTCTGCGCATGCATACTAGCTCCAGAGTGCACCTCCCGCTTAGGAGCCAGTGCGCATGCGTGCAGTTTCGCGCATGCGCACTAGGCTCCAAAGCAGGAGGCGCACTCTGGAGCCAGTGCGCATGCGCACAGATTGGCGCATGCACACTGGGCCCCCCTCGGGAGCAACTGGTGGGGCACATTTTTTCCCGCATACCCCCCCGGGAACAGGTAGGTCCGCCCCTGATGAGAGGATTGGGCAATTTAACTAGGAAAATTGCATATTTTGTAGGGGTGGATATCTCCAATTTAAATACTTTGAAACCCGTTAATATTTCGTATTTGAAATTATTTTGACCTTATATTGATCCTCGGCATCCAACCCGGAAGTGAAGTTTCAAAACCGAACCCGGGATCACCATTTTTTTTGTAAAGGTCACGTTATTAGGTCGTTTTCCCACTCCTCAGTTCTCAACTCACGAGAGGAGACTGGAGGGCAGCAGCACCCTCCTTTCTCCTCTCGCCAGCTGAGAGCTGAGGCGGGCGCTTTGGAAGCAGCCCGGCCGAGTTTTCCTCCTGTTCCCCAGGCTCTCCCTCACAAGCGGAGGGAGAGCCCGGAGAACGGGAGGAAATTCCTCCGAATCTCGGAGTTAGTTCTCGGCAGGGAAGGAGGACGCGAGGGGATGCTCTCCGCACCTCCTTCTCTGCTTCTCTGCTAAGAACTAAAGCACGTCAAGCCTTGACACGGTTTAGGTCTTAGCAGGGAAGGAGATACGTTTGCACGTCCTTCCCTGCTAAGGACTGAACCGCGTCAAGCTTGCATCCACACCTCTCTTCCTTTCCCCCCACCTTTAACCCGGGATGCCTCTGAGGTGGCGGGGAAAGGAAGGGGTGTGTGGATGCAAGCCATCCACACACCCTTCCTTTCCCGCCACCTCAGAGGCATCCCGATTTATATTTAACAGGTAAATATAATGTGCTATGCTTCTGAGCTCGGGGGGGGGGGGGGAGGGAAGAAGGGAGTGCTTGCTCTCCCCAGGCCCGGATCAGGCCCTTTTGCCGCCCTAGGCCAAAGGGTCTGCCTCCGCCCCCCCCCCCCCCCCCCCCCGCCCCCCCCCACCCCAAGCTCCGCCCCAACACACCCGATTGAAGGAAGCAGGGCGGGGCGAGGAGAAGAAAGAGGCGCCGTCCACCTCCGCGCGTCCTGCGGGCGCCGCCCACCCTCCGGGTGGGGCTGGCGCGACTCCTCTCTGCCTCCTCCCTGGCGTGGCGTCGGCAGGCAGGCAGGGGAGGAGGAGGCGCCGCGCCGCCCCTCCTCCCTTGTGTGGCATGACGACGCAAGGGAGGAGGGCCGGCAGCACGACTTCTCTCCGCCTCCTTCTCCCTACCTGGCGACGCCAAGCCAGGGAGGCGGAGAGAAGCCGCGCCACCGCCGCTCCTCCTTTGCATCGCCACGCCACGCAAGGGAGGGGGTGGCGCGGCTTCGCCTCCTCCTCCCTGCCTGGCGACGCCACGCCAGGGAGGAGGCAGAGAGGAGTCCCACCGCCGCCCCTCCTCCCTTGTGTCGCGCCAGCCCCGCCAAAAAGGGGTGGGCGGCACGCAGGACGTGCGGCGGGAGGGCGCCTCTTTCTCCTCCTTGCCCCGCCCTGCTTCCGTTAATCCGGTGAGGAGGCGGGGAGGGGCAGAGTAAGGAGCGGAGCTGATCCTCCCTCGCTCCCTCCCTCCTAAAGCAGAGCAAAGGGAGGGGGCCCTTTTTTGGTGATTTTTTTTGGATTTTTTTTTTAAAAAAATGGGGGTCCGGATCCGCTGCCCCCCCAAACGTGCCACCCGAGGCCATGGGTAATCCGGGCCTGGCTCTCCCTTTTTCCCTCCCTGCCCCCCCCAGCGACCAACTTTGGTCTCCCAATCAGTCTCTAAGTTGCTACAAACCCCCTTTGCATACTGGACCTTCCAAGTTGGAGTCTAGCACAATGCCGGCTGGGGTGCTTATTTTGCTTAGTGGGGATGATCAAGGTGTTCTGTAATCTTTTATAATGACTTTCCAATTACATTCAAAATGTAAGGTTATTTAGCACAAAGGTGCTCAGGGGCGGTCCTACAAGATAGGCCAAGTAGGCGGCCGCCTAGGGCGCCATCTGGGAAGGGGGCGCCATCCTGGCCGCATGGGGCGCCATCCTGGCCCTGCCGATGTTCCTCAGACAGTGCTGCAGCTGCCTGCTTTTTGACCCCGGCCTTGTGCGCTCCGACGCCGCTTCTGGGCACGCGCTGAGGTTTTCACGCAGTCGCAGTTGCTCCGGAGCTGAAGTTGAGCGCAGGAGCAACTGCACATGCGTGAAAACCTCCGCGCATGCCCAGTAGCGCCCTTGCACAGAAGCCTGTAAGCAAAGCACTCCCTATCGGGCAGGCAGGAAGTGCTTCTTCTCTCCCTTTGTCTCCGCTGCGCACGCGTGTTTGCAGGGAAGGAGAAAAGAATCAGTGAAGGAAGTGTAAGTGAAGGAATGAATGAAGGGCTTTCCTCCTCCTCCCCTATGACCTCTTCTCTCCCTCCTTCCTTTCTTCGGCTCTATTTCTGTCTAGACCTGAGGGGCCTGAGGCTATGAGGAGTTGTGAGAGTTGGAGTCCAAAACACTTAGAAGGAGGGAGGGAGGGCCCAAGTTTGCCCAGGCCGCGCTGCCTGTATTCGACCTCATTTGAACATTTTGGCTGTTTTTCTATTTACATTTACATTGGGATCCTAATTTTGGACTTATGGGAGACTCCTATAAATTATGAGTCGGGTGATAGGTAATATATTCTGATTTTGATGCATTTACATTGCATTTCTTGTTGATTATTATACAGTTCTGCTTAATATTGTCATACAATATAATACAAATACAATATAACAATAGAACAATGATATATTTTATATTACATGTAATATTACAAACAATATTGCAGTCTAGTGGTATTGTACAAAATAGTAATATATAATATTTTATTTTACTTTATTTTGGGTTATTTGAGTTTTATAGGAGTAATGAAAATATTTAGTAGAGGATAATTTTATTTAAATAATTTTATTATTTTATAATAATAATATAATAGAATGTTACATTATATTATAATGTCAATATATTATAATATAATTATATTGTAATGTAGTATCATATAATTATGATATAATATAGTATGAGTATGGTATAATATATTGTATATACATTGATACAATATAATACTACTAATGGTATTGTGATATTATAATTGTATATTTGTTTTACATGGGGGGCGGCAAAATAATGTTTTTTTGGGGGGGCACCAAAATAATGTTCGCCTACCATTTAAAATTACCTTAGACCGCCCCTGAAGGTGCTTATCTCAAAATGCAAACAATCATCTTGGGCTTTGGACTAGTGGCTGCAAAGCCTCTTAGTTTGAGCTTCCCAGAAGACCAATATGGCTATTCAAGGAAGGGATGGGTGCTTCCAACTGCTGACCACCACCTGTCTGCCCTAGCCAACAGGTGAGTTGTGGTCTCATGAGAACATAGCATTACTTAAAGGATTTGGGGACCAGACGTACACATTTGTCCTGGGTTACCCTTCCTTTTCCAAGACTATGCTTTCAAATGAGCTTGTCTTATGTGTCTTTGAAGATGAAAGGAAGACATTTCCAACCAACCTGGCTTGTGTGATTGTAATACTTATGGTAATCACTGTAATATACTGTACATCAGGGGTGCTCAGAATGGTGATCGGGATCACCAGGGTGATCTTTGGGCTTCATCCTGGTGATCTTCAGGCCCCTGACCAGGTTTTTTGCTGTTGGTCCTCTTCACGCGCCCCTGCACGCTGCAAAGAAGTCCTCCGTCGTTGCTCCTCCCCGCTCCTGCTCGCGCGCCTCTCCAAAAGCTCCAGAGTCCAAGAGGCAGAATGGGCCCCCTCTTTTGGATTCCTCCTCCTCCCTCCGTCCTTCTCCAGCCACTCAGTGTCGTAGGAGACCAAAGGGGCCGGGCCTGGATGACGCGATGCATGACTGGCCCTGTGCGCATGCGCAGAAGCGCCCATTCTGCCTCTCGGACTTCTCGTGAGCTCTTGGAGGCGGCACGCATGCTGGCGGCGTGGAAATAGGAGCAACGATGGAGGAGGAGAAGGACACTTTGGGGTCATTTCCTTACCGCATCTCAAAGGTCGGTCTTTTTACTTTGGGGTGGGAGCTTGATTGTACTGTGGCATGTCTCTTTGTTTATTTTTAAAGTTTTAAAATGGCCTTTTAGCTCCAAAGCCTCTCTGCTTGCTTTGTTCCTTGAGAAATATATGTTGGGGAATATGGAAATGTGGGAGAAATGGGGTGGCTGGATGTATTTTTGCATGCCCCTTTGTTTACCTTGCTGAGTATTAAATGGCCTTGCAGTTCATCAGCCTCTCTTCTTACTTTCTGGCTGATAATATATGTGGTAATATGGCAGTGTGGGAGAAATGGGGTGGTTGGATGTATTTTTGCATGCCCCTTTGTTTACCTTGCTGAGTATTAAATGGCCTTGCAGGCCTCTCTTCTTACTTTCTGGCTGATAATATGTGTGGTAATATGGCAGTGTGGGAGAAATGGGGTGGTTGGATGTATTTTTGCATGCCCCTTTGTTTACCTTGCTGAGTATTAAATGGCCTTGCAGTTCAAAAGCCTCTCTTCTTACTTTCTGGCTGATAATATGTGTGGTAATATGGCAGTGTGGGAGAAATGGGGTGGTTGGATGTATTTTTGCATGCCCCTTTGTTTACCTTGCTGAGTATTAAATGGCCTTGCAGTTCATCAGCCTCTCTTCTTACTTTCTGGCTGATAATATATGTGGTAATATGGCAGTGTGGGAGAAATGGGGTGGTTGGATGTATTTTTGAATGCCCCTTTGTTTACCTTGCTGAGTATTAAATGGCCTTGCAGTTCAAAAGCCTCTCTTCTTACTTTCTGGCTGATAATATGTGTGGTAATATGGCAGTGTGGGAGAAATGGGGTGGTTGTATGTATTTTCATGCTCTGTTTTATATTGTTGTTATTAAATTGAAATGTTGATGTTTTATAACTTCATTTTATGTCAACTGCCCCAAGCCTGCTGGAAGGAGCGGTACATAAAAATGAATAATAAATATAAATAAATAAATAAGAAAATAGTTATACGTTTTACATTTCTGGGTAGGTGATCTTTGGGACTTGGTTTTTTAATCAGTAGCTCCCATGCTGAAAAAGTGTGAGCACCCCTGCTGTACATTATCACCTGTTTGTCACCTTTATACCAAAACAAAAGATCCTGTGACTCTCATTTCTTAGCAGTGGGTTTACTGTACTGCTTGTTCGAAGGACATCCCACATGTCCATAGAAACTGAAATGGTGCCTCTTTGGTCATTGCATATGAAAGGTTGATAGCCCCAGATACAGCCAAAATTATTTTTTTGGTACATGGGGCAGAAAATCCTATAACCAGCTCTTCTGTTCCTAGGAAGTAAAAAGTCAATAAGAAAAGTAAATAGAGAGCAATTTGTTGCTTCATTTTTATGACCTTCCAGGTTACCTAATGTTACCTATCTCATGTTACCCAAAGACAGGGCTGGTACAGAATAATATTTGGTATAAATAGAAATTATGTACATTTTCCACATATTGTGGGGTGAGAGAGGGGGCGACTTGAGCTCAGCCTTAATCCATAAACCAGTGTTTTTCGACCTTTTTTGAGCCACGGCACATTTTTTACATTTACAAAATCCTGGGGCACACCACCAACCAAAAGGACACAAAATGACACTCTAACACAGTGTTTCTCAACCTTTCTAATGCTGCGACCCCTTAATACAGTTCCTCATGTTGTGATGACCCCTAACCATAACATTATTTTCATTGCTACTTCATAACTGTATTTGTGTGTTGGGGGGGTTGGGAGGTTGATTTTGTCATTTGGAAGCTGTAGTTTCTGGGATTTATAGTTCACCTACAATCGAAGAGCATTCTGAACTCACCAACAATGGAATTGAAACAAACTTGGCACTCAAAATTCCCATGACCAACAGCAAATACTGGAAGGGTTTGGCAGGCATTGACCTTGAGTTTGGGAGCTGTAGTTCACCTACATCCAGAGAGCACTATAGACTCAACAAGGATGGATCTGGACCACACTTGACACGAATCCTCAATATACCCAAATGTGAACACTGGTGGAGTTTGGGGAGTTGTAGTTGCTGGAATTTATAGTTCACCTACGATCAAAGAGCCCCTTGCACCCCACCAATGATAGGAATGGGTCAAACTTCCTATACCGAACCCTCATGCCTTGAAGGGACTAGCTGGCGTGAGCCTCCATCCCACCTCTCACACTCTCCCTCGCCCACACATGCGCATCATGCTGCCATGAGCCAAGCGCGCCTGCTCTCCCCTCCCTGCTTGGAGTCTCAGAAACAGCCCTCCCCTTGGCTGGGAGGCCTGCCAATCACAGGACAAGTGGAGAGATCTTCAACCTTCTCTGCCAAAGGGCTTCCTAAGACCATCAGAAATATATGTTTTCTGATGGCCTTTGGCGACCCCTCTGAAACCCTCTCGCGACCCCCCTGGGGGTCCCGACCCCCAGGTTGAGAAACACTGCTCTAACACAATAATACATATAGTTAATATATGGCAGAAAGACACACACGAAGGTCTTGCTCAACAGCTGTCAGTCTCTCTCTGTGTTTAGCTTTTATCGCAGTCAAGCTAGAGAAGCTCATCTCACACAGATACGTGGTTGAAAACGGGAGCAATGTCTGTCAGGGATTATGGGTAGGTTTTCCAAGTATTAAACACAAACCTAATTTAGCAGAGTAAAACAAAATGCAGCAGCTTCAGCTTAGCCCAGAAGTAATGTGGTCATTGAGAAAAACTCCCTAGCATAAAGTCAACTTACTTTATTGTAAGTAAAATAAAATATCCATACAGGAGAAAATCCACAAAGTAAAACATCCACAAAGGAAACCTCCACACAGGAGAAAACGTCCACACAGGAGAGCCACAAAGGAAACCTCAAAAGGAAGCCTCAAAGGGAAAGATACAAAATAGAAAGAAGTATTTAAGAGCATAACAATTAGACCCCACCTTTCTCCAGGAATCTAATTGTTGAGCAACTCAACTGTACCTTATAACACTGAAATTAACATCACTGAAAACACTTAAAGGTACAAATATAATTTTGTAACATAAAACTTTCAACAATGTCAAAATAGACCAACAGAAAATACTGGAAGGGTTTGGTGGGCATTAACCTTGAGTTTGGGAGTTGTAGTTCACCTATATCCAGAGATATATCCTCCTCTATGGGTCGGAAACATGGGTCACCTATCGCCAACACCTACGACTCCTCGAACGCTTTCATCAGCGCTGTCTTCGCACAATCCTAAATATACACTGGACCAGTGCTGTCCAACTTCTACGGGGTCCAGGGCCGGATAAGCGGTCACTGATGACCTAGGGGGCCGCTCGGCCCCGCCCCCAGGCCCCACCCCAGGCCCCAACCCCAGGCCCCGCCCCCTCCTAAAACGGCCGAAAAAGGGCAGAAGGCGGCGCCAAGAGCAGCGCGTCACCGGCCGGGCGTGACGCGCTACCCCTTGGCGCAGCCTTCTGCCCTTTTTCGGCGCCCCCCTCCCTTCCTAGGGCGGAGGGGGCGCCGAAAAGTAGGAGTAGGCGGCGCCAAGAGCAGAGCGTCACAGGCTCTCTTGGCGCCGCCTACTGCTCCTTTTCGGCGCCCCCCCTCCGCCCTAGGAAGGGAGGGGGCGCCAAAAAGGAGGAGTAGGCGGTGCCAAGGAGCAGAGCGTCACGCCAGGCCTGTGACGCTCTGCTCTTGGCGCCGCCTTCTGCCTTTTTCGGTGGCTCCCCCGCCCTAGGTAGGGGGGGGCGCCGAAAAGGAGGAGGAGCTAGCTCTCTTCCTCCTCCCTGCCCCGCCTCCCCCCCCCCCCCGGCCCCCGGCCGCCATTTTTTTAAAAAAAATTCGATTTTTTTTTCAAATTTAAAAATGGCGGCTGAGGGCATAGGTGGGGCCGTGTCCAACAGGCTACGGGCCGGATCCGGCCCGGGGCCGCCAGTTGACAGCCCTGCACTGGACCGACTATGTGATGAATGTTGCTGTCCTTGAGCAAGCAGGGATCACCAGCATTGAGGCCATGCTATTGAGAACACAGCTGCGCTGGGCAGGGCACGTCTCTAGGATGGAGGACCACCGCCTCCTAAAGATACTACTCTAGGGTGAACTCGTCATGGGTCAGCGCAAGAGAGGCGCCCCCCAAAAAGAGATATAAGGACTCCCTGAAACAACATCTCAGGCTTGGCCAGATTGATCACCAACAATGGTCCACCCTGGCCTCACATCGGGAGGCATGGAGATGCACTATCCACAATGCTGTGGCCTCTTTCGAGAAGACCCGCCGAATGAGTCTCGAAGAGAAACGACAACGCAGAAAGAACCGCAACTTGGAAACAACATCACCCAAGGAGACTTTCTGCTGTGCTTTCTGCAACCGAACTTGCCTATCTCAGATTGGCCTTTTTAGTCATCAGCTTGCTTGTAAAAAGAGATGAGTCCTTCCTGAATCTTCGTTCGCGAAGTAATGCCGAGAGAGAGAGATATCGAGAGCGCACTGTGGACTCAAACAATGTTGGATCAGGACCAAACGTGGCATGAATACCCAATATGCCCAAATGTGAACACAGCTAGAGTTTGGGGAAAATAGGCCTTGACATTTGGGAGTTACCGTTTCTGGGATTTATAGTTAACACACAATTCAAAGAGCATCCTGAACTCTTGCAACAATGGAATTGAACCAAACTTGGCATATTGAACTCTCATTACCAACAGAAAGTACTGAAAGGGTTTGCTTGGGAATTGACCTTGAGTTTGAAAGTTGTAGTTCACCTACACGCAGAGAGCACTGTGGACTCAAACAATGTTATGTTAGGTTGTTGTTTGTTTTCTATCCAGAATCACAATGTTGGATGGAGGCTCACCACTTTAAGGTCCCTAAAACAGGCATGGGAAAACTTCAGCCCTCTGGGTGCTTTGGACTTCAACTCCCACCATTCCTAACAGCCTGAGGCCCTTTCCTGCTTAAGTGGCTGAGGGGGAGGAAAAAGGTCTGAGGCTTCTAGGAATGGTGGGAGTTGGAGTCCAAAACACCTGGAAGGTCCAAGTTTGCCTATGCCAGGGGCGGTCTTTGCCATTACGCAGCCTACGCGGCCGCGTAGAGCACCATCTTGGACGCTCCGGGGTGGGGCGCCATTGTGAGGCGCCGCGGTGTCGCCCGCCCTGCTGCTGCGCTGCGCTGCGCTCCGCGGTTCGCACAAGATGCGCAGTGCCTACGGACCTCTCTTGAGGTCCGTAGGCACTGCGCATCTTGCGAAACATGAGAGCGCAGCGCAGCAGCAGGGCGGGCGACGGCCGCTGGCGCCTCACAATGGAGCGCACATTGGGAGCGCCGGGGCGCCAAAATAATGTTCGCTTACCCCCCCCCCGGGAGAGCTCGGACCACCCCTGGCCTATGCCAGCTTTCGTCAGAGACCTCCCCCTTCCCCTTCGTGCCCTTTCTTCCCCCTCCTGCCAAACACTTACTTTTTCTTCTCCACTCGGGCTCCCTTCTTCAGGAGGGGAGGGGGGAGGGAGGAAGACATGACCCATGCGAGCGCTACTGCACAGACTCGCCTCACATCTTCCTCCCTCCCCCCCCCTGAACACGCTCACGCTGCCCCCTCGGATCAAAATGGTGGCAGCGTGAGCAAAGCAAGGCAAAGCGAGCAGAGCGAGGCTGGGAAGAAGGTATCCTGAGTGGAGAAGAAAAAGTGTTCGGCCGATGAAGAGGACGCGCCCGGCAGTGGGCCAGGGAATGGAAAACCGTTTCCGAAAATGGCGATTTCTTTTCGAAAAATGGCGGCGGTGGCGGCTTGTGGCAAACATTCAATGCCATAGACACACAACACATATAGACAGGCAGTCAGAGGCTATTTAACATTCCAACTTCTGGCCACCAGGGGAGCTGTCGCTTCACCGTCCATCTGTGGCAGGGATGAAGTATTTTCTGCATTCCCCGCATGCTTTTGCTGGAGATTTTTTATGGCCTCACAAATTTTTGTTAAATTAGTCTCCCCACACATAAGTGGTACCTACATTTCCTACTTGACAGATGCAACTGTCTTTCCGGTTGCAAAAGTCGAAAAGCTACACAATTGGCCAGAAGCTCACTCCGACCGGCTGGCTTCAAACTCATGACCTTTTGGTCAGTAGTGATCTTTAATGCAGCTGACACTCAGCCAACTGTGCCACAGTCCTAGTTTCCAATAGACTTCACAACCTCTGGGGATGCTTGCCGTATATATGGGCAAAACATCAGGAGAGAATGCTTCTGGAATATGGTCATACAGCCTGAAAAAAATCATTGAAGTAGGAGCCCTTAGCCATGCTATTGGTTAGGGCAGTGTTTCCCAACCAGTGTGCCGTGAGTGATCATCAGGTGTGCTGTAGGAAATTGGAACCTCCAATACCCTTTCTTTCCCCAAACTTGGGCATACTTGGACCTTCCAGGTGTTTTGGACTCCAACTCCCACCATTCCTAGCAGCCTCAGGCTCTTTTCCTCCCCCTCCCCTCAGCCACTTAAGCAGGAAAGGGCCTCAGGCTGTTAGGAATGGTGGGAGTTGAAGTCCAAAGCACCCAGAGGGCCGAAGTTTCCCCATGCCTGTTTTAGGGACCTTAAAGTGGCGAGCCTCTTTCCAACATTGGGATTCCGGATAGAAAACAAACAACAACAAAACACAACATTGTTTGAGTCCACAATGCTCTCTGGGTGTAGGTGAACTACAACTTCCAAACTCAAGGTGAATTCCCAAGCAAACCCTTTCAGTACTTTCTGTTGGTAATGAGAGTTCAATATACTAAGTTTGGTTCAATTCCATTGTTGCAAGAGTTCAGGATGCTCTTTGATTGTGTGTTAACTATAAATCCCAGAAACTGTAACTCCCAAATGTCAAGGTCTATTTTCCCCAAACTCCATCTGTGTTCACATTTGGGCATATTGAGCATTCATGCCAAGTTTGGTCCTGATCCAACATTGTTTGAGTCCACAGTGCTTTCTGGATATAGGTGAACTACAACTCCAAAACCCAAGGTCAATGCCCACCAAACTCTTATAGTATTTTCTCTTGGTTATGGGAGTTCTGTGTGGGAAGTTTGTGTCTTTCTGCCATTTCTGCCAGGATATCTATGTTGTGTTTATCGAAACAGGCCCAGGTTTCACACTGAGTGTATAAATACATTAAAAAAACATATTAACTCTATGTATTACTGTGTTAGAGTGTCATTTTGTGTCATTTTGGTTGGTGGTGTGCCCCAGGATTTTGTCAATGTAAAAAATGTGCCGCGGCTCAAAAGAAAGGTTGAAAAACACTGGGTTAGGAGACTATTTCTCTCTCTCTCTCTCTCTCTCTCTCTCTCTCTGCCTGACCTACCTTGCATATGACGGATTGCATAGGTAGGAAGCCATGTAGGCCACTTTGTGCTCCCTGGAGAAATGGTAGGATATAAATATAGCCATGTCCAGAAACCTATCTAAGCCTCAGGTCATCACAACTCAGATAAGCGATGCTTAGGTTATAGTTTCTTTGCAAGGTTGCTTCCGGGTGACAAACAAGAAAGGCAGCCACGAGCTCCGTGCACCTTGGCAGAATCCGTACAGGGATATTAATGCCGCTGCCGCTGCTTACTAGTCATACCAGTGCAGCAGGTACAGCTGGAGAAGCCACACCTGTCTGGCTGGCGCCTATCCTCTCTGGAGCCACCCAGTCATTAAAGAGGCGCAAGAATGCTCCGAGCCAGGAGAGAGAAAGCAAAGAGGGGAGTTATCAGATCTCCAGAGCCTATAACGTCCTCAAGGCACCAAAGAAGAAACGGGAGCACCTTCTTCCCAGGGAGGGGGCATATATGGCTCATAGAATCATAGGGTTGGAAGAGAATTCATGGGCCATCCAGTCCAACCCCTTGCCGTAGGAAAATCACGTTCAAACCACCCCCAACCGACGGCCATCCAGCCTCTGTTAAAAAGCCTCCATAGCTGTGATGGGGGTGAGGGGGTGTGATGAGGTGGTTATTTATGTGTAAATACATGTGCTGTATGTTAATCACATGTTTGTATATATGTTTAGAAGGAACATTCTTTAAAAGCTGCAGAGAGTGAGCAGTAGAATGTTCCCAGCAGCAGGCTTTAGGCAGAGGCTGTTGCCATGACAACAGAGGCCACTCTGTTGTTTTAGAATGTTCAGTTTGAATATGACAGTTGGAGGACGTCAGTTGGCCAGCTGCTGTGAGCAGAGTTAGTGGGGGACTTAGCAGTTGCTGAAGCTGCAAGCTGTCTGTAGGAACTGCAGTGTGCAGTTCAGTTCTGTGTGTGGGTTGAGGGGAACCCAAGTGTGGGACAAGTTAGTCCCAGGGTTGAGAGTAACCCAGTATTAAGTAGTTACTTATGTGTAACTGTATCAGGGGAAAACCCCCAGTGTTACATTGTTGAAACCTTGAAGTACGGTATATACCTCTTCGGAGTATCTGTGAAACCACCTAAGCTATTAGCCCATTTGTGTAAAATAAACTGTTAAATACTTTCAACAAAAACATCTGTGGAAGTCGTTTATTCACTAAGACCCTCACACCCAGTGGTCAGGCATTGACAAATGGTGGCAGCAAAAGATATTAATAATGAAGAGAAAGCAAAACCATTGATAACTGGTGGCAGTGGTCAGTCGTCCACAGTGAATCCAGTAGGAGATTAGGAACATCTTTACAGGGGGACTGCTCTCAGATGGGTGTCCTCCTTCCTCCTGGATCGGGGACAGCGAGTGGAGAGGGGAGGTATGGTTTCCGAGAGGCTCCCGCTAAACTGTGGGGTCCCTCAGGGAGCTATTCTCTTCCCTTTATTATTTAACATCTATATGCGACCACTTGTGGAACTGGTGCGGAGTTTTGGTCTGGAGTGTCATCAGTACGCTGATGACACCCAGCTGGTGCTGAGGATGGATGGCTGGCCGGACTCTGTACCCAATAATTTCCATTACGCCCGTCGCCCTTAGTAAATAGTCTGGGGGTCCAATTGGACCCACTGCTGACAATGGAGGCCCAGGTGAACCCATCGGAGAATGGCTAGGTCGTCCGGAGGGTTTTTATTGCTGGGTGCCCGTCACCCTTAGTAAAGAGTCTGGGGGTGAGCTGTGGCTGCCTACTTTGGATGGCGAGGCATTACGCCCGTCGCCCTTAGTAAATAGTCTGGGGGTCCAATTGGACCCACTGCTGACAATGGAGGCCCAGGTCTGTACCCAATAATTTCCAGCTGTGCCTTGAAGCCGTGACTGGTTGGCTACGTGCCAGCCGGTTGAGAGTGAACCCATCAAAAACGGAGATCCTATGGCTTGGTCGCCCTGGCGGGGGGGGTGAGCTCTGGCTGCCTACTCTGGATGGCGAGGCATTACGCCCGTTGCCCTTAGTAAAGAGTCTGGGGGTCCAATTGGACCCACTGCTGACAATGGAGGCCCAGGTCTCCACTGTCAGCAGATCCGCCTATTTCCACCTGAACAGGCTAGGTGGCTGGCGCCATACCTTACCGGGAGTCAGGGGCAGTCCGGCGCCTACTCTGGATGGCGAGGCAGTAAGCGGCCGCTAGTAAAAGAGGGCGCCAACTTCTGGGAAGGGCGCCATCTTCTGGGAAGGGCGCCGCCACATTGGCTGCACCGCCGTAGCAAACCTCCCTGCTGCTGCATCGGCTTCAGCGCCTGGCCTACAAGAACTTCTGGGCATGCGCGGAGATTTTCGCGCATGCGCAGTGGCTCCAGAGCTGAAGTTGAGCTCCAGAGCCACTGCGCATGGCCAGAAGCTCCTGCAGGCGCTGAAGCCGAAGCCTGTAAACACGTCACGTCAGCACTCCGTCCGTATTCGGCATTCAGGGGGCGGAGGCAAAGGGAGAGGCTTAACCTGAGAGGCTCCTGTCTGGCTCCCCAGCAGGCTGCCACATAACACCTGTTTTGCAGGATCTGCACTGGCTGCCAATTGAGCACCGGATCGCCTTCAAAGTGTTGGTTCTCACCTTTAAGGCCTTGCACTGCGGTCTGGGGCCAGCGTATCTGAGGACCGTCTCACCCCATACTGCCCTTCGAGATCACTACGGTCCGAGGATGCCAACCTCTTGGAGGTACCTTCACCCTTAGTAAAGCTTGCTAGACTAACATCTACCCGCCAGGGGCGTTCTCTGTCATAGCTCCTAGGTGGCTGGCGCCATACCCTTCCGGCCCGTGATCCGGGCCATGAAGGACTTGCTCCCGTTTAGGCGGGCCTGCAAAACTCACTTGTTTAAGCAGGCCAGAAACTCAAGCGGTGCGGCGGCAGCTAGACTCCTGGTGGGACTACCGGCCAGGTCCAGCTCATCTTGGATTTGTGTCATTGCTTTTTATTGCGTTACTGTTGTTTTTAATTGTTTTTATTGCTCCATGTTTTATTGTGCTGGGGCTCCTGTGACTTGAGGGACTGTCTATCCCCGAGTCGGCGGCATAGATCCCTTCGAATAATAAATAAATAAATAAATGAAGGAGTCTCCACCACACTTTGGGGCAGGGAGTTCCACTGCTGAACGGCTCTCACAGTCAGAAAGTTCTTCCTAATGTTCAGGAGGAATCTCCATTCCTGTAGTTTGACGCCATTGCTCTGCATCCTAGTCTCCAGGGCAGGGGAAAACAAGCTTGCTCCCTCCTGCTTGTGACTTCCTCTCACATATATATACATGGTTATCATGTCTCCTCTCAGCCTTCTCTTCTTCAGGCTAAACATGCCCAGATCTTTAAGCCGCTCCTCACAGGACTTGTTCTCCAGAACTTTGATCCGGCAAGCAAAACTGCCAGTGCTTTTAAGTTTTGCAGTCAGATGCCTTTCCTGGGGGTCTGTCCAGGCTTGATTGTTGCTGGTGCCGGTGGGCCAATCTGGGAGGGAAAGAGGCAGACAGGCACTCGCAATGGCCTTTGACAACCCCATTCACATCATGTCCATTGTTGCCGCTGCTTCCTCCCGATTAATCTCCATGGGGAACTCTAAGTCAGGGCTGCCCAGGAAGTCGATCGCGATTGACTTGTCGATCCCGGGACCGAAGGAGGTCGATCCCAGCCGGATGGGGCACTTCTAGAGGGGGTGGAGCCATGCCCCGCCCCCACCCTCCCCGGCTTCAGCGCTACCACAGCTTCTCAGCCTTGAGGTGGGTTGTGCCAAGCCAGTAGTGGCTAGCTATGCCACCCCTGGCTTGGCACTACCTTCCTCAAGTCTGGAGAAGCTGTGGTAGTGCTAAAGCCAGAGGGGGCGGAGCCAGGCTACACCAAGCCCCACCCCCTCCCCCGGCTTCAGCTCTATCACAGCTTCTCCAGCCTTGAGGAGGGTAGTGCCAAGCCAGTAGTGGCTATGCCACCACTGGCTTAGCACTACCCCCCTCTAGCCTGGAGAAGCTGTGGTAGCGCTAAAGCCAGAGGGGGGAGGGGGCAGAGCCTGGCCGCACCAAGCCCTGCCCCCTCCCCAGCTTCAGCTCTATCACAGCTTCTCCAGCCTTGAGGAGGGTAGTGCCAAGCCAGTAGTGGCTAGTTATGCCACCATTGGCTTGACACTACCCTCCTCTAGCCTGGAGAAGCTGTGGTAGCGCTAAAGCCAGAGGGGGGGGGGGGAGCCAGGCCACCCAAGCCCCCGCCTCCTCCCCCAGCTTCAGCTCTACCACAGCTTCTCCAGCCTTGAGGAGGGTAGTGCCAAGGCAGTAGTGGCTAGTTATGCCACCACTGGCTTGGCACTACCCCTCTAGCCTGGAGAAGCTGTGGTAGCACTAAAGCCAGAGGGGGGGGGGCTGAGCCAGGCCACACCAAGCCCCGCCTCCCCTCTGGCTTCAGCTCTACCACAGCTTCTTCGGGCTTGAGGTGGGTAGTGCCAAGCCAGTAGTGGCTAGCTATGCCACCACTGGCTTGGCACTACCCTCCTCTAGCCTGGAGAAGCTGTGGTAGCGCTAAAGCCAGAGGGGGAGGGGGCGGAGCCAGGCCGCACCAAGCCCCGCCCCTCCCCCAGCTTCAGCTCTACCACAGCTTCTCCAGCCTTGAGGAGGGTAGTTACAAGCCAGTAGTAGCTAGCTATGCCACCACTGGCTTGGCACTACCCTCCTCTAGCCTGGAGAAGCTGTGGTAGCACTAAAGCCAGAGGGGGAGGGGCGGAGCCAGGCCGCACCAAGCCCTGCCCCTCCCCCGGCTTCAGCACTACCACAGCTTCTTCAGCCTTGAGGAGGGGTAGTGCCAAGCCAGTAGTGGCTAGTTATGCCACCATTGGCTTGACACTACCCGCCTCTAGCCTGGAGAAGCTGTGGTAGCGCTAAAGCCAGAGGGGGAGGGGACAGAGCCAGGCCACCCCAAGCCCCGCCCCCACCCCCAGCTGCAGCTCTACCCCAGCATCTCCAGCCTGGAGGAGGGTAGTGCCAAGCCAGTAGTAGCGAGTTGTGCCACCACAGGCGTGGCACAACCCGCCGCTAGCCGGGGGAAGCAGTGGTAGCGCTAAAGCCCGGGGGGGAGGGGGCGGAGCCAGGCTGCACCAAGCCCGCCTCCTCCCCAGCTTCAGCTCTACCACAGCTTCTCCAGGCTTGAGGAGGGTAGTGCCAAGGCAGTAGTGGCTAGCTATGCCACCACTGGCACTACCCTCCTCTAGCCTGGAGAAGCTGTGGTAGCGCTAAAGCCAGAGGGGGAGGGGGTGGAGCCAGGCCGCACCAAGCCCCGCCCCCTCCCGCGGCTTCAGCGCTACCACAGCTTCTCCAGCCTTGAGGAGGGTAGTGCCAAGCCATTAGTGGCTAGTTATGCCACCACTGGCTTAGCACTACCCTACTCTAGCCTGGAGAAGCTGTGGTAGCTTAAAGCCAGAGGGGGGGGCGGAGCCAGGCCACACCAAGCCCACCCCCTCCCCCGGCTTCAGCTCTACCACAGCTTCTCCAGCCTTGAGGAGGGTAGTGCCAAGCCAGTAGTGGCTAGCCATGCCACCACTGGCTTGGCACTACCTTCCTCAAGTCTGGAGAAGCTGTGGTAGAGCTACAGCCAGAGGGGGCGGAGCCAGGCCATGCCAAGCCCCGCCCCTCCTCCTGCTCTGCCCTGCTTCTCTCTCAGTAGATCTTTCTGACATGGTTTTATTATAAGTAGCTTGCATGCTGAAAAATTGTGGGCACCACTGCTTTAAGTCTTCTTGAACGCCAGTGCCCATCAGGGACTGCCAGTGAGGGATGATAGAAGTTGTGGTTCATCAGCACCTGGATCAGAAAAACAGGAAGTTACTTTTCTGTACTACAACTCTGAGAAGCTCCAAAGCAGGATGGTCATGATAGTGGGGTGAATAATAATAATAAACGTCTTTATTTATACCCCGCCCCCATCTCCCCAATGGGGACTCAGGGCAGCTCAAATGAGGCCAAGCCCAAACAACAAATTACAATAAAACAAAATCAAAACATCAGCAATAAACACAATAAAAATACATACTTAAAAATAAAAAAACAATATAAAACTAGATATCTAAAATCACAAAGACAGGGTGGGCTGCAGGCACACATAAAAACACAGTCTTAAAAACTCAGGGTGAGATAAGTGGAATAGCATCCTTTACGGTGGGGGGGCATCCTTTATGGGGGGAGGGGGGATGGACTCCAAAAACGGGCAGGCCCGGATTAACCCCTTTTGGCGCCCTAGGCCACACTTTGGAATTAGGTCCCCAAACCAACTTCTACCGCACCCCCCACCTCCTCCTCTTCGCGGCACGGTGCGCCCCCCTTCCTTGAGGCAGTGGCCCCGGGGGCAGGGCTTACCTCCTCCCCCCCCCCAGCGGCGTGCACCCTTCTTTCTTGAGGCAGTGGCCCCGGAGTCGGGGCTTCCATCTGCCTTCTCCTCCTCGCGGCGTCACGCACCCTCTTTCCTTGAGGCAGTGGCCCTGGGGGCGGGCTTCCCTCCACCTCCTCCTCACGGCGCGCTCTCCTTCCTTGACTCAAGAAAGGAGGGCGCGCTGTGAGGAGAAGGAGGCGGAGGGAAGCCCTGCCCCCGGGGCTGCTACCGGGCCTGCGCAGCAGGAGGGCGCGAGCGCCTCTGCCTCCTCTGCCATGTTCCTGGGTGCCGCGCAGGGCCGGCCTTCCCCATTAAGCAACCTACGCAGTCGCGTAGGGCGACGTTCCCAGAGGGGGGCGTGGCCACCTGGGAGGGGGCGCCGCCCCGCCGCCGTGTAACCGCAGCCAGCCGGCCCCCGGACCGGAGGAGCAGGAGGAGGGGGAGGCCATGAGGGGCGGCCCCACAGAGACGCAGCGGCAGCAGCAGCAGGAGCGCCCGCGGAAGAGCTCGGAGCCAGAGGCGCATCTTCCTGACGTCACGTCCTCGTCGCCGCCTCTGCCGAGGAGGAAGGGGAGGAAGGCCTCGCCGGCCGCGCACTACAAGGACGCTCTGAAGGAGAGACGCCGGAGGGAGGGAGCCCTGCGGAGGCGTGGTGGCCTCTTCCTCCTTCCTCCCTCCCTCCGGCGTCTCTCCTTCCGGGTGTCCTTGTAGCGCGCGGCCGGCGAGGCCTTCCTCCCCTTCCTCCTCGGCAGAGGCGGCGACGAGGAAGTGACGTCAGGAAGATGCGCCTCTGGCTCCGGGCCCTTCCGGGGGCGCTGCTGCTGCTGCCGCTGCGTCTCCATGGGGGCTGCCCTCGTGGCCTCCCCCCTCCTCCTGCTCCTCCTCGGGTCCGGGAGCCCGCACCGTGAGTCCCCTCTCCCCCCCGTTCCTCCACGCCGGGAGTCAGTGTGCATGTGTGGGCGCAGCTGGGAGCCGCCGGGGAGAGGGGGGCGCCAAAATAACGTTTGCTTACTCCCCCCGGAGATCTCGGACCGCCCCTGGTGCCGCGCATACCCGGCAGCGGCCCCAGGGGCTTCCCTCTGCCTCCTCCTCCTCCTTGCGCTCTCCTTCCTTGACAAGGGGGTGGAGGCGATGGTGAGGGGGGTGCCATTCCCTCCTCCCCTGCCCCCTCGCAGTGCTCTCCCCTTGCATGGAGAGTCATCTCCATGCCACGTATTGCGGTTTTGTTTCAACATTTTTTTTGGTCCGTGTGAACTGCGCCCCCTTGGCTTGCGTTCCTAGGCCATGGCCTAGGGTGGCCTTATGGGTAATCCGGGCCTGGAACGGGGCATTAAGGAGAGCAATGGAAGAAACTGAATAACTGCTCTCCGAAGGCACAACGGAAAAGCCAGGTTTTCAGGTGTTTTTTAAAGGTCTCCAGAGTGGGGGCTTTCCTAATCTCTCTGGGCAAGGAATTCCAGAGTCGGGGGGCCACAGAGGAGAAGGCCCTCTCCCTTGTGCCCACCAGATGAGTCTGCGAGACTGGTAAGGGCGAAAGGAGTGCCTCCCCTGAGGAGCGGAGGGTTCGATCTGGTTCATGGAGGGAGATCCGGTCACGAAGGTAGGCGGGCCCCGAACTATTTATTTATTTATTTATTTATTTATTTGTCACGTTTCTATACCACCCCTCTCAGCCCGACGGCGACTCGGGACGGTTTACACAGGCAGTCTCTGCCCTCAATACAACACAGCAACAAGTCAAACCCCCCCCCAGAAAAAAACATATAATAACAATTTAACAATTAAAAACATTCAATTGCAGCCTCAGCGTCATGTTGAAATCAGTTTCCATCCCATCGTCGTCATTCCTTATATCCAATTAAGCCTTATATTTCATCAACAAATGCCTGCTCAAATAACCAGGTCTTGACTTTCTTGCGAAACGTCAGGAGGGAGGGGGCCGATCTGATGTCTTTAGGGAGGGCGTTCCAAAGCTGAGGAGCCACCACTGAAAAGGCCCTGTCTCTCGTCCCCACCAGTCGCGCCTGCGAAGAACTATTTAGGGCTTTATAGGTGATCACCTGTACCTTGAATTGGGACCGGAAAATAAATGGCAGCTGGTGCAGTTCTTTAAACAATGGGGGGTTGACCGCTCTTTGTATCTTGCCCCAGTTATAAATCTGACTGCTGATCGCTGGACAAGTTGAAGTTTCCGGGACATCTTCAAGGGTAGCCCCACGTAGAGTGCATTGCAGTAATCCAGTCTCGAGGTAATCAAGGCGTGGACCACCTTGGTCAAATCAGACTTCACGAGGTATGATGCACGAGTTTTAACTGTGAGAAGACCCTCCCGGCCACCACCGACACCTGAGCAAAAGAGGATTCTGGGAGTTGCAATTACCTTAACTGACTTTTTAAACTTGCTTTGATCTGCAGGGTGACAGGTTCCTCTACCCTGCTGTGTATATGTTTTGTGTATTGGTTGCAACATTTGAAAGGGTCTGATTATCCTTAGCTTTTCTGCACAGTGCTTTCAAGTGCCGGTTCAAAGGGTTCCCAGACAATAGTCTAGTTATGATCCTTACAATAGCCCTATCAGCTATGTTCTTATGCCACACATTTCAGGCCGGAGGACTGAGGCAAAGAGATACAAAGCTACCTAGTCAGTTCAAGATAAAGGCAAGACTTGAAGCAGTGAAAGGAGTGCTTAGATCTTAGACTCTTAATTACTATTGAGGCAAACAACTGGTCTCTGCTGTTTATGTATTCATTGAATTTATATACTTGTGAACAAGTCTAGAAATGCTAGTCAAAAATGGACCTCAAAAACCTACCGTGTTTCCCCGATAGTAAGACACCCCCGATTGTAAGACGTATCGGGGGTGTCAGAGGGGTAGGCTAATATAAGCCGTACCCCGAAAGTAAGCCGTACCCCCGGCCGCCGCGTCACTCGGTCCCGCCTCCTCCTCCACCCTCCCTGCGGCCTCCTCTTCGGGGAACGGAAGAGAGGCGCAGAGGGCTCTCCCAAGCCGCCTCTCTTCCTTTCCCCGAAGAGGGGCTGCAAGGAGACTGATTGCGCGGTTTCCTGCAGCCCCTCTTCGGGAACGGAAGAGAGGCGGCTTAGGAGAGCCCCTCTGAGCCTCTCTTCCGTTCCCGAAGAGGAGGCTGCAGGAAACCCGCTGACGATCGCTCTCTCTGCAGCCCCCTCTTCGGGGAACGGAAGAGAGGCGGCTGAGGGCTCTCCTCAGCCGCCTCTCTTCCGATCCGAGAAGAGGCGGCCGCAGGGAGGGCGGCGGCGGCGGAGGAGGAGGCGGGACCGAGTGACGCGGCGGCCGGGTGTACGGCTTACCGTCGCCCAATGTAAGCCGTACCCCGAAAGTAAGGCGTACTGGGACTTTTCGGGGGGAAAAGAAAGTAAGACGCTGTCTTACTTTCGGGGAAACACGGTAGTTTAGCTCTCAAAGGGTCGGTGTTAGCACTGTACATAACGTTTACCAAAAAGGAATGATCCCCTTCTCTGAGTAGAGTTGCAGATGGTGAGAGCCTAGTTCGTCCCGGGACAGGCATGTAGCCAGGGGGCTAAGGGGGCTTCAGCCCCCCCCCCCAAAATTCTCAGGGTGGTCCGCGAAAAGGCCTTACTGGTACATTATTTAAACTGTTATGTTTATTCATATCATGATCTGATCACCATGCTCATCATATCCCACATTAATGGGGTTATTGGGATAACAATACAAAAGATTTGCTAGGGTAGACCCTCTTCCACCCAGTCTCAGTGTCGAAACCCCCACAGATGGCTCCAAGACACGCCAAGCTAGTAAAAGTATTTACAGTTTATTTAGAACAAAAACACAGCCACAGTCCGGCATAAAAGGAACCCACAAAAACCCTGTAAACAAAAACAATGAAGACGTCCGTCTCTTGAAGTCCTTGGCTTTATTCCGGCTTGAAGTCTTGTTGCGATGTGAAGACCCGTCCAGAAAAGGAAAGGAAGAGTGCTTCTCCAATTCCAGGAGCTAAGTATACAAACAAACACATAAAAGCCCCCGCATCCCACAGCAACTTCCCTCCACCCATATACGATACCAATTAAGGGACAGACACTCACAGCAACACAGGAAAAGCCCAAACGAAACGCGGTAGTCACTAAACATAAAAACACACATTAAAACCCCAAACCCCCAACATACAACATTTTCAGCTAGAGCTGCCATGGCAGCTCCCCCAGAACCCAGCATGGAAAACAGCCCAATACTCACAGCTTGCTGGGAATCAGGAACTGCGATGCAAGAGCACCAAATACACGAACCAGCAACCCACCAGCAACACCTTGGCCGACCGCAGAGTCCCAAATCCCCAGGCCTTACTTTAATACCCTTACAAATCAGAGTCATCAGACTCCCCACCCAACTCTGCCCCATTCCCCTCAGCTGCAGCCCTGGGTGTGTTCCTCCAATCTTCCCACCTTTGCTGAGCAGTTAAAGGACCCCAGTCCGATTCACCATCCCCACTAGGCCAAGCAAGGTCACTCGAAAAGCCAAAAGGAGCTTTCGCTGGACTCAGCATTTATCACATCCCTGACATCTTGCACCAGTGCTGAGTCCAGCTCGGTATCACTCTCTTCTGAAGGTAACTCTACATCAAACCCCTCAAAAGTATCATCACTGGTAGGCTCCCTAAGTATTTGTCGGACCTTTCTCCTGTGCTCTGCCTCTTCCAAACTCTCAGCACTTGCAGCCCTTTTCCTCCCAGCTGCAGTCAGTCCGCCCAAACCTCCCTCTTCCAGTGACATGTCCAACACAGAATCCTCCTCCGAGTTACTACCTGTAGCAACTACAGGCTCAGTTTGCTCAACTACAACACTCAGCCCCCCCCCCCCCCGAACCAAACTCAGCTCCCTCCGAAACAAAATCCTGGCTACGGCCCTGTCCCGGGAGAACCTTATAAAGGCACTGCCTCCCTCCACTCTCTCTACTATGACTCCTCTTCTAGACTTTTTGAATGTTTGTGTGGGAAAATGGTGGCAGCATCTAGGGGTGGCTGGCCACTCGATGTGGCACCGCTTCTTCCCCCTCTCTGTGACATGTCCTTGGATTAATTAATTAATTATTTATTTCCAACAGTTCTACCCTGCTCTGCTCAACCCCCGAAGA
The DNA here is from genome assembly GCA_030556195.1 of Anolis apletophallus. Taxonomy (NCBI): domain Eukaryota; kingdom Metazoa; phylum Chordata; class Lepidosauria; order Squamata; family Anolidae; genus Anolis; species Anolis apletophallus. The sequence goes on along the minus strand of JARBWK010000010.1, from coordinate 139,596,879 downwards.
AGCTCCTCACTTCCGCTTCTGTTCTCGCCCTCCCTCGATTGGAGGCTGGCTGGCTGGGGAAATGGCCGACGGAGGCAGCGCCCCAGCCCCTTCTTCTTTGCCGCCGCCCGGCCCTTCCTCCTCCTCTTCCTCCCCCAAGCAGCAGCAACAGGAGGGGGAAGAAATTTGGCAGGAGGGGGAAGAAAGAGAGGGTTTCCCGCGGCACACCAGGTGATCGCTCACGGCACAGTAGTGTGCCCCGGCACACTGGTTGGGAAACACTGATCCAGGGAATGAAAGTAGACGGAGAGATTAAGTGTTATATCTCCTCATCTTGAGGACTAGTTTTACACCACAGTTGGAACCCATGGCTAAGTGAGTGAAAGTGGTGTGTGTGAATCCGATTCCTTCTAAGCTCCTTCCTTTCCTTTCCGGCTTCTTTTCCTGCCACTGTTATTAATGAAACACAGAAAGCACATGATGGACCTGAATGATCAATGGAGCGTGCAGCAGGTCTCCCTCCTCTCCGCCACACACTCCTGCTTCCTCTGCTGTGCCACTTCAGTTTAGGCTGGCCAGCGCTAAAAAGAGAACAGGATTTATTGCTCAGTTAAAAAGAAAGAGGGATGCAAGGAGGGAATTCAATATGAGAAGAAATAAACACAGCCTTTTAAGAGCCCCAGTTCCCTCTAGTGTTCTGTAGCTAGCAAGCAAATGGACACAAGAGGGTGCTCTGCAACTTCAACCTCAATGCTGGGGAATTGGATCGTGAGGCTTGCGATGAGACCCGTGGCCACTGCTGCATCTTGGTGGCCCATGAACATGGCCAGAGTAAGACCTTTGGAGACCGGTAAAATTAAATTCTATTTATTGAAAAGAAACAACTCACAGTAGGGCAGAAAATAATGATTATTTTTGCTAATTTTGTATATTCCTACAAAAATGTTCAGGGTAGTTAAAAATGAAACTGACTGTAAAGAGCTCCAGAAAGATCTCTCGAAATTGAGTGAATGGGCAACAAAGTGGCAAATGCATGGCGGTGTTGTTGTGGGTTGTTTTGGTGGGTGGGATGTTGGAGTCCTGTGGAGTTGTTGTGTGGTGTTGCTGGCGTTCTGCATAGCTTGTGGATATACAATGTTTTTTGTCTTTCCGTCTGCTGTGTTGATGTAGAGGTTGATGCGTGTGTGGGTGGGGTACTTTGAATGGAGTGTGGGTCATGGGGTGCATTGTTTGCCAAGTTTGGTCTTTATCGGTCTTGGTTCTTGGACACAGTGGTCTGTGGGGAATGATGGGTTTTGAAGTACTACAAATCCCATTATCCATGGAGGTACTTCAAGTCCCATAATCCATGGTCCACCCTCCTCCAAACTGTAGTAGAATGTAGCGTGGGTTATAGGGGATCTGTGCGCCAAGGTAGGTTACTGTAAATTCAGGCCATACACAATGTCCCATGAGCTGAGGCCTAGTCAGGAACAGCAAGTTAATGAAGCCTTACTGTCAATTCAGGCCATACACAATGTCCAATGAGCTGAGGGCTAGTCGGGAGAATCAAGTTAATGAAGCCTTACTGTCAATTCAGAGCGTAAACAGCATTTTTAAATTTATTCATAAATGATCTGGATGTAGGAGTGAATTCTGAGGTAGCAAAGTTTGCAGATGACAAACTGTTCAGGGTAGTTAAAAATGAAACTGACTGTAAAGAGCTCCAGAAAGATCTCTCAAAATTGAGTGAATGGGCAACAAAGTGGCAAATGCATTTTAACCTAAACAAGTGTAAAGTCATGCACATCGGGCAAAGAACCCCAACTACACCTACAAATTGATGGGGTCAAAGCTTTCGAGACAAACCAGAAAGGGATCTTGGGGTTTTGGTGGACAGCTCAATGAAGATGTCAACCCAGTGCGCAGCAGCAGTGAAAAAGCAAATTCTATGCTTGGCATGATCAGGAAGGGAATCGAAAATAGGTCGGCAAATGTTGTATTGCTCTCTACAAATCTATGGTGAGGCCACATCTGAGTACTGTGTACAATTCTGGTCACCGCACCTCAAGAAGGATATAACGGAACTGGAAAAGGTACAAAGAAGGGCAACAAGAATGATCCAAGGGATGGAGCAGCTCCCTTTATGAAATCAGGTTGCAACGCCTGGTCTTTTTCAGCCTTGAAAGACGGCGCCTAAGAGGTGACTTGATCGAAGTGTATAAAATCATGCATGGGATAGAAAAGGTGAATAAAGAAAAATATTTTCTCTGTCACACAACACTAGGACTAGGGGGCACTCCCTGAAGCTCCAAGGTAGGAAAGTTAGGACTAATAAAGGGAAATATTTCTTCACCCAGAGGGTCATTGGGTTATGGAACTCACTTCCAGAGGAGGTTGTGACAGCTGTCAGCCTGGACAGCTTCAAGGCAGGATTAGACAGATTCATGGATACCAAGGGAATCAGTAGTTACTGAAATGGACATCCAAGTGCCACCTCTGTGTTGATGGAGGCAGGCAGGATTTCCCGGGTACTGGTTGTGGGGGGTCGGGAGCAGGTGAGGGTTTTGCCCTCCTTTCTGCTAGAGATCCCTGTGTACAACTGGTGGGCCACTGTGTGACACAGAATGCTGGACTAGATGGGCTGAGGCCCGATTCAGCATGGCTCTTCTTATGTTCTTATGTTCTTATTTATATGTGAAAATTTTTATTTATTTACTAGCTGAACCCAGCCACGCGCTGCTGTGGCTTTTTCTCTTTCCTGTGTCCCAGTCTATATATATACTAGCTGTACCTGGCACGCGTTGCTGTGCCCTATTTAGGAGATGCGAGAAAGTCTGAGTACGTAAGGGTTGGAATTGATGTTACTTATGGTCTTGGTGGGGTCATGGCTGTGTCGTTGTGGGTTGTTCTGGTGGGTGGGATGTTGAAGTCCTGGGGAGTTGTCGGTGTGTGGTGTTGCTGGCATTCTGCAGAGCTTGTGGATATACAATGTTTTTTGTCTTTCCGTCTGCTGTGTTGATGTAGAGGTTGATGCTTGTGTGGGTGGGGTATTTTGGGTGTTTGTGTGTGTTTGTAGAGTATCAGTACAGTGTTGTGTTGTGTTGTGGTTGGAGTATAGGTGGAGTTGGTTTTTGTTTGTGGTGTTGGTAGGTGTTGTGTGTGTGGGGTCCCGTAAGGTTGGGGGATGGGTTGTGATAGGAAGTTGTGTTGTGTTGTGTGGGTAGGAATTGCTGGAGTATTGTGCCTGGGACGTGTGTGTATTTGGAGGTGTGTGTGGTGGTGAGTAGTGAGTGCAGTCCTGGGTTTTGTGTTGGGGAAATTGTCAGGTAATTGTTGGGTGTATTTTGTGTGTGTTGTGGTGACATAGTTGTCTCAGTCTAGCTGTGTGCTGGTTGTGATGTGGAGGGGGTGTTGCTTTTGCCAGTGGCGTTTGTTGTGAATTTTGGTTGGGGTGGGTTTTTGTGTTGCAGGATTGTTGTTTTTTTTGTGGGTTTTGCAAGTTTGTGTTATTCTGGCGGTATGTGTTTGTCAGTGGTGCCTGTGTCCCTGGTGCCCTATTTGTGTTAGTGTTATGTCCTCCTGGTAGTTGTTATGTCCTCCTGTGTTAGTTGGTTGTACTGTGTAGGTTTCTGTGTAGCAGTGGTATGTATGCGTTGTGTGTGTTGTGTGTCTGTTGTGTTGTGGGTCTGTACAGGTAGGCATCGCGAGTTGTGTGGCTATCATGTTGTGGGTGTGGTGTTTGTAAAGTGGGTGTCTTTTGTTGTTGGTGTCTTATGTCCTGTGAGTGGTATGTATGTGCTCTGTGCACATAGTTGTGTATCTTCTGCATATTGGCGTTATGTGGTATTTTTTGCTGGCTTGGTCTTTTGGATTGTGTATCTCGAGTGTGGGAACCTGCTCCCTCCTAGAGCTTGGCCTTGGCAGTTTAACCCTCAAACACCAACTGACTGAAATCAAATCACTCAGCATTCTATCCTAGCCTTGGCTGGCTGTGCCCAGCGTTACTATGGTTACTCAGCCTCCCTGCATTTTGTGTGGGCCGATGTTGGCCAACGGGCTTTGCTGGCTGCCGCAGAGGATGCTGGGAAATGTAGTTTTTTTGTAACGTTGTTGTGGGGGCCTTCTAGATTTTGGGGGGGGGGAACGTTTCTTTGCTAAAAACCTTCCTTGCTTGAGGCCTATTTTTGTTGGCAAGTTTGGTGTCTCTGCCTTGGAAGGTTTCTCTGTCTCTGTCAGTCGTTCGATGACGGGACCTCCTTTATATAATAGATGTGTATTTTGTGTGTGTATGTATGTATATATATGGATTTGTGTCTATGTGTACATATGTGTGTGTGTATATGTGTGAACTTATGTATATGTGTGTTTTTGTATATGTATATCCGTGTATATGTGTATATGTGTGTAAGTACAGATGTGTGTATGTATGTGTGCATGTGTATATTTCAGTGCATGTATATATGTGTGTATGTCTGCATGTCTATATGTATACGTGTGTGCATGTGGCGAAGACCAACAGTAACATCCCTTCCTGCCTTTTATACCTCCTTTCTTCCCTCTCCCCCTCATCCCTCAGCTTTTCTCTTCTCTCTGTCCTCCTGCCTCTTCTCCCTCCCTCCCTCCCTCCCTTCCTTCTTTCCTTCCTTCCTCCTCCTTTTAGCTCTTCATCAGCCTTGGTTGCCACCAACATTCCAACACTCTAAACTGCCAGAGGGGGGTGGCATGGGGTATCATGGGAGTTATAGTCCAATTGTTTTTTTGTTTTTTTGGTCGTGTTGAAAAATTGGGGGGGGGGGGGTAAACAGACCTCGTGGGGTTTTGTGTGTATGTGGGCTGATTTGGTATGTCTGCCTTGTGTGGTTTTGCTTTCTATAGGCTACTTAAGATGACAGCTCTCTTTTTTAATATATAGATTTATTTAGCACATTTCTATACCGCTCCCTTTCAGGCCGAAGGCGACATGGGGCGGTTGTCAAGGCAACAAATTGAATGCCAATAGCATCATACAAACAGCATCTAAAACAATTAAAAACATTAGCAAATAAATTAAAACCATAACAATAATAAAAACAACATTACGTCTCCTAGATCAGTGTTTCCCAACCTTTTTTGAGCCGTAGCACACTTTTACATGTACAAAATCCTGGGGCACACCACCAACCAAAACGACACAAAAAGACACTCTAACACAGTAATACATGTAGTTAATATGTTTTTAAATGTATTTATACACTCAGTGTGAAACCTGGGCCTGTTTCGATGAACACAACATAGAGTTATAGTTCACCCGCAATCAAAGAGCACTCTGAACTCCACCAATGATGGAATGGAATCAAACTTCCCACATAGAACTCCCATAACCAAGAGAAAATACTGTAAGAGTTTGGTGGGCATTGACCTTGAGTTTTAGAGTTGTAATTCACCTACATTCAAAGAGCATTCTGGACTCAAACAATGTTGGATCAGGACCAAACTTGGCATGAATACTCAATACGGTTCTGGTCTCCATCACAGACCAACTCCGCTGCCAGCTCGACCAAGGCGGGTCTGCGCTGCTCGTGTTATTGGACCTCACGGCAGCGTTTGACACGGTCGACCACAATCTATTGATCCACCGCCTGGCCGTGGCTGGAGTGACGGGGACGGCCCTTTAATGGCTGACCTCCTTCCTCCACCAGCGGTCTCAGCGTGTGAGGAGGGGCGAGGTGGTCTCCGAGGGCTCCCCACTACTCTGTGGGGTCCCCCAGGGGCCATTCTCTCCCTCTGTTATTCAACATCTACATGCAGCCGCTTGCACAGCTGGTGCGGAGTTATGGGCTGGAGTGTCACCAGTACGCTGACGACACCCAGCTCATTCTGAGGATGGAGGGCAGGCTGGGTTCTGTCCCCGATAATTTCCAACACTGCCTCGAAGCCGTTACTGGATGGCTGCGAGCCAGTAGGTTGAGGGTGAATCCGCGAAGACGGAGATCTTGTGGCTGGGTCGCCCGGGTGATGTTAATGTCCAGCTTCCGAGCCTGGACGGTGCGGTGTTATGCCCATCGCCTTCCGTAAAGAGCCTGGGGGTCCATTTGGACTCCCAGCTGACCATGGAGGCCCAGGTCTCTGCGGTCAGCAAGATCGCTTTTTCATCTGCGACAGGCAAGGAGGCTGCCCCCTATCTCTCCCGGAACGATCTGGCCACGGTGATCCAAGCCACAGTCATCTCAAGGCTGGATTACTGCAACGCGCTCACGTTGGCCTTCCTCTGTCGGTGACCCGGAAGCTCAGGCTAGTGCAGAACACTGCCGCCCGGCTCCTGTCTGGCACGCCAGCTGGCGCCACATAACACCTGTTTTGCAGGATCTGCACTGGCTGCCAATTGAGCACCGGATCACCTTCAAAGTGTTGGTCCTCACCTTTAAGGCCTTACACGGCATGGGGCCAGCGTATTTGAGGGACCGTCTCACCCCATATTGCCCTCCGAGATCACTTCGGTCTGAGGACTCCAATCTCCTGGAGATACCTTCAGCTAAACTCGCAAGGCTGACTGCTACCCGCCGGAGGGCGTTCTCTGTCATAGCACCTACGCTGTGGAACGCCCTCCCGGCCGGAACTTGGGCTATGAAGGACTTGCTCCCGTTTAGACGGGCCTGTAAAACATACCTGTTTAAGCAGGCCTTTGGTGAGTCAGTCCTGCCCATGCCCCGCCATCTATTCGTTCTTCTGAGGATGATGTGCTGTTCATTGTTTTAACTGTGTTATTAATTACTGTACTGCTGTTGTTTTTAATTGTTTTTAACTGCTTATTGCCTGTATTTTACTGTGCCCTTCGGCTCCTGTAAGCCGCCGCGAGCCTCAGGGAGTCGGCGGCATAGAAGCCCGAATAATAAATAAATAAATAAATAAATATCCCCAAATGTGAACACAGATGGAGTTTGGGAAAAATAGTCCTCGACATTTGGGAGTTACAGTTTCTGGGATTTATAGTTAACACACAAACAAAGAGCCAATAAATTAAAACCATAACAGTAATAAAAAACAGCATTACGTCTCCTAGTTAAAACATAATCCAATCTCGTAATTCAATTGTTCCAATCCTATGTTAGTTACACTGCCTTTTCAAATGCCTGCTCAAACAGCCAAGTTTTGACCTTTTTTCGGAAGGCCAAGAGCGAGGAGGCTGATGTAATTTCCCCAGGAAGGGCGTTCCACAGCCGAGGGGCCACCGCTGAGAAGGCCCTGTCTCTCAGCATTTGTGATGCCAAAGGAGTCGAGAGCAGGGGCTCCCCAGATGATCTTAACATCCTAGGTGGTTCATAAGGGGAGATGCGTTTGGACAGGTAGGTTGGGTCAGAACCATTTAGGGCTTTATAGGCTAAAGCCATCACTTTGAATTGTGCACGGTAGCAGACTGGCAGCTAGTGGAGCTGGCGCAACAGAGGAGTAGTATGCTCCCTGAGCCCCACTCCTGTTAGTAATCTGGCTGCTGTCTGTTGGACCAATTGAAGCTTCCAGACTTCAAAGGCAACCCCACGTAGAGCACATTGCAGTAGTCCAGTGCTGTCCAACTTCTGGCGGGTCCAGGGCCGGATAAGAGGTCACTGATGACCTGCGGGGCCGCTCGGCCCCGCCCCCAGGCCCCACCCCCAGGCCCCGCCCCCAGCCCAGGCCCCTCCCCCTCCTAAAGCCGCCGAAAAAGGAGGAGTAGGCGGCGCCAAGAGCAGCGCGTCACAGGCCTGGTGTGACGCGCTGCTCTTGGCACCGCCTACTCCTCCTTTCGGCGCCCCCTCCTTCCTAGGCCGGGGAGCCGCCGAGGAGGAGTAGGCGCCAAGAGCAGCGCGTCACGCCAGGCCTGTGACGCGCTGCTCTTGGCGCCGCCTTCTGCCCTTTTCGCGGCCCCCTGCCCTAGGAGGGAGGGCGAAAAAAAAGGGCAGGCGGCGCCAACGGCAGCGCGTCACAGGCCTGGCGTGACGCGCTGCCCCTTGGCACCGCCCTACTCCTCCTTTCGGCGCCCCCTCCTTCCTGGGCGGGGAGCCGCCGAAAAGGAGGGAGAGGCGGCAAAGAGCAGCGTCACGCCAGGCCTGTGACGCACTGCTCTTGGCGCCGCCTTCTGCCCTTTTTTGGCGGCTCCCCGCCCTAGGAAGGGAGGGGGGCGCCGAAAAGGAGAAGGAGCTAGCTCTCTTCCTCCTCCTGCCCCGCCTCCCTCCCCCGGCCGCCATTTAAAAAAATCAATTTTTTTTTAAAAATTTAAAAATGGCGGCTGAGGGCATAGGTGGGGCCGTGTCCAACAGGCTACGGGCCGGATCCGGCCCCGGGCCGCCAGTTGGACAGCCCTGCCTGAGTAGTCTATCCGGAATGTAACCAGAGCGTGGACTACCGTGGTCAAGTTTTCTCCTGCTTTTTCTAATTGCAAAGTCTTTTATTGTGTGGTTCCACCCCCGTTATTTTGTCAAACCTGGCTCAGTTGCACCAGTTACAGTTCTGTATCAAATGGACCATGGTAAATCCAGTAAGAATTTTTTTGTGGTGTCCCCCTTCCTTTGATGCCTTAAGCCAGGGCTGTCCAACTTCTACCGGACCTGTGGCCGGAATTCCGGTTACTGATGACCTGGGGGGCCGAAGGGTCTGCCTCCGCCCCCGGCTCTGCCCCCTCCCCGGCTCCACCCCTGCCCCCAGCTCCGCCCCTCCCTGGCTCCGCCCCCTCCCCAGCTCCGCCCCCTCCCCGCCTTGGAGGTGTCTGTGGACGACACCGGGGCTTTGACTTGGAGTTAGAGATGAACACCAAAATCCCAGTCTCAAGTCCCAGTCCCTGCTTTGAACTGGATTATATTGCAGTGTGGACTCAGGGCCCTTCACACAGCCATATAACCCAGAATATCCAGGCAGGAAACCCTACAAAACCTGCTTTGAACTGGATTATATTGCAGTGTGGACTCAGGGCCCTTCCACACAGCCATATAACCCAGAATACCTGCTTTGAACTGGATTATCGGAGTCCACACTCATATAATCTGGTTTAAAGCAAATAACATGGGATTTTATTCAGATGTGTGGAAAGGAAGTCAAATAAGAAGCCAGGGCCCTTCCACACAGGCCTATAACCCTGAATGATAATGCATAATATTCATTCTGCCTTTGCTAATAATAATAATAATAACAACAACAACAGGTTCCTGGAGTAGGAGACCTCCAAGGGCCATCCAGGGCCATCCAGTCCAATCTCCTTCTGCTATAAGGGGAAAACACAATCAAAGCATTCCTCACAGATGACCATTCAGCCTCTGATGATGATGATGATGATAATATTAATAATAATAATAATAATAATAGTAATTACAATGGGTTCCTAGAATAGGAGACCTCCAAGGGCCATCCAGTCCTACCTCCTTCTGCCATAAGGGGAAAATACAATCAAAGCATTCCTCAGCCATGTTGAATCAAACTTGGCAGACTAAACTCTCATGAGAGCAACAGAAAGTACTGAACCTTGAGTTTGGGAGTTGTAGTTCTCCTCCATCCAGAGAGCACTGTGGACTCAAATAATGATGGATCAGGACCAAACTTGGCACGAATCCTCAGCAGAGGAGGAAGCCGGAAAGGGAATGGATGAGCACCCCCCGCACGCTCCGAACTCGACCCCGCCCCCTTTTCACTCTGGCCACGCCCCCTCTCGCTCGGTGCACTCTCTCTCTCCTTCCCTCTTTCGTTCAGGTGGTGGAAGGGGGAAGGAATGAAAGGGGGAAAGAGAGAGAGAAGGAGGGAGAGAGAGAGGGGAGGGAGGAAGTAGGAGGAGGAAGGGAGCCTGCTCCTCCTCCCTGCCCCGCCCCGCCCCTCACCCCCCCGCCGTGAAAAAAAATAAATAAAAATATTCCAAAAAATATTCCAATTTTTTTTTTAATTAAAGATTTTATTTACATACAAAAACAACTTACAATGTAGACAGAATACAAAACAGTGAACATTTTACATACACATAACCCACCACCAAGGCCTGAACAGGTATCCTTTACTTTGCCATATCTTTATAAATCAACCCTTAAACTAAATGTCAAATCCAAAATTCCTGACCAACAGGGTTATATTGCATTCTATTTTCACTCTCTAAAGTGTATTTAATAAAAACCGACCAGTATGCTTCAAAATCTGATCTATTAGTTTCCCCCCTGAATAACTTCATTTCCATTGTTAGTTTATCATTTAAGGCTACGTTCCATACCTCCCTATACCAAGCTTCCAGTGTAAGATTAGTTATTATTTTCCAATTCCTTGCTATTATAATTCTTGCCACAGTGAATAAAATAATCATCAACTCTTTCTTTTCCTTTTCTAAATTCAACATTGTGGCATCCATTAGTAATGCTAACCTAGCATCCGGAGTAATATTTAGCCCTATAATATTGCTTATTTCGATAAATATAGCCTTCCAAAAATTCTTCACTTGGGGCACTCCCACCATAAATGAAAATATGTCCCTTTGTGCATGCCACATCTCCAGCAGAGGTTGCTTTGCTTGCTGTCCATCTGATGTTGTTTGACCGGTGTGGTATACCATCTCCATATAACTTTAAATACATTTTCTTTTAATCTTGTTGATAAATTCTTAACCACTCTCCACTTCAGAACCCCTTTCCAATCGAAATCTGTCAGAGGCCCTAGGTCTCCTTCCCAGACCTTTTCAAACAGCTTCAGCCCTGTTTCTTCGCCAATTAATCCTTTATATATTTTCCCAATTAATCCTTTCCCTGTTATTTCTTGGGTTTTAAGTTTGCTTAACCATTCCTCATATTTATTCAATGCTCTACATCTGGGATTTTTACTTAAGAAGTCCCTTTTCCAGTTATACAGCTGTTGTCTCTCAAACCAGTTCAGAGCACCTTGTTCTTCTAACTTATTGAACTTGCCCATTGAATTTTGTATCCATTCTTTCCAGGAAAGAGCAGTTTCCACCTCCACTAATTTTTATATTTAAGTTTAATTCTCAAGTCTTCTGGGAAATTCTCCAGTAACACTATTGGGGTTAAGGGGGAAATTTCTGGAAATACCTTGCTTTTTAACTTAACCCATATCTCCATAACTTCTTTAGCCAGGTTATTTTTGCACTCCTTAATTTCTTTACCTGTTTTTGCCCTATAAAATAATAATAAATATCTTTTTAATCTTAAAAAGCAGATATCTTTCAGGAGGGTAGGGGGCCGTGGGGAAGGGACTGGGGGGTCATATCCGGCCCGCGGGCCGCCAGTTGGACAGCCCTGCCTTAAGCATGTGCTGATTTTGCTTTATTGTTAATCTAACCCTGCCCAGTAAGTCAGACTTGTTGTTCTCAATTACACATGGCTTTCTCTGAAATGAGAGAGGGAAATTTGAGGGCCCTTGGGTTGTCCTCCTTAGATACCAATCCAATCCCCCCCTTCAAATTTAGGTTTCTCATCAGGCTAGAAGTGAGATGAGGGTCGAGGATCCGTATTAAAACTTTCACTGTCAAATTCTCAGGACATGCACAAAGCTCTGAGCCTGGAAGAGTGTGAAGGTGCATCCTTGGCTTGAACAACAGGCAGGGGCAGATTAACGCACTCGGTGGAGTAGGCGCCCGCCAAGAGCGCCAGATCCACAGGGGTGCACCGGCCCTGGCTGGAAACTCCGCCTCTGCATCTGCTGTGTTTCCAGCAGGCACAGAGGCAGAGTTAAAAGCCGGTGCGGAGGTGGAGTTTCCAGCATGCGTGGAGCCTCCACACATGCTAGAAACTCCGCCTCCGTGCTGGCTGGTAACACCGCCTCCGTGTCTGCTCCAGGTTTGGTTTTGGGGGTGGGGGGAGTGGATAATTTTTGCCTACCATTTAAAATTACCTTGGGCTAACTCTGACAACAGGTGGTTGTATCTTCCAGCTGGAAACCTAGGGAAACACTCCTTCAAATCTCCTTGCTTCAGATTCTTCTTTTAATACATGGGCCAGGAACCTTTTTGACCCAGAGAGCCATGAAAGCAAAATATTTGGAAATTTATTTCAGTGAGATCCATCTATTATATAAAGGAGGTCTCGTCATCGAACGACTGACAGAGACAGAGAAACCTTCCAAGGCAGAGACACCAAACTTGCCAACAAAAATGCATTTCCCCTTAGTAAAAGATTATATTTGATTGTATGGATGCCTCTTATGAATTCCCACCCTGCATTTCCCCTTAGTAAAAGATTATATTTGATTGTATGGATGCCCCTTATGAATTCCCACCCTTCATTTCCCTTAGTAAAAGATTATATTTGATTGTATGGATGCCCCTTATGAATTCCCACCCTGCATTTCCCCTTAGTAAAAGATTATATTTGATTGTATGGATGCCCCTTATGAATTCCCACCCTTCATTTCCCCTTAGTAAAAGATTATATTTGATTGTATGGATGCCCCTTATGAATTCCCACCCTGCATTTCCCCTTAGTAAAAGATTATATTTGATTGTATGGATGCCCCTTATGAATTCCCACCCTGCATTTCCCCTTAGTAAAAGATTATATTTGATTGTATGGATGCCCTTATGAATTCCCACCCTGCATTTCCCCTTAGTAAAAGATTATATTTGATTGTATGGATGCCCCTTATGAATTCCCACCCTGCATTTCCCCTTAGTAAAAGATTATATTTGATTGTATGGATGCCCCTTATGAATTCCCTCCCTGCATTTCCCCTTAGTAAAAGATTATATTTGATTGTATGGATGCCCCTTATGAATTCCCTCCCTGCATTTCCCCTTAGTAAAAGATTATATTTGATTGTATGGATGCCCCTTATGAATTCCCACCCTGCATTTCCCTTAGTAAAAGATTATATTTGATTGTATGGATGCCCCTTATGTATTCCCACCCTGCATTTCCCCTTAGTAAAAGATTATATTTGATTGTATGGATGCCCTTATGAATTCCCACCCTGCATTTCCCCTTAGTAAAAGATTATATTTGATTTTATGGATGCCCCTTATGAATTCCCACCCTGCATTTCCCCTTAGTAAAAGATTATATTTGATTGTATGGATGCCCCTTATGTATTCCCACCCTGCATTTCCCCTTAGTAAAAGATTATATTTGATTGTATGGATGCCCCTTATGAATTCCCACCCTGCATTTCCCCTTAGTAAAAGATTATATTTGATTTTATGGATGCCCCTTATGAATTCCCACCCTGCATTTCCCCTTAGTAAAAGATTATATTTGATTGTATGGATGCCCCTTATGAATTCCCACCCTGCATTTCCCTTAGTAAAAGATTATATTTGATTGTATGGATGCCTCTTACGAATTGTAAGTAAATTGGAGCCGGGGGAGGGGCGGGGGATGGGGCGGAGCCGGGGGCAGGGGCAGACCCTTCGGCCCCCCAGGTCATCAGTGACCGGAATTCAGGCCCCTGGGCCGGTAGAAATTGGACAGCCCTGCTTTAGGTTTTGATTCAGGGAGATCTCACGACCCCCTCCACTCCACAGTAATGTACTCTTATGTCCCCTATGTGCCAACCAAGGGGTTTATCAAGAAACAAAATGCACTTGGATGGTTCAGAACAACACCTTGTCCCTTTGCACTTTCTATCTGTCTATCTGTCTTCACCTTCACTTGTTTTTTCAGTAAGGTGATGTCAGTATAAGCATACTGGGGAAGTCATTTCGCCAGCGGCTTCTCTGTGGCTTCTCTGCTGGAGATTTCCTTCAAATTCCTTCAAGAGGTGCCCAGTCTGCCCACACTATTCCCAGCAATGGGACATACATGGAAGAAAGCAATATGAGAAAACCACACCAGAAATAGCTATAGATTTGTTGTGGGGAAAGGGGGTCATTGACAGATAACTTCCACTGCAAAAAGAGCGCATTGTCAGTGACCCCCCAACACAACAGTGCTTAAAGAGCAATAACAATGTGCAATAAAGCTGAAGCAACAGAGAGAGTCATGCATCACTGCAGCACTATAATAGCATAGTGGGGTAACTGCCTGATTGGGTTGGTTAGTGAAGGCCTGTTAGGTATTTTCGGACTGCATCTAGAGCAGTGGTTCTCAACCTTTCTAATGCCGTGACCTTAATACAGTTCTTCATGTTTTGGTGACCACCAATCATAAAATTATTTTAGTTGCTACTTCATAACTGTAATATTTCTACTGTTATGGATTGTAAATATCCAATATGCAGGATGTATTTTCATTAACTGCACCAAATTTGGCACAAAAATCCCATATGCCCAAATCTAAATATTGCTGGGGTTGGTGGGGGGATTGATGTTGTCATTTGGAAGTTGTAGTTGCCGGGATTTATTATTCAATCAAAGTGCATTCCACTAACGATGGAATTAAACCAAACCTGACACACAGAACTCCCAAGGCCAACTGAAAATACTGCAAGGGTTTGGTGGGCATTGACCTTGAGTTTTGGAGTTGTAGTTCACCTACATCCAGAGAGCCCTGTGGACTCAAACAATGATAGATCTGGACCAAACTTGGCACGAATCCTCAATATGCCCAAATGTGAAAACTGGTGGAGTTTGGAGAAAAGAGACTTGACATTTGGGAGTTGTAGTTGCTGGGATTTATAGTTCACTTACAATCAAAGACCACTGATGGAATTCAGCCAAATTTCCCACACAGAATCCCCATGACCAACAGAAAATAATGTGTTTTCTGATGGTCTTTAGTGACCCTTCTGACACCCCCTCGTGACCCCTACAGGGGTCCCGACCCTCAGGTTGAGAAACACTGATCTATAGATAACACTATGTAACATTATTTTCCTTCCTGGGTTATAAATGTCATTTCCTAATTGGTTCCATCATAAAAACATGGAAAAAGTTTTTTAAACTGCAAAAACTTTGTTTTTGCGCGACATCCTGCAGCACATTTTGCTCTAGTTTTTCAATAAATATTTATTTATTTATTTATTTATTTATTTATTTATTCAGTTTTGCACGCCATCCTTCCCCGAGGGCTCAGGACAGCTTACAGAGAATATAAAAAACACATGTCAAAACAACCGACGGCATCCACCCCAGAGTTCTTAAGGAACTCAAGTGTGAAATTGCTGAACTTCTAGCTAAGATATATAACCTTTCTCTAAGATCAGGCACTGTACCCGAGGACTGGAGGGAGGCAAATGTAACACCGATCTTCAAGAAAGGATCCAGAGGTGATCCAGGAAATTATAGACCAGTCAGTTTAACCTCAGTTCCAGGCAAAGTGATGGAAACCATTATTAAAGAAAATATTACTAAGCACATAGAAGAACAGGCATTGCTGAAGGAAAATCAACATGGTTTCTGCAAAGGCAAATCATGTCTTACTAACTTGTTAGAATTCTTTGAGGGTGTAAATAAACACATAGATAAAGGGGACCCAATTGATATTGTTTACTTTGACTTTCAAAAGGCTTTTGACAAAGTCCCTCACCAAAGGCTCCTAAATAAGCTCTTCAGCCATGGAATCAGGGGACAGGTCTTGTCCTGGATTGGAACCTGGCTAAACTGTAGGAAACAAAGGGTGGTAATAAACGGACATTTCTCTGGGTGGAAAGAGGTGAGAAGTGGCGTACCCCAAGGTTCAGTTTTGGGTCCGTTACTTTTAATTTATTCATTAATGATCTGGATGTAGGAGTGAATTCTGAGGTAGCAAAGTTTGCAGACGACACTAAATTGTTCAGGTAGTTAAAAATGAAACTGATTGTAAAGAGCTCCAGAAAGATCTCTCGAAATTGAGTGAATGGGCAACAAAGTGGCAAATGCATTTTAACCTAAACAAGTGTAAAGTCATGCACATCGGGGCAAAGAACCCCAACTACACCTACAAATTGATGGGGTCAAAGCTTTCCGAGACAAACCAGGAAAGGGATCTTGGGGTTTTGGTGGACAGCTCAATGAAGATGTCAACCCAGTGCGCTGCAGCAGTGAAAAAAGCAAATTCTATGCTAGGCATGATCAGAAAGGGAATCGAAAATAGATCAGCAAACGTTGTATTACCTCTCTACAAATCTATGGTAAGGCCACATTTGAGTACTGTGTACAATTCTGGTCTCCGCACCTTAAGAAGGATATAACGGAACTGGAAAAGGTACAGAAAAGGGCAACAAGAATGATCCAAGGGATGGAGCGGCTCCTTATGAAATCAGGTTGCAACGCCTTGGTCTTTTCAGCCTTGAAAGACGGCGTCTAAGAGGTGACTTGATCGAAGTGTATAAAATCATGCATGGGATAGAAAAGGTGAATAAAGAAAAATTATTTTCTTTGTCACAAAACACTAGGACTAGAGGGCACTCCCTGAAGCTCCAAGGTAGGAAAATTAGGACTAATAAAGGGAAATATTTCTTCACCCAGAGGGTCATTGGGTTATGGAACTCACTTCCAGAAGAGGTTGTGACAGCTGTCAGCCTGAACAACTTCAAGGCAGGATTAGACAGATTCATGGATACCAAGTGTATTGGTAGTTACTGATAAGGACATTCAAGTGCCACCTCGGAGTGGTTGAGGTAGGCAGGATTTCCCTGGGTACTGGTTGTGGGGGGTCGGGAGCAGGTCAGGGTTTTGCCCTCCCTTCTGCTCGAGATCCCCGTGTACAACTGGTGGGCCACTGTGTGATACAGAATGCTGGACTAGATGGGCTGAGGTCCGATTCAGCATGGCTCTTCTTATGTTCTTAAACTCTTAACTAAAAACTATAAAAAATATTTAAAAAATTAAAAATATTTACAGGTGATTAACCAGATCTCATCGAGTCTCAATCAATTCAACAAAGTTTCTGGAGTATAAGAACTACTTTCCAACAATTAAACAGGAAAAAAACACTTTCAAATCAGGAACAGAACATTTTTCAAATTTTGTTACATAGTGTAATGTATGACTTGCTGTATTTATATTTTTGGCCTCATTATTTTTTCCATGCTTTGTTTCAAACGGTTGAGAGTATACAAATTAGCCATTATATAAACAGAGTATCTTTATTAAATAAGAACTGCGGTGCCTGGTATCCTGTAGACATTACTTGTTAAATACTGTGTATTTAATGTGTATTTTATAGAAATACATTTTAATATGTATTTCTATAAAATTGTATAATATGCACCGGGAATGTGGCGCAGCTGGCAGGGAGTCAACTGCATAAGATCTCTACTGACCAGGAGGCCATGAGTTCGAGGGCTGCCCGGGTCGGGGTGAGCTCTCGACCAATTTGTGTAGCTCGTTGTCGACTTTTGAAACCTGAAAGACAGTTGCATCTGTCAAGTAGGAAATTTAGGTATCATGTTGTGGGAAGGCTAAATTTTACTGATTTATGAGGCTACAAAATCTCAGCTCCCCCTTGTGGCCAGAAGGTGAATGTTAAATTGTCTCTATGTCTGTCTATATATGTTGTATGTCAATGGCATTGAATGTTTGCCTGTATATGTGCATTGTGATCCGCCCAGAGTCCCCTGCGGGGTGAGAAGGGCGGAATATAAAGGATGTAAATAAATAAATAAATAAGTAAATAATATGTATCTTTTATACAGTTACATTTTAATATGTGTGTTTTTAGTATTATAATTTTTGCAATATTTGTGTGTTTTGACCATATTGTGACCCACCTTGGGCCGCAAAAAGAGGTGGGTAATAAATAAAATTATTATTATTATTATTATTATTATTATTGACTTTACTTCCTACCAGCCATACTGGTATATGTCAGTTGTGATGGGATTTGTTATTCAACAACATCCGGAGAGACATGGACTCCGCAGCCCTGGACTAAATATAATGTATTACTGGAGACAAGTATGAGTGGACCCAGATCCCCATATTAATTTTCAAACCTGCAGGTGCAAAATAGTTTATAGTGATTGTGAACTCCTAAGACAATTAGTGGGATTTGCTATTTGAGTAAAAATGAATGGATTCATATAAGCATGGCCCTCTGAGTGCCAGTCATCATTTTTGACAGCTTCATGTTTGTATTATTGCAATGCAGCTTATATAATGCTATCCTAGAAGGTCCACAATCTACCTTATGATTGTTCAGATTGTTAAATGGGAAATGCGGCACTCCAGGGGGCCAGGGTGTTATCTTCCCTCACAACCAAGGGGGCAATAAGCCAGCCCGATCCAGGGCCCATGTGACACCCCAGACACAGAGTTGTGACAAAGAACATAAACAACAAACAGGAACAAATGCAACCATGAAAATCTTATATATATAAAGGAAGAGTCATCATGGAAAGACCGTCCCAAACAGAGAAACCTTACAACGCAGAGAAACCAAACTTGCCAACAGAAATAGGCCTCAGACAAGGTACGTTTGTAGCAAAGAAACTTCCCCCCCAAAACCTAAAAGGCCCCCAAAACAACGAGTTAAAAAACTACATTTCCCAGCATCCTCCGGGGCTGCCAACGACTCTCCCAGCCTCTACATTCTGTGGATTTGCATAACTCCTGTACTGGCCAGCCAACATGAACATTCGACCCATAATAAACTGTCAGAGGAGGATAAGGCAAAGGGCTGAGGCACAAACACAAACACCCAATTCACTTCCCACAGAAAATGTACACCCCTACAAATCACAGACCACGCCCAAAATTGACAGTAAGGCTTCATTAACTTGATTCTCCCGACTAGCCCTCAGCTCATTGGACATTGTGTATGGCCTGAATTGACAGTAAGGCTTCATTAACTTGCTGTTCCTGACTAGGCCTCAGCTCATGGGACATTGTGTATGGCCTGAATTTACAGTAACCTACCTTTGCACACAGAGCCCCTATGACCCACGCTACATTCTACTACAGTTTGGAGGAGGGTGGACCATGGATTATGGGACTTGAAGTACCTCCATGGATAATGGGATTTGTAGTACTTCAAAACCCATCATTCCCCACAGACCACTGTGTCCAAGAACCAAGACCAAACTTGGCAAACAATGCACCCCATGACCCACACTCCATCCGACTGCAGATTAGAGGAGGACACACCATGGATAATGGGATTTCAAGTACCTCCACTCACTTCCAAAGTACCCCACCCACACACGCATCAACCTCTACATCAACACAGCAGACGGAAAGACAAAAAACATTGAATATCCACAAGCAATGCAGAATGCCAGCAACACCACACAACAACAACTCCACAGGACTCCAACATCCCACCCACCAAAACAACCCACAACAACACAGCCATGACCCCAACAACACCATAACTAACAACAACTCCAACCCTTACATACTCAGACTTCCTTGCATCTCCAAAATAGGGCACAGCAACGCGTGCTGGGTACAGCTAGTAAATATATAAACAATGTGGAACAACCCAACATGCAATAAATGAGGTGGGGAGGGTGCTACATGGAAGTCCTGGGCAGCCTTAAATGAGCTGCCCAGGCGGAAGTGAGGGCTGGCCGGCTGGCGTCAGGGACAGGGCAGGGCCAGCCCTGCCATTGGTTGGCCGGCTTGGTTGTGAGGGGGGATAACGCCCTGGCCCCCTGGGGTGCCGCGTTTCCGTGGACCGGTATTGGGCCGGTGGCACCCAGGCTGGCAAGCGCCTTAGGACATGCGTGAGCTGTCCATCCCCTGATCCAGGGCTCATGTATGGCCGCCAATCCTTATTCCTGTTTTCAATAAATGAGTTGTGGCCATTTTCATCCAACCACTTGTCTTTGCATTATTGTTCAGGGCGCGAGGTGTATCACCCTTGCATACACAATATCCTTTAAATCGGCTCCCACTTGCTTTCGTGTTGGGTGGGTTTTCATACCGGGAGGGCTCTTACTTTTTTGAGCACCCATAACAAAACGCATAAGCTGAATGGCCGAAGGGACTGGCTAAAAATGGATCTATGCCAGGGGTGGGCAATTATCTTTTCGAAGGGGCCACACGAGAACCAAAAAATATGATGGAGGGTGGCACCTAAAGGCTGAACTACATTCTACATAATATCAATTGAATTTCTTTAATAATAATAAAAAGGCACTGCATTGCGTTTTTGATATATTAATAATATTGATATTATGGGGTCCCCCAGGGGGCCATTCTCTCCCCTCTGTTATTTAACATCTACATGCAGCCGCTTGCACAGCTGGTGCGCGGAGTTATGGGCTGGAGTGTCACCAGTACGCTGACTGACACCCAGCTCATTCTGAGGATGGAGGGCAGGCCGGGTTCTGTCGATAATTTTCCAACACTGCCTCGAAGCCGTTACTGGATGGCTGCGAGGCCAGTAGGTTGGAGGGTGAATCCGGCGAAGACGGAGATCTTGTGCCTGGGTCGCCGGGTGATGTTAATGTCCAGCTTCCGAGCCTGGGCGATGCGGTGTTATGCCCATCGCCTTCCGTAGCCTGGGGTCCATTTGGACTCCCAGCTGACCATGGAGGCCCAGGTCTCTGCGGTCAGCAAGATCGCTTTTCATCTGCGACAGGCAAGGAGGCTGGCCCCTATCTCTCCCGAACGATCTGGCCACGGTGATCAAGCCACGGTCATCTCAAGGCTGGATTACTGCAACGCGCTCTACGTTGGTCTTCCTCTGTCAGTGACCCGGAAGCTCAAGCTAGTGCAGAACACTGCCGCACGTCTCCTGTCTGGCACGCCAGCTGGCGCCCACATAACACCTGTTTTGCAGGATCTGCACTGGCTGCCAATTGAGCACCGGATCACCTTCAAAGTGTTGGTCCTCACCTTTAAGGCCTTACACGGCCTGGGGCCAGCGTATTTGAGGGACCGTCTCACCCCATATTGCCCTCCGAGATCACCGGTCTGAGGACTCCAATCTCCTGGAGATACCTTCAGCTAAACTCCGCAAGGCTGACTGCTACCGCCCGGAGGCGTTCTCTGTCATAGCACCTACGCTGTGGAACGCCCCCGGCGGAACTCGGGCTATGAAGGACTTGCTCCCGTTTAGACGGGCCTGTAAAACATACCTGTTTAAGCAGGCCTTTGGTGATAAGTCCTGCCCATGCCCCGCCATCTATTCGTTCTTCTGAGGATGATGTGCTGTTCATTGCTTTAACTGTGTTATTAATTACTGTACTGCTGTTGTTTTTAATTGTTTTTAACTGCTTATTGCCTGTATTTTACTGTGCCGGCAAGCCCTGTAAGCTTGCGAGCCTCAGGGAGTCGGCGGCATAGAAGCCCGAATAATAAATAATAAATAATAAATAAATAAATAAGAATATATGTTATGAGCAATGAAAAAGAGAGGTTGTCATAGGAAAAATGACATTTATTCACTCAAATTTTACAAAACAATGGTTAACAAAAGGTGAACATTTGTATCATTTGTGATTCATTATATTAATGGTCATTTTCAGTCACATTCGCTTCAAAGCACATTTTGAGTTTCACTTCTTCCTGGGAAGAGGTTCTTGGTTTTCTACAGCAGTGTTTCCCAACCAATGTGCCGTAGGGTTGCCATTTTTTGATATAAGAAATAAGGGACATTTACAGGATTTTTCACAAAAATAAGGGACACTTCATTAAAAACTTGAAACTCAAACATTAGGTAGAAATAGTTTTATTAGCAGAATAAGATAATGATTGAAACTCACAAAAGAAACTGACTTACACCCTCTTAACAGGACATGGTATGTTTCTGCATGTCTTGTCATGCCGAAAAAAACATTATTAGAACTTATTTTCTCCATCTGTATTTAGTACTTGACTTTGCTGACTTTAAAAGTGCGCTGTCTAAACATTAAAACAAAATATATTTTATAAGACAGTACATCTTCATGATTATTATGTCAATAGTTAATGGTATAGTATAGTATGGGATACACAGCATTGTATAGTATTGGGATGCACAGCTAGGCCTATTTTAAGAGTAACTCTCAAGCAACCAGAAACTATCTTTATCCAACATGATCCAACATTCCCCTTGGGTAATGGTTACTTAGTCTACTGTACTTTGAAAAAGTCCTGTATCGCCTCTTCCTTCCAACGGGGACCAGGCTGCCCTGCGAGTTGGAATCCCCGGGCAGGCATTGCCGTGGAAACCGCAGTGCGCAGCTTCCTCTGGTCAACCCCGCCCAGTCCTGTCCTGCTAGTCAAAAATAAGGGACAGGGCCTGAAAATAAGGGACACTAATTTTAGGGCCAAAATAAGGGACGTCCCTTAGAATAAGGGACATATGGGAACCCTAATGTGCCGTGAGCGATCATCAGGTGTGCCGTGGGAAATTGGAACCTCCAATACCCTTTCTTCCCCCTCCTGCCGAACTCGTTTTCTTCTCCACTCGGGCTCCTATCTTCCCAGCCTTGCACTGCTCGCTTTGCTCTGGGCGAGTCTGTGCAGTAGCTTGCACGGGTCCCATCTTCCTCCCTCCTCCTGAACACGCTCACGCTGCCCCTCGGATCAAAATGGCGGCAGAAGCGGCAAATGTAGAAGAAAAAGTAAGTGTTCAGCAGGAGGGGGAAGAAAGGGCGCCGAAGGGGAAGGGGGAGGAAGAGGTCTCTGTCGAAAGCTGGCATGGGCAAACTTGGACCTTCCAGGTATTTTTGACTCCAACTCCCACCAATCCTAGCAGCCACAGGCCCATTTCCTTTTCCCCCCTCAGCCACTTAAGCAGGAAAGGGCCTCAGGCTGTTAGGAATGGTGGGAGTTGAAGTCCAAAGCACCCAGAGGGCCAAAGTTTTCCCATGCCTGTTTTAGGGACTTAAAAGTGGTGACCCTCGTTCCAACATTGTGATTCTGGATAGAAAACAAACAACAACATAACATAACATTGTTTGAGTCCACAGTGCTCTCTGGGTGTAAGTAAACTACAACTTCCAACTCAAGGTCAATTCCCAAGCAAACCCTTTCAGTACTTTCTGTTGGTAATGAGAATGCCAAGTTTGGTTCAATTCCATTGTTGCAAGAGTGCAGGATGCTCTTTGATTGTGTGTTAACTATAAATCCCAGAAACTGTAACTCCCAAATGTCAAGGTCTATTTTCCCCAACTCCATCTGTGTTCACATTTGGGCATATTGAGTATTCATGCCAAGTTTGGTCCTGCTCCAACATTGTTTGAGTCCAAAGTGCTTTCTGGATGTAGGTGAACTACAACCCAAAACCCAAGGTCAATGCCCACCAAACTCTTATAGTATTTTCTCTTGGTTATGGGAGTTCTGTGTGGGAAGTTTGTGTCTTTCTGCCATTCCCTGCCAGGATACCTATGCTGTGTTCATCAAGACAGGCCCAAGTTTCACACTGAATGTACAAATACATTTAAAAACATATTAACTATATGTATTACTGTGTTAGAGTGTCATTTTGTGTCATTTCGGTTGGTGGTGTGCCCTAGGGTTTTGTAAATGTAAAAAATGTGCCGCAGCTCAAAAAAAGGTTGAAAAACACTGTTCTACAGACGTATAAAAAAACATTGCCTACATTGTAGGTTTAATCACCTCATTTGGTGCTATTATTCAGTTATTTTTTTTCTTATTCAGTGAGAGAAATCAAGTCTCTGTTGGTCTTTAACAAGTGCATCAAAGTCAGGGACACTAGAAGGGTTTGGTGGGCATTGACCTTGAGTTTGGGAGTTGTAGTTCACCAACATCCAGAGAGCACTGTGGACTCAAACAATGTTGGATCAGGACCAAACTTGGCACAAATACTGAATATGCCCAAATGTGAACACTGGGGGAGTTTGGGGGAAAATAGAGCTTGACAATTGGGAATTGTAGTTACTGGAATTTATAGTTAATTCACAATCAAAGAGCATCCTGAAATCCAGCAACAATAGAATTGAACCAAACTTGGCACACTGATTTCTCATGAGACCAACAAAAAAATACTGAAAGGGTTTGCTGGGCATTGACCTTGAGTTTGGAATTTGTAGTTCACCTACACTCAAATAATGATGGATCTGGACCAAACTTGGCACGAATCCTCAAAATGCCCAAATGTGAACACTGGGGAAATTTTGGGAGAATAGACATTTGGGAGTTGGAGTTGCTGGGATGTATAGTTCACTTACATTAAGGAGTAGTGTCACGCCGTGCCGGTAGGCGGCGGTTGGCGAGGAGGGCAGCCAGGAAGCGCTCCAGGGCCTCCGCCTCGATGCAGCCTCCCTTCCCTGCCTCAAAGCTGCTTGCCAGGCCCCAACCCCTCGTCTGCAAACATTGGAAGAGGCAGAAGAGAAGGGAGGGGGGGAAAGAGCACGAGGCAGAAGAGAAGGGGGAGCGAGCGCAAGGTACGGGGGAGTGTGCGAATCGGAAGGGAAGGGAGGAGGAAGAGGAGAGTGAAGGCATGCTCTGCGGCAGTGCCTCCTCCTCTTCTCCCACCTCCCTTCCCCTCCGTTGGCTGCTCTGCTTGCCTGCTTGCCTGCCGGGGCCCTTATGCGGGCTGGTCAGAATCGTCCGGCAGGCCACATGCGGCCTGCGGGCCATGAGATGCCTAGGTCTGATCTATGCACATGTCTAGTATACAGTCATGTGAATATGCACATTTTTCGGCTGAAATCGGGTTTTAAGCACCCCCTTTTAACACGTGTTATTCAGCTTTTAATCTAAATCAGCAAGCATTTCCATGAAATGTCATTCAACCAAACCTCCCCCTTTATCTTCTGGATTTTAGGGCATATATAGAAGGGCCGTAAGAAATAGTTGTACGCAACGGGTACAAATACAGTCCCTGGCAGGGCCGGTTCGCCCATTAGGCGGACTACGCAGGTGCGTAGGGTGGCGTCACCCGAGGGGCGTCGCCGTGCCAGCTCCGCCTGCCACCCGCGCCACGCTGCCCTGCCCTGCCATTGCGCCGGCCAGGCCTCCGCAGCCGCCCGCTGCGCCGCGCGCCGGGCGGGCATTTGTTAGGCCGACCGCGCCCCGCATGCGCAGATGCTTCTACAGGCGCTACAGCGCCTGTAGGAGCTTCTGCGCATGCAAAAAGCTCTGCGCATTCGTACTGGCTCCAGAGCGCACCTCCTGCTTTGGAGCCAGTGCGCGTGCGCGCAGTTTCGCGCATGTGCACTGGGCTCCAAAGCAGGAGGCGCGCTCTGGAGCCAGTGCGTGTACACACAGATTGGCGCATGCGCACTGGGCTCCCCTTGGGAGCAACTGGGGGTGGGGCGCAATTTTTTTTTGCGTACCCCCCGGGAACAGGTAGGTCCGCCCCTGGTCCCTGGTGCACTAGGGAAAAATGATATGGACCAGAGGGCAGCATATGAACTTCTTCCCTTTTGTCCTGCGAAGAGGAATAATTTCCTTCTCACCTAACAGGCTCATCTGTATATCTGTATCTGTATATCTGTATATCTGTATACCTTTATAAAGCGGAATGTTTGTATGTATGTATGTATGTGTGCGGAGGGCGGGAGGGCAGAAGGGCGGAAGGATGGATATGTGGCAGCCACTTTCACAGGCCACAGCGACCAGCGCGGGTGATGGACCTGCACCAAACTTGGTACACATAACCCCCCTATCCCCCTATACGTCCTGGTGTGGTTCAGGGGACATGACCCATAGATTATGGGATTTGTAGTACTTTCAAACACTTTGGTTCCCACAGACCACTGAGGCCACCAAAAAGGACCAATACAGACCACACTTAGCACACACAGCCCCCATGACCCACTCTATGTCCTGGTGCAGTTTGGAGGAGGGTGGACCATGGATGATGGGACTTGAAGTACCTCTACTCACTTCCCAAGTCCGCTGCAACCCTCATCCAATCACTGATCGAGACCAAACTTGGCATACATACCCCTATGACTGCCTTCACATCCTGGTGAGGTGTGGGGGAGGACTGACAATGGATGATGGGATTTGTAGTACTTTCACACCCCTCTGTTCCCACAGACCACTGTGGCCCCCAACAAACACTGATAAAGACCACACTTGGCACACAGAGCCCCAGTGATCCACTCTACATACTACTGAAGTTTGGAGGGGGCCAGAACGTGGATGATGGGACTTGCAGTACCTTCCCTCACTTTCCAAGACTGCTACAAACCTAATCCTATGACTGATCAACACGAAACCTGCCACACAGACCCCTCATGACCCACTCTACATCCTGGTGCAGTTTGGAGGAGGGTGGACCATGGATGATGGGACTTGAAGTACCTCTACTCACTTCCCAAGTCCACTGCGACCCTCATCCAATTACTGATCGAGACCACACTTGGCACACATAACCCCCATGACTGCCTTCACGTCCTGGTGAGGTTCGGGGGAGGACTGACAATGGATGATGGGATTTGTAGTACTTTCACACCCCTCCGTTCCCACAGACAACTGCGGCCCCCAACAAACACCGAGAAAGACCACACTTGGCACACAGAGCCCCAGTGACCCACTCTACATACTACTGAACTTTGGAGGGGGGCAGAACATGGATTATGGGACTTGCAGTACCTTCCCTCACTTTCTAAGCCTGCTACAAACCTAATCCAATGACTGATCAACACCAAACCTGGCACACAGAGCCCTCATGACCCACTCTACATCCTGGTGCTGTTTTGTGTGAGACGGACCACGGATGATGGGACTTGAAGTACCTTCACTCACTTCCTAAAAACAATGCAACCCTCATCCATTCACCAATACAGACCAAACGTAGCACACAGAGCCCCCATGACCCAATCTACATCCTACAGTAACTTGGAGTCCCAAAACTCCCAGGGCACTCAGGCCACTGAACGTGCGAGCGCAAGGAAGAGATGACGCGACAATCATTACTGCGTTTCAGGAAACCAGCTTTATTGCATCACATCAGCTGATGGGTCCGTCCACCCCGCTTGGCGAACAGCACCCCGAACATTTCTAGCATACAGGTTTTATACCATCAATGGAGTCAACATTTAGTCCCTCCCTTCTTCATGCGCATTACTGGCTAGCATTCATGAACCCATTTTATCTTATCCAATTAAACAAAGCATTCTAGCATCTTATTCCTATTTGCTAATAACTATGGCGCAGTGTGAATTTCCATCATTGTTCTATGTTATTGCCTTATGAGCAAAGTGTTCTCAAATTGTTACATTTCTACCGGGCTTTAACTTGGTGGCCTGCCAAGTGAAAGCTTCATTTGCCATGCGCGTCTCCTAACCAATCACTTATCTTGTAAACAAACGCACATGGGAACTGCTAGGCCAATCAGCACCGTATTCTTACCTAAAGGCACATGATGTTCCCTGGCTAATCACAGCCTGTGCTGGTACACCAATCAGAATGTATTATTCTCGTCATTATTTCTGGCAAGCTATTTCTGCACTCTGCTACTTCTGTTCTATCCTTATGCATCACTCCCCTCTGACATTTCTCCTGCTAAGGTGTCAATTTCTCCTTTAACTACACTTTGGGGGAGGGTGGACCAGAGATGATGGGACTTCCACTACCTTCAGTAATTTCATGATACCACTGCAACTCCCAATAATGATGGATCAAGACCAAACTTGGCACACAGAGCCCCCATGACCTACTCTACATCCTGCTGCACTTCTCAAATGACCCGGGCAGCGCCGGGTCCCCAAGCTAGTTTTCAAATAAAATGCAAAGAGAAGATTTCATTGCTTCCCTTTAGTTTCTGTAGAATAAACACCCCTGCTTTTTGTTGAGAGCCAGGATGTGTGCTGAAAGGAGGCTTGGGATAGCCATGGTCTTGTTTCCACTGACTCGCTCTGTAATCTTGAGTCAGTTACCTTCTTTCCTCTTGATCTACCTCCCAAGGATTTTGTAAAGGTCAGGTAGGGAGGAGAAAAGCCACATATGCCACCTGGATCTCATTGAAAGAAGTGTAGGGCATAAATGTAACTAATATGTAAATCAAGATTAATCCCATAGTCATTTACAATAGATTATTAGCACCGTCTTCGGTTTCATTAAAAGGTAATAACACTCATCGCCTTTGAATCATGTACTAATTCAGAGACTCTTTAACATAAAAATGGTGGGAAAGAATTTGACACTCTTCTGATGAATACAAGCTGGAGCTGCTTCAGAAATCCAGTTGTGCTCTCTGTGCTGTTTGTTCTGCCCATATTAATTGCGAGTATTCACAAGCTTCCAACTGAGACTTGAATTGCCATCTTCCATCTTTTTAATGACTCTTTGGTAGACTGGGGCGGTGGAGGAGGGAGTCAAATTTTTAGTTGTTTTTTAACAACCAAGAATGGAGTCATATTATATATATGTACATGCATGTGTGTATCTAGGCCCATTACATTATTTGTCCCAGGGGTTTTTGTGCAATATAATTTTTGTGTAAACTGGAATGTTTTCACACATTACTATTTTGACAGATCTTTGAGAATTGGTTATTTATTTATTTATTTATTTATTTATCTATCTATTATATAAAGGAGGTCCCGTCATGGAACGACCGTCCTAGGCAGAGAAACCTTACAAGGCAGAGACACCAAACTTGCCAACAGAAATAGGCCTCAAGCAAGGTAGGTTTGTAGCAAAGAAACTTCCCCCAAAACCTAGAAGGCCCCCAAAACAACGATACAAAAAACCTACATTTCCCAGCGTCCTCCGCAGCCGCCAACGAATCTCCCGGCCTCTACATTCTGACAACATGATTGGCTGCCAATGACGGGGTATTTGCATAACGCCTCTATTGGCCAGCCAACATGAACATTCCGACCCATAATAAACTGGCAGAGGAGGATAAGGCAAAGGCCTGAGGCAGTCGCCAACACAAACACACAATTCACTTCCCACTGAAAATTTAAACCCCTACAAATCACAGACCACGCCCAAAATTGACAGTAAGGCTTCATTAACTTGCTTTCCCTGACTAGGCCTCACTTAGTGGGATGCTGTTTAAGCGCTGAATTGACAGTAAGGCTTCATTAACTTGATTTTCCTGACTAGGCCTCAGCTCATGGGACATTGTGTATGGCCTGAATTGACAGTAAGGCTTCATTAACTTGATTTTCCTGACTAGGCCTCAGCTCATGGGACATTGTGTATGGCCTGAATTTACAGTAACCTGCCTTGGCACACAGAGCCCCTATGACCCACGCTACATTCTACTACAGTTTGGAGGAGGGTGGACCATGGATGATGGGATTTGATGTACCTCCATGGATTATGGGATTTGTAGTACTTTCAAACCCTTCATTCCCCACATTGTATATCCACAAGCTATGCAGAACGCCAGCAACACCACACACTGACAACTCCACAGGACTTCAACATCCCACCCACCAGAACAACCCACAATGACACAGCCATGACCCCACCTAGACCATAACTAACATCAATTCCAACCCTTACATATTCAAACTTTCTCGCATCTCCTAAATAGGGCACAGCAACGCGTGCCGGGTACAGCTAGTTTACTATATTTCTATACTACCCCTCTCAGCTCGGAGGTGACTCAAGGCAGTACATATGGCAATCAATGCCCATGAGATAAAGCACAATCAAGAACAATTAATACGATAATCATATAATCCGAGCTGGATTGGGATCAGTCCTGGGACTTCCCAACTGGGGACCGGGGGGGGGGGCACTGTGGAGAAGATGGCTGAGGAAGACGACTCGAGCAGAGACCTACCCAGAGTACGGGAAGGATCGGTGAGTCATTACCCAAACACCCACCTGCGGTAGTCGGATGGGATCTGGGGCCGGGCCCTGATCCATCACCCGGATGCGTGCCATTGGGAAGTGGCCCTGACCGGCCAGACTTCTGTGGTTTGGTGTCAATATTGAATATCACAGAGATTTTGTCTTCTGCCCGAGACCCCCTCCCGCCGAGGCTTCGGGGGAGCGGGATGGATGGATGAGGGTCGACTGAATATGGCAGCCGACCTTGAAGACGCCGGAGCAGACCGGATGTCTTCATCTACTGAAGACCGTAAACCCACAATCAACTCACAGCGGAAACCACATCATCGACCTGGGAAGGGGAAATGGTGGCAGAAGAAGAGGTTCCAAGACCGAACTTCCGGCTCTTCCAAGGAGCACCAGGAGACTAATCAGACTACTCAGCACGGGAACAGACCAACGACCCTTCGTGGCCACAGAGCCCTTAGGACAGCAGAGACCTTCGTTGGACCTCCAGAGTGGAAGAAGACTAGAGCAGGGCTGTCCAACAGGCGACCCTGGGGCCATACACGGCCCCCGAGCCCCTTCCCTGCGGCCCCCTAACTTGTTTTAATAAAATACAAATTAAATAATTATAATAATAAAAAACCCTACTTCCGGGTTTAGGCAAGCATCGCAAGACTACGGCAGCCACAGTCGGGATTTCGAGGGAGGTCGACATCCCGGCTGTGGCTGTAGTCTCGCGATAACTGCCGAAAATCTCGGTCCCACGGGATTTGCGGCCGGCCTGGGTGCGCGCCTCCTCCTCCCCGCGGCTGCTTCCAGGCCAGCCCCATTCCCTCAGAGAGAGGGAGGAGGGAGTGAGGCAGGGAAAGCCCCTCCTGGCTCCATCCTCTTCCTGTGGAGGGCCCTCGCTTCCGCCCCGTGGATGGGAGCCGCCGCGCCCGTCCTGAGCTTGGTCTTGGCTCCAGCGGGGCTCTTCGGGGACGGTGGCAGCGTTGGCGCTTCGGCCCTGTGGCGGGGCTCCCGCAGTATGGGTAAGGGCCTGGCTCGAGTGAAAGCGAGATGGTGGGTGAGTGGGGGGGGAGGGGTCCCTCAGCGGCGGTTAGCTTGGTGACACTTCCTTCCCCTCCTCCTTCGCGCCCCTCCCCCTTGTTGTGCTGTCTTCCCCCGCGTGCAGGGCGCAATGTGGCTTCCTTTGCGCCTGCCCGCGCTTGTTTTTCCCTTCAGGGAGGGAGGGAGGAGGGGAGGAGCTCTTTGGGCCTCCTCCACCCGCCTCTGGGAAAGGAGGCCCCATCAAGCCCTGCGACGGCATTGAGGTGTTTGGTTTTTTTTTGGGTGTGTCCCAATTTGAGTGTGGACTCAAATAACTCAAAGGTATTAGGAAACATCCCTGCAAAGAATTAAACCAAATGGTAAATGATGGAAATACGTCAGAAAAGGAGGAGGGAGAAACGGAGGAGGATCAAATTGAAGACAACAGAAAGAAATACGGTGACGAGGAGGAAATAGAGGTGGAGGAAGAGGAAGGAGACAACTAATGATGACGACCTTAAGGTGCTTATCTTGGAATGTAAATGGACTAAATAGTGGGGCTAAAAGAAAAAGAACTTTCCATAATATAAAGAAAAAGAAGGCCAATATAATTGCACTACAAGAGACGCATATCAAAGACTCAGAGATACAATATTTAAAAAATGAAAAACTTGGGATTGAATTTGTAGCCGCCGCCAAGGGAAAAAAAAGGAGTAGTTTTGTACATTGACCCAAAGTTAAACCCTAAACTATTATTTACTGATGTAGAAGGAAGGTACTTAGGTGTAAGTATAAGTAAGGATCATAAAAATATTCTTATATGTAATATATATGCACCGAATAACTCCAAAGTGAATTTTTTAAAAGATATTGAAAGAAAGATAAATGCATGTGAGGTAGATAGCTACATTCTAATGGGTGATTTTAATGGGATTATAAATCCCCAAATGGACAAAAGTTCAGGAAAAACAAATAGTAGAGATCAGAGGGGTAAACTACCCAAATCCTTTTTTGACATGATGAAAAACTTGGAATTGAAAGACGCATGGAGATACTTAAATCGTAGAGAATGATTATTCATTCTTCTCAAATAGACATCAGTCTTGGTCCAGAATAGATTTCTTTATGATCTCCCAAAATTTAATTTTACAGCTTAAAAAAACCAAGATACTACCCAGATTTTTTTCGGACCATAGCCAGATTGAGATGGAATTATTTAACGAAGAGAGGGAGTTTTATTGGAGATTTCCACAATTTATGGTGAAGGATGAGAAAATTTTGGAGGAGAGTAAAAAAATACTAAAAGAATTTTTTGAAATAAACTGCCAAGACAACCAAAAATATAATATAATATGGGACATGAGCAAAGCTTTTATGAGAGGCTATTTTCTCAAACAACAGTCCATCAGGAAAAAAGGTATCCTCAGAAAAACCAATGAATTACTTAAAAAAATAGCGGATGCAGAGAAGATTTTAAAATCAGAACCAAATAACACGAAGAAGATAAATGAATTAAAAGTATATAATAAACAACTGGAGGTATATGAAATGGAAAGAACTGAGAAGAACATAAGAGCCATCAAACAAAAATACTTTGAGTCAGCAAATAAAATAGGAAAATTGCTAGCGTGGCAGTCAAAAGAAAAAAGGAAAAAAAATATGATAACAAGGCTGAAACGTTTTTTTCTAAATTGTATGAGAAAGAAAATATAAATATAGAGGAAGTAGAAGAGTATATTTCTGGAAAGAAATTAGAAAAAATCGCGGAAGTAGACAGGGAAAAATTGAATATACCCATAACAAAAGAAGAAATTAAAAAAGCAATAAATAAAATAAAAATTGGGAAATCATCAGGACCAGACGGATATTCGGCAGAATATTATAAAGCTTTTCAGGAAGAAGTAATAGATATACTCTTAAAGGTATTCAATGATATCCTAAATAAAGCAATACTCCCTGAATCATGGAAAGATTCCAATACGGTATTAATACAAAAGCCCGGAAAGGATCCTCTAGACCCCGCAAATTATAGACCGATATCGTTATTAAATATCGATTATAAAATTTTTACGTTAATTATATCGGAAAGATTAAAGTTATTTTTATGCGGATGGATTAAGAGAGACCAGAACGGTTTTCTCCCGGGAAGACATCTACACACGAACGTAAGACTATTATTAAATGCTATAGAATATTACGATAAGATCATAGATAGGGAGGTCGCCTTTATTTTCGTCGACGCCGAAAAGGCGTTCGACAGGGTAAATTGGTATTTTCTTTCCACGTTATTAGAGGAACTGGACATGGGCCACCAGTTTAAGAATATTATTTCAGCTATATATACCGAACAGTATACAAGAATTATAATAAATAATAAAATAACAGAGAAGATAACTATTCAAAAAGGGGTGAGACAAGGTTGCCCCCTGTCTCCCCTACTATTTATTATGATTTTGGAATTATTGTTAGAAGAGATAAGACAAGACAAAGAGATTAAGGGGTTAGAGATTAAAAAAGAAAGTATAAAAATTCAAGCATTCGCAGATGATTTAGTTCAAATTTTAGAAGATCCAAAGAATAGGATAATGCATTGGTTGAAAATAATAGAAAATTTTGGAAAAAGCTCGGGCTTTAAAATAAATAGGGAAAAAACGCAAATATTAGCAAAGAATCTGAAAGAAGAAGATAAACAGGAATTACAAAATACCTCGGGTATCACAATAACAAATAAAATCAAATATTTAGGGATATATCTAACCCCTAAAAATTCACAATTATACAAAAATAATTACATAGTTAAGTGGGCCGAGATACAAAACACTTTAAAAAAATGGGAGAAATTGAATTTATCTCTACTTGGAAAAATCGCGGCCGTCAAAATGACTATTCTCCCAAAGATAAATTTTCTGTTTAATACATTACCTATAATTAAAAATGATAAACAATTGGATATATGGAACAGAATACGATCTAAATTTATATGGTCCGGGAAAAAGCCTAGAGTCAGGTAAATATATGCAAGAAAGAGCTGAAAATGGAGGACTGGGAGTCCCAAATTTAAAATTATATTTTTATGCGAATTGTTTATTATGGCTAAAAGAATGGCTCTGTCTGGATAATAATAGACTATTGAACTTAGAAGGGTTTAATTTAAAGATCATTATATAAGAAGTACGCTTATAAAAGTATGGGAAAAATACTATAAAATAAAAAAGGACACCATACCAATGTGGACGTCTCCAATTGAGGCATTTCGGATTAGGCAGCTTGACGATAATCAATGGATACCTTATAAGGAGCTACTTTACTGGGATGGAAACGATTTTGTGTTAAAATCTAGACAACAGCTAGACGAAGAAAGTAAAAAGTTGAGCTGGTTCCCATATCTTCAGATAAATAATATATATAAGGAAGATAAAAAAACAGGCTTTAGCCATCAATATAATGACTTAGAGGAAATATTATTAAATAAGAAGCAAAAATTAATAAGTAAAATATATAAAATATTTCAAGAATGGGAGGGGAAACAGGCACAAGGGAAAGATCACGTAATAAAATGGTCTAGAAATATCGGCTATATCATAAAACCGGAGGTATGGAAGGCAATATGGAGGAAAAATGTAAATATATCATATAGCCAAAGCTATAAAGAAAACTGGGTGAAAATATTATACAGATGGCACCTAGCCCCGGAAAAGATCGCCAGAATATATAAGACACCCAACTCACATTGCTGGCACTGTAAGGGGAAAAGCGGAACATACTTCCATATGTGGTGACTATGTAAGAGAGCCAGAAAGTTCTGGGCTATGATACATAGGGAAATGATAAAAATGTTGGGGGCAAATGTAAGTAAGAAGCCAGAAAACTTTCTTTTAGGGATAGTCGACCCCAAAATGGACAAAGTAGAAAAAAATATTTTTATTTTGATCACAACAGCTGCGAAAATGATCTTCGCGAAGCACTGGAAATCTGTGGAAGGTCCTACAAAAGAAGAGTGGATTCTTAAGGTAGTGGATACTATCCAAATGGAAAGAATGACGGACAGATTGAGAGAAAATTTCAAAAAAGAAGAGTCACAAAAGAAAAGCTATGAAATTTTTGTAAAATATTGTAAAAAGGAATATGATCTTGATTTTGATTTAAATGTATAAGTAAAAGTAAACCGGCAAAATAACATGTAGATAGCCCACCGGAAAAGAAGAGGGAGGGGAAAAAAAAAAAGGAGAATGAAGTAGTAAAATATAAGGAACTTCCTGTTAGCCCGATCCGTCTCAGAGACCTTCGAAAAATGGGAAACAATAGAGAGGAATGAAGAATTTTGTTGTAGTTCTGCCCCACCACCTTTTTTTAAATTCCTTTTTCTATACACCCCCTTTCTTACCTTTCCCCCCTCTCCCTTCTTACCCACCACACCTCCCCCTTTCCCTTTCCCACCCCTATCGAGACTTTTTCGACACAAGAAAACAACGAGACAGGAGATTTATCCAGGCCCAGGTTGGGGTCGGGACCCAGCTCACCTCTGTTGTGTCAAAAATGCTCTATGTTTTTAAAAGAAAATGTAATAAAGATTTTCTTTAAAAAAAGGAAACATCCCTGCAAATCCACCAGTGTCCCCATTTGGGTATATTGAGTATTCATGCCATGTTTGGTCCAGATCCATCATTATTTGAGTCCACAGTGCTCTCTGGATGGAGGTGAACTACAACTCCACAACTCAAGGTCAATTGTAAGTAAATTGGAGCCAGGGAGGGGGCGGAGCTGGGGGAGGGGCGGGGATGGATCTGGGGGAGGGGGCGGAGCCGGGGGCAGAGGCAGACCCTTCACCCCCCCCAGGTAATCAGTGACCGGAATTCCGGCCCTTGGGCCCGTAGAAGTTGGACAGCCCTGGCCTAGAGTATTTAACTCGAGGACACGGAGGAGGTTCCACTCTAGGACTTTTTGGAGCACAAATATTGGGCACTGGGAGCACTCCTCGGTGGGTTTCCAGCCCTGGAGACAGGACATTCAACCTGGTGGGAGGCCGACCTCTGGATCGGGGGGTGGAGATGGTCTCCCTCCCTCTAGACTTGAGATCCTCCATGGCTTTCTAGGAACCCCACGGCTACCTTCTTTTGACTATAGACAGATGGCACCTTGAGGCGACCCTTCAGCATGGTGTCAGTCTATGTGGGTTCTGGGTCCACCCAGTCCCTGTCCCATTGTCCTTTTAATGTCTGTTGTCCCCATACCCCCCCTCTCTGTTGTTTATGTATTAATTCTTGCTATTCTCTTGTTTTTGTGTTATGAGTGAAACTATGTAAACCGCTCCGAGCCCTCAGGGAGTGGCGGTATAAAAGTTTGAAACTTAAATAAATAAATAAATATAAAAATAATATAAATTAGCAGTGAAAGCCATAAAATACGAATCTCAGCATCTCATCGTTAAAATCGTTTTCCGTCGCATCGTCATATCATTCCATAGATCTCAATATTTGAATGGGATGGTACAATGTGCAGGATTTACTATCTATTTTTGTGTTTTTAATGGTTCGTGATTGTAACTTTTAGATCAGGGCTGTCCAACTTCTACCGGCCCAGAGGCCTGAATTCCGGTCACTGATTACCTGTGGGGCCCTAGGGTCTGCCCCCGCCCCCGGCTCCGCCCCCAGCTCCGCCCCTGGCTTACTACTCATAAGAGGCATGCATACAGTCAAATATAATCTTTTACTGAGATAAAATGCTGGGTGGGAATTCAAAAGGGGCATCCATACAGTCAAATATAATATTTTACTAACATTAAATGCAGGGTGGGCATTCAAATACACAATTACATAATAATAACATCAAGGTTAGCCTCCCTTCCCGAACGCGGGATCCAGGAGCAGCGGACCACGAGCAGAGGCGACGACTGACTGAGGCAGCAGCCGGGAAGGTACAAATCACGTCTGCGTGGGCCGCAGGGATTAAGTAGCCGAGATTTCGGCAACAGGGGTATCGCGAGACTACGGAAGCCACACGGGATTTCGCTCTCAACATAGGCGACATTTCACGTTGAGAGCGAAATCCGTAGTCTCGCGATACTTGCTCTGAAACCCGGAAATGGGTAATTTTTAAAAATATTTTAATTTAATTTTTTTTATTTTTTATTAAAAAGCAGGGGGGCCGTAGGGAAGGGGCTGGGGGGCCGTATATGGCCCCCGGCCCGCCAGTTGGGCAGCCCTGTTTTAGATCATTTAATCACTTTTTCACCTTTTTAATGTTGTGAATTAGAGCTCTGAAAAAAAATACGAATCTCAGCATCTCATCGTTAAAATCGTTTTCCGTCGCATTGTCATATCATTCCATAGATCTCAATATTTGAATGGGATGGTACAATGTGCAGGATTTACTATCTATTTTTGTGTTTTTAATGGTTCGTGATTGTAACTTTTAGATCAGGGCTGTCCAACTTCTACCGGCCCAGGGCCTGAATTCGGTCACTGATGACCTGTGGGGCCCTAGGGTCTGCCGCCCCGGCTCCGCCCCAGCTCCGCCCCTGGCTTACTACTCATAAGAGGCATGCATACCTTGAACCCTGAATTGAGAAAAGGTGGAGTATTAAAAGAAAAAGAAAAAAAAGAAAGAAAGAAAGCACCAAGGAGGAGAAGGTAAAAGAGGAGGAGGTTTGTTTTTTTTAAAAAAGCAGTCACTTAAAACATTAATTTAAAATGACTAAAACACATTGACATATATTAACTATTAGGCATGGGAAAAATGAAACGGAAATTAAAAGGATTCGTAAGAGATTCGTATGTAATGGGACTTTTGAGGTTTTACGTATCGCTGCCACGAACCAGGAAGTAGACTTCCTTTTACGGTTCTTGAGGTCAACAATTTCCGTTAAGATCGTTAGAAATTCTTAAGTATTAATTAATTAATTTTTGTACTACTCACTTCTCCCTGTCTTCTCCCGCTCATTGCCTTCCCGCCTTCATTCAGCTTCTTCTTTTCCCGCATTTCTATGAGGAACTGGAAGTGACGCTGCTGCTAGGTAGGCTAGGCAATGCATTCTGGAAACTGTAGTCCTCCAGGCTTCCCCCCCTCCTTCTCTTCCCTGTTGCTCTGCCTTGTCCCATCGCAGGGGCCAGCTTCAGCCCTCCAGGTACGTGTTTTGGACTTCAACTCCCACCATTCCTCACAGCCTCAGGCCTCTTCCTTTTCCTCTCAGCCTGGGCAAACTTGGGCCCTCGCTCCTCAGGATCGGGGCCAGAGAGGCG
Organism: Anolis apletophallus; assembly: GCA_030556195.1. Lineage (NCBI taxonomy): Eukaryota > Metazoa > Chordata > Lepidosauria > Squamata > Anolidae > Anolis > Anolis apletophallus. The sequence continues at coordinate 139,559,217 of JARBWK010000010.1, read as the reverse complement.
AGGGGGGTGAGCGAGGGCCTCCTCCTCCTCTCTCGCCAGCCTGTCATTGGCGAGAGAGGGACGAAAGGCCCCACCCGCCCCTCTGCCTCTCTAGCCCGATGCCTGCACCGGGTAGAGAGAGGCGAGGGGGGGTGATCGCCTCTCTCTAGCCCCGATGCCTGCACCGGGCTAGAGAGAGGCGAGGGGGGGTGAGCGAGGGCGCCGGCGAGCGCGGGGGGGAAAGAGGGGCGAAGGATTGGCTCTTCCTTCGCCCCTCTTTCCCCCCGCGCTCGCGGCGCCCTCGCTCCACCCCCTCTCTCTGGCCCGGTGCAGGCATCGGGGCAGAGAGAGCGTCACCCTCTCGCCTCTCTACCCCGGTGCAGGCATCGGGCTAGAGAGAGGCGAGGGGGGTGAGCGAGGGGCCTCCTCCTCCTCTCGCCAGCCTGTCATTGGCGAGAGAGGACGAGAAAGGCCCCGCCCCACGCCCCTCTGCTCTCTCTAGCCCCGATGCCTGCACCGGGCTAGAGAGAGAAGCGAGGGGTGGCGGGGCCCCTTTCCAGCTAAAATATAAGCCGACCCAGGCTTGGGTCGGCTTATATTTTAGCTGGAGGCCGCTCACCCCTCGCCTCTCTCAGCCTCGATCCATGGATCGAGGCTAGAGAGAGGGCAGAGGGGGCGAGGGCCCCTTTCCAGCTAAAATATAAGCCGACCCAAGCCTGGGTCGGCATATATTTTAGCTGGAAAAGGCCGCTCACCCTCGCCTCTCTCTAGCCTCGGTGCATGGATCGAGGCTAGAGAGAGGCAGAGGGGTGAGAGGGCCCCTTTCCCACTAAAATATAAGCCGGCCCAAGCCTGGGTCGGCATATTTTAGCGGAAAGGGGCCCCGCACGCCTCTCTCTAGCCTCGATCCATGGATCGAGGCTAGAGAGAGGCGAGGGGGGTGAGCGAGGGCGCCGGCGAGCGTGGGGGGGAAAGAGGGGCGAAGAAGAGAAAAGAAGGGATGGGGAACCAAAGAGCAAAGGAAGGAATGAAAGAAGAGGGTAGAGAAGGAAGAAAGGAGGGAAAGGGGAAATAATAAGGGGGGAGAATCGTACTTCACTTTCACATTGTCCTGAGAGCTAGTAGCTACTACCTCTTATATTTATGTTATACATGTACAGCTCCACTTAATTGCACTGCAGAGGTGAAGGGGAATGTTCCCCCCTTGATTTTTAACTGTTTCCCTGCTTTTCCTACTTTAGAACCACTTTAGAATTTCGTTAGTACTTAAGTTACATTTTAGCACTTTTTGCAAAAATTTTTGTAAGTCTTTAATATACTAATCAACCCCCCCCCCAATTTGATTTTAGAATCCCGATTTTAGGATTCTAAACCAACCCTACTAACTATATATGAACATTTTTTTACTCAAACCAATTAAAGTAGGGGTGTCAAACCCATTTTCATTGAGAGCCTTCAAACGGCTGTTCAGTCTATGGATGGAGAATCTGTGGATACAGAGGGCCAACTACACAGTGGTAATTATTAGTGGAATAGTCCCTGATGGCACAGTGGGTTAAACCGCTGAGCTGCTGAACTTGTTGTCCGAATTGTCGCAGGTTCAAATCCGGGGAGTGGCGTGAGCTCTTGCTGTTAGACCCAGCTTCTGCCAACCTAGCAGTTCTAAAACATACAAATGTGAGTAGATCAACAGGTACTGCTTTGGCGGGAAGGTAACGGCGCTTCATGCAGTCATGCTGGCCACATGACCTTGGAGGTGTCTACGGACAATGCTGGCTCTTCAGCTTAGATATGGAAATGAGCACCACACCCGAGTCGGACACGACTGGACTTCATGTCAGGGGAAAACCTTTACCTTATATCCAAATGGCCAGGATCTCTAATGGCATAAGGGGAGGAAACAATGAATGTACTTGAAAATGAGATTGGCCTTTGGGTTTTTTTTGGTTTTTTTATTTTAAAAAAAGAAGACAAAATAGATTTTTGGAATAAGTGAACAGGGATTTATTCGTGTACTGATAAGGGCGGTTTTTTGTTACTAGTTCCATTTGGTGTGGTGTTGGAAGTCATGGGTGGTGGTTCACGGTGGGAATGAGTAGGTGGCAGGACAGGAGAAATAATATTTGTATTTTGACCGTTGAATCTCGAAGACTCTATGTTGTTTTTTTCTCATATATCACAATAAACATTTATATATAAAACCAAAACAAGGGTTGTGTAGTACAATCAGTGCGTATTGTTGTTGTATTCGGGCATCGAATTTTTGCCTTTTATGCTTGGAATCCGCCCTGAGTCCCTTCGGCGAGATAGAGTGGAATATAAATTTTAAAAAATTAATATTATTAATAATAATTGTTTTGCAGGATCTTGTTCATTCTGTTTGCGAACTGTACTGGCTTATTCCCACATGCAGCGAGGCAATACATTCCAGTCATTGCCTCCAAGTCTATAACCTGTTCTGTTCAAATGGAACTTTGGTTGACATAAACCCTTTCCTAATCCCTTTCTGCACAAAATACTGAATGCAGACTGCTAGTGAAATTGTGATGTGTGACTTCAAGAGGAGCAGGTAAAGTGTGGTCCCCTTTCAAGCTATTTTGAGACTACAGACTCTCTAATGCCCTTCTGAGGATGAACACCCAGGCCTTTAAGTTGATATGAGCCACAGCGGGGAGTTCTGCAGTTTCTGAACATCTGGCCAAAATGAAGACAAGGAATGTGGTGTGGTTCCTGCAGCAGCTCTAATATCAAGGACTCCTTTATCCTTTTTCTCCCATTGAACTGAGCTTTCCTTTTCCTTCAACTTTACCTCTCCATAGTGATACATTGTGTCGCTTTATTGTCCAAGTTGCAGATCCCTGCTGGCTCACGCGGGACGCTCTTACAGCATCCCGGGGAGGCTGAAACTGCATTCCTCTGAACCGCGGATATGGAAACCCATTGGGTCCCTCTATCAACAGAATGACTCCAAACCAGTGCCAGCCAACTGATGACTCCAACCAATCAGTGAAAAGTCGGCTTGGGGGTGGGATTGGAAATTTGAATTTGACAGCTCTGTGTTTCCTATAAAAACTGTGTTATTTTGCCTGTTAGTTATGTTGACTTCTGGGCAAACAATTGTGATTTGACATCCGTTCCAGCTGGAATGAAATAAACATCTCGGTGGCATCTTCTTCAACTTGGTGAGATTTATTTGGGGAAAATAGGGAAAATTCCCTTTTGGGTGCTCTTGTCTCAGCAGATGTCCAGATCCTCTAGTAGGTTTGGCCGGTCTCTGCTATGGCGGGACCCCTTAAATTTGTGTTCGACATCACTTCTATCCCTACCTCAAAGGGTGTTTTGTCTATTCTTGAAGTCTCCAGGACCTACAATGAACACTTTAAATAAAAATTCTCTGAACTATTTAACATCAAAAAATATGTCCCAACCCCTAGCCCCCTCCCCAATTAGAAGTGGACTTCTTTCCCACTGTGTGTGTGTATCAATGGACAGAGAAATGAAATAGATTTATGTATGTATGTATCCGTCCAGCCTAGGCAAACTCAGGGGCTTTCAGGGAGAGAAAATTGTTCCCTGGATTTGTTGCCAATGTCCACTTACAATTATGAAATTGGAAATTGTATTGCATACTCATCTAAAAGCATTGCCATTAATGCAATGATATCCAAACTATAAAATCCAAATTTAGCTTGATAACGATAGGAAACGTTAGAAATAAAGAGGGCCTTTAACTGGTTGTTATCCTAAAATTACTTGGGCCTTTTAAATGAAATACAATTATGTGTAATAGTGTTTCTCTGATACTATCAGTTGTAATGGTTATATCTTCATAGTGCACGGCTGTAGCATAAAAATCTACTGGCTTTGAGACTGCGCCGTTTAACCAGGATCTTCATCTAAATTGGCTTTTGCTTTGTTTCCGTCTAAGTTCCTGTGGTGACGACCTTCACGGAATGATTTTTGATTGACCATAATATCCAGCTTAAAAATGGCAACCCAACCGTGCTGAATTTCACCTCAACATGAAGTCAGTGTGGTTGCCTGTTTCAGCCGAGATTATGAGTATTCGGTATGTGTGGGTGTGTTGGTAAGAAGGAGGGCCTCTCCAGCTGACAATGGCCATAGTACTTGTCCTTTACAAGATCTTGTTTGTACATCTCAGTAAATTGCTAGGTATACACGTTTCCAGTTGGTTTCGGAAAAATCTCCACAATTCCGTGGAATTATTTCTTAACTATAGGGTTATAAACAGTACTTCCCAGCAATATATCCTGAATAGATCATCCCATATCTTAGCCTTCCCTTCTTTCCACCTTGTCTCAACAGTTTTAATCATAGCGCCTCAGATCATTCTCCCTTGAGTCCTAGCTGCATTTTATCTGGCACTACCAACAGAGCTTTCCCCCCCCCAATCATTACTTCATTTTCATGTCTGGAATCATTATAGCAATAGTGAAGAAAGCCCTTTCCTGTTTTTCAATCCTTTTGCGTGTGCGTGGGTGATATACCTCCCGCCAAGAACCAATAAGGCAGTGTTTCCCAACTGGGGTGCCGTAGCACACTAGTGTGCCATGAGCAATCATCAGGTGTACCGTGGGAAATTGGAACCTCCAATACCCTTCTTCCCACTCTTGCTGGGAACAAAGGTAATGTTGCCCTGAGTGAGACCTTCCCGGCTTCTGTAGCCCTGAGTGGAAGGAGGCCCTTTGAGGAGAGAGGGGGGGGCACTTCTCCAGTTTGTTGCTTTCCTCGCCATGCCCCGGCGATTCAAAGCCCCCCTCCCTTCCTCTTCCCCCTTCCACAGACAAACGGGAGGCTGGAAATGGAGGCAAAGGAGGTCCTCGAGCCTTCTCCCTCCCTTGACCGAGCTGTGGCCGTTGCTGAAACTCCTGCTGCAGAGTCAGCATTTGAGGAGGCAGAAAGAGGGGGGGGGAGCAAAGGAGAGGAAAGAAGGGAGGGAAGAGGGGGCGGCTTGGGAAGCGGCTTGGACGACGACGGGAGGAGGAGGAGGCGAGCCGCTTCCCAAGCTGCCTGTCACACCTCAAGGGCCTCAGGCATCAGTTTTGCTTGAGCAAAACCTCAGCCAAGACGGCTGCAAGGTACTTTCTAAGCCAGCTTGTTTCACTCCAGAGCTTTCCCCTGGGCCCTTCTGCCTTTCCCGTGTGAAACCGGTACTGAATGCATATCATGGATAGGCCAAGGTTATTCAAACGAACCTCCCTGATAAGTGGAGCACCACGGAGATGCTTCGAGTCTGGCTCCCTTTTGGCCAGCTGCAAGTTGCTAACGAGCTATGCATTCCAGAGAGACTGAGGTAGCAAAACATATAGACAATCATCAATCATGGAACTTTGACACTCGACGCACTTACATCAAAGCCAGTGAACCCTATAACTGCCCTGAGATGCTTGTTGAGGGTATCTCGTACCAACATCGCATTTGGAGGATGCTTCTGTGAGAGAGGCTGCGGTTTCCACGGCAACACCTGCCCGGGGATCGCGCGCTTGCAACTGTGTTCCTGCCATGGAAACCGCAGCATGCATCTCCGTCCTCTCGTCAACCCCGCCCATGGCGCAGTCTGGTGTATCGCCTCTTTCTTCCAATAGGGACATCCTCGCAAGCGTGCGACCCTGCAAGTGGCTGTAGCACAGCAGTTCTCCTTTGTGCCTGGAGAACTGGGGCTAGGACCCGGGTTCCCATTAGCATTAGGCCCTGCAGCTGCAGAACCAGATTCAGAGGATGAGTTAGAAGATTGGGGAGAAGGACAGTTTCCCATCAGTGGGCCTCCCTCGCCCACGGAGAGCTTGGCATGGGAAGAATTGATGTTTGGCCCTGACGTAGATTCAGATAACCAGGTGCAAATGGAGGGCAGTGATTGTGGGAGTTATGAGCACCCGGGCGGGAAAGGTTCCCAGGAGCTCCTGAGTCAAAACATGGAAGCAAGCGGCTGGGAAGATTCCGGGGAGGGAAGCTCTCATGGAGATAGTGTCCCAGATGGTGAGAGGCAAGGCCGAACCTTTGATAGGAGAAGTAGCATTGAGTCCCGCAGAAGGGAATGGTGCCGCAGCCTAGACAGGCCGAGGTCCGTCAGCAGAGATTGGAGACGACGAAGACTAGAGCGTCGGGGACCTCGGCCGAAGGATTAAGTATAGGAGTCGTGGGAACGTATCCTCAGTGCTTCGGCCACGTCTCATCTGAATAGGCGTGAAGCGAAGTGGGTCCACGGAGCTAAGCGAGCTAGTGGTCATCTAGTCCTGCCTTGCAACTGCCTTGCCTTGTCCTGATCCGCATCGTTGTGCAGAGCCTAGCCTTGTTTCCTGATCCGCATTGTTGCGCGGAGCCTTGCCTTGTTTCCTGATCCGCATTGAAAGCGGAGCTTTGCCAAGCCTTTGGATTTTGCCACGTTGTTTTGGACATTATTACTTCAAGCCTTTTGGATTACTTACTATTCTTTTGGACAATATCTTTTGAACTGTTTTTATATACAATAAAGTAGTTAGCCTTCAGTACGTCTCTGTGTGTGTGATTAAGGGGCCGGTCAAGTCCGTGCATTGTGACAGTGGCAAGCGAGCCTGGCTCACGCCACTGCCCCCTTACAGGGGTTCAGTGCCCCCCAAATTCTCCTGAGCCTCCTAGCACCCCCTTGGATCACCCCACTGCCCACCAGGGGCCGGTACCGCTCACTTTGGGAACCACTGATATACACTGTAGAATCAATGCAGTTTAACTGTTATGGCTCAATTTCATAGAATCCTGGGATTTTTTTTCGAGAGGGGGGTCAGCAGCAATATTTGGCAGAGAAAGCTAAAGGCCTTGTGAAATTACAGCTCCCATGATTCCATAGCATTAAACCATGGCAGTTAGAATGGTGTAAAACTGCATTAATTCTACAGTGTGGATCCACTGTAGATCAATTTCCTGGGGACTTATGGTGCGCCACTCTTTGCTCTTGGGGTGGCCCTGCTTAGAATTTTGACATAAAATTCAGAATCGTGTCTTGGATGACAACTACAAATATTCTGCCAAATGTTGAGACATATCGCATAATGAGTTATGGCAGCCACAGTCATGCAGACATTCTCCTATTATAGATAAGGAACGGTATTTCTGCCTTCCTTTCAGTGGATTTGAAGTAGTATGCTCAATCACTCTCCTTATCTTTAAATGGGCCTGGATGGGAGGGGCAGGGTAGGAGTGGTCTCAATAGCCACCGTTTACTTATACAAAGCTTTCCCCAAGCTCAGTCACCCCTGAAATAATTGATTTGTTATGGGAGAAAGGAAGTGCACAAAAGAGTAAAAGGAGACTTTCCCCAATCCTTCTCTTCAAAAATCCATTGCAGAGATTCACTTGCACTGTCAACCACTTAAGCCTTACATAGGCTGACTGAAATAGTTTACACTGCAAGTGAAAATTCAAATGTGCGGGTCTACACCTCCTATCCCAGTGTTTCTCAACCGTCCTAATGCTGCGACCCCTTAATACAGTTCCTCATGTTGTAGTGACCCCTAACCATTATTTTCATTGCTACTTCAGAACTATATTTTTGAGGGGGGGGGGGTTGGTTGATTTTGTCATTTGGAAGTTGTAGTTGCTGGGATTTATAGTTCACCCACAATCAAAGAGCATTCGGAACTCACCAACAATGGAACTGAACCAAACTTGGCACAAAAAACTCCCATGACCAACAGCAAATACTGGAAGTGTTTGGTGGGCATTGACCTTGAGTTTGGGAGTTGTAGTTCCCCTACATCCAGAAAACACTACAGACTCAGCAATGATGGATCTGGGCCACACTTGACACTAATTTTCAATATCTCTCTCTCGGCATTACTTCGCAAACGAAGATTCTTAGGAAGGACCCATGCCATGCTTTTTACAAGCCCGTTGATGACTAAAAAGGCCAGTCTGAGATAGGCAAGTTCGGTTGCAGAAAGCACAGCAGAAAGTCTCCTTGGGTGATGTTGTTTCCAAGTTGCAGTTCTTTCTGCGTTATCGTTTCTCTTCGAGACCCGTTCGGCGTGTCTTCTCGAAAGAGGCCGTAGCATTGTGGATAGTGCGTCTCCATGCCTCCCGATGTGAGGCCAGGGTGGACCATTTTTGGTGATCAATCTGGCCGAGTCTGAGATGTTTTTTCAGGGAGTCCTTATATCTCTTTTTTGGGGTGCCTCTCTCGCACTGACCCGTGGCGAGTTCACCATAGAGTAGTATCTAGGGTGGTGTTGGTCCTCCATCCTAGAGATGTGCTTTGTCCAGCACAGCTGTGTTTTCAATAGCATGACCTCAATGCTGGTGATCCCTGCTTGCTCAAGGACAGCAACATTCGTCACATAGTTGGTCCAGTGTATATCCTCAATATACCCAAATGTGAACACTGGTGGAGTTTGGGGAAAATAGATCTTGACATTTGGGAGTTGTAGTTGCTGGGATTTATAGTTCACCTACAATCAAAGAGCCCCTTGCACCCCACCAATGATAGAATTGGGTCAAACTTCCTACACAGAACCCTCATGCCTTGAAGGGACTAGCTGGCGTGAGCCTCCATCCCACTTCACACACTCTCCCTCCCTCACACATGCGCATCATGTTGCCATGTGCCAAGCACGCCTGCTTTCCCCTCCCCGCTTGGAGCCTCAGAAACAGCCCTTCCCTTGGCTGGGAGGCCTGCCAATCACAGCAGAGGAGAGCTTTAGGTGGGAGAATTCGCAGTCTGTTTCCAAAAAGAAAGAGAAGGACAAGCGGAGAGATATTCAATCTTCTCTGCCAAAGGGCTTCCTAAGACCAGCAGAAATATATGTTTTCTGATGGTCTTTGGCTACCCCTCTGAAACCCTGTTGGGACCCCCCTGGGGGTCCGGACCCCAGGTTGAGAAACACTGTCCTATCCTCTCCTCCCTATAAAGATGTGATGAGTAGCAGTGGTAGGAGCTATTGCCCAGTTTCCCTGAAATCCACCAGACTGGGGAATGTCGACCTAAACATAATCCTCTACAGATAGAATTCTTTTTCTCCCCAACCCCCCTTTCAGTTTTCAGTCAGCAATCAGTTCAGTGGATTCCCAACACACGTGCCAGACCGGTCTCTGTCCCAGAGTTCTTTATTATTATTATTATTATTATTATTTAAAAAATAGTATTTATTGAATTTTCACACAAGGGTTAAAAAACAAAACTTAGTCACACACAACGGCGGGCACTCCTCCGAGTGCGCTAGTGCCATACACAAAACAAAGGGAAAATACAGACAACATAAACAGAGTTAACTTGAGTACTTCCCACCCCCGGACCCACCTCGTGTAGCCCCCTACTTGGGGTTACTTAGATTCAGATTATTCAAAATCAAACAAAAAGCAAAACCGGTGTACTGTTACATGGCAACCTGATATAATATTAGTGTCCTTATATAGCCTGGCGTTCAGGGTTCGCCCAGCCTTCGGGTTTGTTTTGATTTAGGAACAGTACAACCCGCTTCCACTCTGTAGATTTGCGAGTGTTTGTCTGTGCCAATTTTTGGGTTAAGATGTCCATTTTCATAATGTCAATAAGTTTTGTGGTCCAGTCCTCGATACTTGGAGTAACAGCTTCTTTCCATGATTTTGCCAGGATCAGTCTGGCTGCAGTGATACAATACACAAAAATTCTTTCAGTATTTGTATCTACTTCAAAGTCCAACAAACCTAACAGAAAATAGTCTGGTTTTCGATCAACCTTCAACTTCAGCATATTAACCATCACCTTATGCAGTTTTATCCAAAAGGGTTTAACAAATTTACAATTCCACCATAAATGTATAGAGCTTCCCACCTCCATTTTGCACTTCCAGCAAAGCTGGCTATAGTTTTTATTATACCGGGCGATTTTTTGGGGTGTATGGTACCATCTGTGAAATATTTTTATGTTGTTTTCCCTCAAGTCGTAAGAGTATGAGTAGCTCCAGTGAACTTTCCAAACCCTCTCCCATCTGGCAAGGGAACCTCGTGACCAAAGTCCTGAGCCCACCTTACCATACAGGACTTTATTACTTCCTGTTCCGTTTTCACTTCTAACAATTTCTGATACAATATAGTCAGTTTCTTGGTGTTTTTTTTCTAAGATTTTATCCCAGAATTGTTGCTTTTTCCTGAAGCCTATAGTTTTGTCTTTGTTAAAAATCTCTCTTATTTGTAGATAGTGTAACCAGTTCATGGAGCCATCCAATTCTCTTAACTCATTAAAGTCCTTTAACCTCCATTCTTTGTTCTCCTCCTTTACTAGATCTCTATATCTTAGCCACCCTTTCCTTCCGAATTGCCTCCTATAGAAAGCCTCCTGTGGGGACGTCCACCATGGGGTCTTTTCATATAGGGATCCTTTGTGTTTTAGCCAAACCCTCAAGCCAAACCCTTCTTATTGGGTGGTTCTTAAATTTTTTCTCAATTTGTGTTTTTTTATAACATAGGTAGCCATGCCACCCGACTCCTAAGTCATGGCCCTCGATAGCGAGTAGGGTTTCTTTTTCCAGCTTTGCCCATTCAGTTACTGAGTCCAGGGCACACGCCTCATAATAGACTTGAAGGTCTGGGGTCCCCAGACCACCTCTATTTTTTGCATCCACCATATTTGACCAATTTATTCTGGGGTGTTTCCCTTTCCAGATGAATTTTGTTATATCTCTCTTCCATCCTTGGAAGAGTTTGTCATTGCTTAGAATGGGCAAATTCTGGAATAAAAAAGCATCTTTGGGAGAATATTCATTTTAACTAAGGATATCCTGCCCAAAAGGGACAGGTTCAAGTGCTTCCATTTGTCTAAGTTCTTCTTACATTCTTTCCAGGTGGGTTCATAATTGTTTTTAACCAAATTAATATTATTCGCGGTCAACACAATACCTAAATATTTCACCTTTGAGGTAACTTCAATTTTTGTCAATTTCTCAATTTCATCTTTCTCTTTTTGTGTGATGTTTTTGACCAAAATCTTGGTCTTCTTTCTATTTATCTTTAACCCCATTGCCTCCCCAAAGCCTTCTATTTTCTTTAGCCACTTATTAATATTTTCTTGGGGGTTCTCTATAATGCAGACAAGGTCATCTGCAAATGCCCTAATTTTTAGCGATTCTTTATTAATCTTTAGACCCTCCAGAGCATTGTCCTCCCTTATCTCCTTAAGGAGGAGTTCAAGTGAGAGAATGAATAGGAGCGGGGATAGAGTTCTTTACATGTTGCTTATCTTTACATGTTGCCGTCCGGTGGGTGCGGTGGTCTGACTACCTACCTTGGATGGTGAGGCATTATGCCCGACATCTTCAGTTAAGAGTCTTGGGGTCATCTTAGACCCGTTGCTGTCGATGGAAACCCAGGTCTCCACCGTCAGCAAAACCGCTTTTTTCCATCTGCGCCAAGCTAGGCGTCTGGCCCCCTACTTATCCAGAGACGACCTGGCCACGGTGCTCCAAGCCACGGTCATCTCAAGACGGGACTACTGTAACACCCTTGCCATTGGCCTGCCCTTGTCAGTGATCCGGAAAGTAAGCTCGTCCAGAATGCCGCTGCTCGACTTCTCACTGGGGCTCCAGTGAGATGTCACATACGACCCATTCTCCAGCAGCTCCACTGGCTTCCGGTCGAGCACCGGATCACTTTCAAGGTGATGGTGTTAACTTTCAAGGCCTTGCATGGTCTGGGGCCGCTGTATCTGAGGGACCGTCTTTTCCCCTATCAACCCCAGAGGTCACTCCGTTCCGAAAAACTGAACTTCCTTGAAGTGCCGACCTTCAAAGCGATCCGTCTCACATCGATTCGGTGCAGAGCCTTTTTGGTAGTAGCGCCGTCAATCTGGAATACCCTTCCAAGTGATGTGCAGGCCATGCAGGACCTACTCTCTTTTCGCAAGGCCTGCAAGACTTACCTTTTCCGGCTAACCTTTGATTGCTAAGCTGGAAAACCCTCTTTTAGTCTAGTTTAATATATTGTTTTTATCTCTGTTGTGCTTTTACATGATTGTGAGCTGCTCCAAGCCCTCGGGGAGTGGTGGCCTACAAGTCTAAATAATAAAAAAATAAATCTTTCTCTTTCTCATGTTTCCAGTTCCTTTAGACTTCAGATTCTCTTCTACTGATATGGCCGAACCAGGAAGCCCCAAATCCAAAGGATCTAACCGCAGAGAGTCCCCAGTATTCCTCTTGGCCCATGGCCCAAGTTGCACCAGTACCAAAAAAACTTTTTTTCCATTTTGCCCCATCAAACTCCATACACACTACATCAACCTCGTCCCTCCCAGTGAGCCCAGCCACCACTGCCACCCATTGCCCCATCCGCACCACGTTTACACTGCAAACCTCAAACAGCACATAACAATAAACCAGGGCATTTTCCCCCTGCATCCACAAAACCTTTCACATGGCAACAGCACATTGATCCCCAAAAGCAGACCAAAGCAAGGCAAGAACCAAATACCTTTCCCTCCCTTACCTTCCCCACAGCCCAGGTACCAAAGCATACATTAGAAATACTTCACATAACATTGCAAAACAATAGAAAAGAACATTTCTCCCCAGCATCCCTCTGCCCCACATATTACAATAACACTCACCACCCCATCAGCAAACCACCGCATGAAAATAACAAATACATTCCCCTCCTGCCAAGCCACAACAGCCTGGCTAACCTCCACCCAGGCCTACTGCTAGGCCACTGCAGTTCCACCACCCACCACTAGGGCCGAAACGCCCTTCCCTCCCCCGACCGCCAAAGAAGACCCCAAAACAAGTAAACAAAACAAAACAATAAACAAAACCCATTCCCTTTCTCCCCTACCTTGGCTTCCATCCCTCTTTTGACCGGTCCGATTCTTCAGGCCGCTAAACGGGGGCCCCGGCGTGCGAGACGCACCTCTGCAGACTCGCCGCCCGGTCGCCATCTTGGAATAAGTGGGGGCCCTTGCCGAGGTGGGGGGAGCGGAGCGATCTGCGGATAAGGGAGATCTCCATAGGAACCAATGTATTCAGTATCCACACTTTGAAAGTTTCCCCGATTTGCCCCGTTGTTGTCCCAAAGCACTCTGCCCCTTCCTCCTATCTTGTCTCCACTCTTTCTTCTCCCTGCTTTTTCCTCCCCGGCCTGGGGGAAGCTTGACTCTACCGCTGGCACGCTCAGTTCACCCGAGGACAATTTGGCCCCCACCTTTTTCGCATTAAAGTTCCATCAACTCTGCAGCAATGATGAGTCCAAAACCGGCAGCAAGTCAATGATTTTGGACTAAAAGGATCCTGAAGGGGGGAGTAGGTCCCCAAGCCTTCTGCCAGTAGGGGGGCTTGAGGCTCAAGCACCAGAGCTCACTTTTCTCCGTTTTTGGCCACTTCTTCCTGAATGAACTCAAGGTCCCTTTCCCTGGCTGGAAACTGTCAAGGGGGCCCAAAAGTGCACCCATGGACTTTGGGGGGGGGAGATGCCTTTGCCTTGGTAGATCACCTTCACGAGGCTTCTGGGAAGGGATCTGTGCGAGTAGGGAGGCTGCAAACCCCCAACCTGAGTCCGTGCAGGCTGGGACAAGGAGTTCGCCAAGGACCTCATGCAACCCGGACTTTCATGCTGTTTCTCCGAGTTTGGCCCCGTACAAGCGGGCTTGCAGGAGTGGACATGGGCCCTCTCCCTCGCATTTTGGACCTTATAGTTTCCTCAAGGACGCTTCTCCAGTTGGACATTCCCTGTTTCTCCCCTTTGCACCATGGACCCTCAATGACTTTGCTACCCCTTTACACCCCAAGCCCCAAAGACTCTGCAGTTCCCAAGGACAGTGGTTACATCAAGGAGGACTACAACCCCCAGGAGGAAAGCAGCGTTGTGCTGCCTGTTCTAAAGATCATTTCTCTGGGAACAAGAGCTGCATGGGAATGTTATTGGGATGATTGCTGGGGATCTCTGTCTTGTCTGATCGAACCTTTATGTGTTCCCCCTTTTTGTGTCACTGAAACATTTAAGATAATGCCATCAACCAGAGAGTTCCAGAGATTAACAATGCAATATCTTTTCCCATCCACTTTTGCCTTGCACAAATAATAATTTTGGGAGGGACGCTGGGTTCCTTTGTGGGAAAAGGCCCACACTCTTTGCCCAGGACTCCCCGCATATGTGTCTGTCACCATCGGAGCTTGGCCACTGATAGGGAACATGTGTCTGGACATGTAATCATAACTCAGAACACGGTTGTTTCATTGCGAGCTTCGGACCCTCGCAGCCAGCCCAAATAAGACATTTTTTTCCTGGATCATTTTAAAAACTGAGAAACCATGCTTCCCGCTCAGCCAAAACTCCCAGACAAAGGAAGTTTCGGCATGGACACAGACAGCCATTAAGGTATTCAAATCAAACAATAGACAGGAAGGCTTGGGCCCCACATCGGATGCTCGCCGGCCGCAAAGCATTCTTTAGCAACAGGTTACTTCCTTCACCCAGCCATTTTTCCTTTGTGTCCTTTCCCGCCCTGCACAGCCAGCCAGGATTGGCCCATTCAAATCTTGGCGCGCCTTCTCTGATTGGCTCAGGTGCGCCGGTCGCCTTCTGGCCCAGCTGACTTTGACATCTGAGCCTATCAGCTGGAGCCACACGTGGGCAGGGAGGGCGCTCAATTTAAATGTAAATGAATGGTTTTCTATATATTTGCCTGTATTCCCATTAAAGACTATGTTTTGCCTTTGGAAACCTGGCGTGGCATCTCATCCTATTCAGCTGAATAAGACTCTTCTCTCGGTACTTGGCGTTCTTCCAATCTGGGTGAGCTTTGATCTGGGTTACAGTGGGATTTGTAGTTTTGGGAAGATCGTCCAGAATTTGGGGCCTCGATCCCCGCGTTTTAGGGGTGGCCTGGGCTCTGTCCCCCTACGGGAAGGGTCCCCTATATTCTGTCGTTCGGTAACACTGAGAGTGGTAGAAGCAGATGGTTTGTGTTGTCCCACTGTTGTTTGGGTTTTTTGGTTGTGGTTTCAAACTTGTGAAGCCTGTTTGACCAGCGTGACGGCGCAACAAGCGCCACTCGCATAAAAAACTTTAATTTCCCAAAGGTTTGGCTTAAAATCTGTTTTGCAAGCGTCCCTGCGTAAAGGATCTTGAGTTTGCAAGGTTTTTGCACTGTTGTATTGTGTTTCTGCAATCCTGTTTAGTTCTGCACTGCTTGCAAAGGTATTGGATGCATTGATTGGTCCCTAATACCTGTCAATCATTGTTAACAGAGCCCAAGTAAGTTTGTCCCGCCCCTTTCCCCAGGGAGTTGGGAACCCATCCATTTTCTTTCAGAGTTTTCCTGGATCTCTCCAGAAGAGGACATATTTGAAGGTTTGCCAGGGCCAGACTTGGTCAAGCCATCTTCTAACACAAGACAAAGACTTTCCTTGACTCTCATGCAGAAGGCCCAACATATCGGACAGTTGGGTAGCTCTGAGGAGAACCAGGTGCCTTCAAGCTAGTCAGCTGGCACCCAGAGGAAGGACTCATACCTTCAATATAGGCCAGCTGGCTGGGATCTTGAGTGTCCTTACCTCGAGACCACAAAGACAGAGAGGACTTGGAGAGCCATCCGGCTGAAGCTTCCAGGATCCAAGCAACTAAGAGACTGTAAAGTATCTTTTCTTTTATCCTTTTGATAAAGATAACTCAATTTTTTGTACAATAAAGCCTGTTTGAGTTATCTATAGTGTCCAGCTTGGTCCTTGGGAGCCCCAAGCTTCTAAAGCACTAATTCTCAAAGTGGGCGGTGCCACCCCCTGGTGGGCGGTGAGGCGATCAAAGGGGGCGGTGGGAGGCTCAGGGGAGTTTGGGGGGCAGTGAACCCCTTTAAGGGGGTGGTGAACAATTGGCCATTTAGGAGAGGTCGCGCAGCCTTATTCTTTGGCCCCGCCCCCTTCGCTTTGACCTGCATATTAGGTATTTGGATTAGAATTCGTAAGAGTAGCAAAATTATTTATGAAGTAGCAACGAAAATATGGTTGGGGGTCACCACAATATGAGGAACCTTATTTAGGGGTCATGGCATTAGAAAGGTTGAGAACCACTGCATTCATACATATATCTTTCCTTCTAATTGCTTTTATTTTTCTAAAAAAATAATTTTTAGTGGGGCGGTGAGTACATTCTTTTCTGGAAAGGGGGCGGTAAGCCAAAAAGGTTTGGGAACCACTGCTGTCGCAGCAGACGCCAGTTCAGAGAACCCAACCCAATTGAATTGTAAATAGTTTGTTTTAATATTCACAGAGTCTCTGGGGATAAGTATTTGCAAAACAAAAGCACTTAATGGTCAGTGAAAACACTAACAAAAGGAAGCCTTAACAGGCATGAAAACAAACAGGGAGAAAAAGCCTGCATTCTAAACGCCAAAAACTCTTTAGCAAAATCAAAGCAAAACAGAGAAAGGCACGCTGAGGGCAGCAGAGAAGATGTCGTCGTCAGAATCAATCCAAGGTCATCAGCATTGAACTCATCAAAGGGTAGACAAGAAGGTATCCATAGGGGCGTAGGAGAGACGTAATCCAGGAGCCAGGCTAAGGTCAAGGAGAGGAGATAGATGTAGAAGCGAAAACACAACACACAGTCTAAACTGGGGAGCAATCCAGTGGAGTTCAAACCCCACCACAGGAAGCAGCAGAATCAGTCTGGAAACAAGGCTTCAAGATGCAAGATGACAGGATACAAGATGCAAGAGTCCTAGGATCCAAAGGCAACTCCTTGCTAGCCACAGAGGTTAGTCCCAAAATGCCCACCTTTTAAGCTCACTACAAGTCAGATCCACTTGATGAGGTCGACGCCCTATCATCATCCTCAGGTGTTACTCTCCCAGCAGCTGCTGCCCTTTGGCTGACCCTCCAAGATTTCCACCTGTGGTTAAGACTTAGAACACCCTCCCCATTGTCTGGGGACGTTGAGGGCCAATCCTGACCATCAGTGAATCCTACCCAGGTGTCTGAACTTGTGGCCTCCTCACAAGCCCTCTGAATTTCTCTTACTTGAGTCCAATCCATTTCAGGAGAAGTGTCCTCTGTACTCTGACTCCCATCATTCCCAGAGAATCCCTCAAATGTCTCAGAGTCTGTAGGTGCTGTAATTTTTTGCTTGACTCTCTTGAGTTGCAAGTGATCCTCTTCACTTGACTCATTTGACTCATGAGTAAGCCTCTTTCTGCAAACACCAGTACGCCTGTTACAAACAGCCCCACCCAGTTCCATACTCTCCCCAGATGCTGAGCCATCAGAGTCTTCTGAAACACTACTATCAGTAGCAGCTGGAGGCTCAATCACAACAACTGCTCTAAAGGAAGGCAAGAAGCAATTCCCCGGTGTAGAGACCACGCCCTCACCCTTCCCTGGGTATTTACAGACCGGGTGTGACGGCACAACCAGAGAGTACAAGGGACTAAATAAGTGTGTGTGTGTGTGAGAGAGAGAGAGGGGGAGGGGGAGGGAGGGAGGGACTGAAGACTGAAGCACCACTATTCATTGACCTCCTTTAGTACTGAGACTGGAAAACATTTGTGTTTCCAGATTTTCATTATGCCTCTTCTGCATGCGACACTTTGGTTCATCCAACCTTCTCATTGTTCTTCCTGTTTTCCATCAATGTCTCTTATTTCTAACTTGTGGTCCCATTTGTTATTGTCTGGTTGGTCTCCATCCAATGCACTTATTCTCTTTTTTTTGATTTAAATAATGTTTATTAAATTGTTTTACAGTCATAATAAAAGTTTGTAGTCAAGACAGGAGTGAAAAAGAAAGGAAATTGTGGGGGAGGGGGATCCAAGATTGGGATGGGAGTAAGAGGGAGATAGAGGGGGGGAGAGGGGGTAGTGTAGGGTTCAATAGAAGAAGAAATGAAAATATGCTTCCAGTCAGGGTGACTGGGGGATCGTTTCGTGCTTGTAGATTGCAATCTCTTAGTTGGGCTTTCCCACCCTTGGTCTTTGTGTTTTAAACCTCTGTTGTCATAACTTAATCATGTAGCTAAGCACGTGTTGCCAGTCCGTTCGCTTTTCAGGGCTTTTGTTGTTTACTGCACTGTTCAGAATGTCCATATCTGAGAATTCTAACAGCTTAATGGCCCAGTCAGTTATCGCAGGAGGGTTCTCCTGTTTCCATTTCCTCGCGAGCACAACCCTCGCAGCCGCAGTTATAAAGTAATTTTTTTAAATCTTTGTTCAAATTAAATTTTGTGTCTGTTAGGTTAAGTAAAAAAAGATCTGGCTTAAATTCTATTTCCATCTCAAGGATCCTTTGGGAGTGGCTGTGTACGTCCTTCCAAAACTTTTTAATTTTTGAGCATGCCCACCAGCAGTGCATAAATGTGCCTATTTGTCCTTTGCACTTCCAGCAGGTTTTGTTGACATTTTGATAGTACTTGGATAGTTTTTGTGGGGTCAGGTACCAACGATAGAATATTTTAAACCCGTTTTCTGTTATCACCGTTGATCCTGAGTTCTTAGTATTTTTCCGCCAAACTGCTTCCCATTCGCTTAATAGGATAGAGTGTTCCAAGTCCTGGGCCCATTTTATCATATTGTCTTTCACTATCTCAGTCTCCGTCTCCCATTCCAGTAATGTGTTGTGTAATAGTCGTATTTGTTTCTTTTCTTTTCCCATTACTACGTCCCATACCGCGTCTTGTTGCGCAACGTTTTCCCCTTTGTCTGCTTTTGTCACAATGCTGGGACTTGGCCGGCCCCTTAATCACACACACAGAGACGGTATTCAGCTAACTACTATATTGAAGAATAAAAACAGTAGAAAAGGTAATTGTCCAAAATGCAAAAGCAATCAAAGTAATAGGTATTGTCCAAAAGCAACTTGGCATGAAAGTTTCCAAGACTTGGCAAGGCTCCGCTTAGCAAAAGCGAATCAGGAACAAAACAAGGTACAAGATCCAAGGCTCCCTTGGCAGGCCACTAGCCCAAACTTAGCTCCGTGGTCCAGCCTCGCTAACACGTCTGCATAGGATAGACATGGCCGGTACTGAGGATCCGTTCCCACGGATCCTCTGCTTAATCTTCGTGGCGAGGACCCCGCCGCTCTAGGCTTCTCCTTCTCCAATCTGTGGTGCGGGACCTCGGTCTGTCTAGGCTATGAAACCAGCCCCTCCTGCTAGACTCGATGTTCCGTCTCCTATCAAGGTTCGGCCTTGCCTCCCAGCACCTGGGTCTCTATCTCCATGAGAGTCAAACTCCTATCTACTTCCCAGCTATCCTCCTCCAGGTCTTCATGCATTCTTTCTTGCGATCCTCGCCCCGGGCCGTTCATACTCTTCGCTATCACTGCTTTCAGTTTGCACCTGGCTTTCCATATCCTCGTAAGGATCAGGCCAGCCTTCATCCCAGGCTAGGCTCTCTGTAGGAGAAAAAGGCCCAGCTATGGCAAAATCTCCTTCTTCCAGCCCCTCTAAATCCTCTTCAGAATCTATCTCAGCTGCTGCTGGCTCTAATGCAAGTGGGACCCCTGGCGCTGTCCCATGCCCCCCCAGGCACGAACGAGAACTGGGTTGCTACAGCTTTATAATATCCTTTAATTTGTGCATACTGGAACCAAGAAAGGTCGGATCCTGATGCTCGGAGTGTTTCTAAGGTTTTTAGGTTCCATTCCTTGCCTGCTCTTTCTATTAAATTTTTATATGTAAGCCACTCAGTCGATGGTAGTTCTCTTTTATATTGGGCTTCAGTTGGAGATATCCACATGGGGGTTGCCTGGTAAAATCGATTCTTGTATTTGCTCCAAGCTTTTAACAGGGCTGCGCGGATATAATGATTTGTTAAAAAAATTTCTATCTTTGCCTTATCATACCAAAGGTATGAATGCCAGCCTCTTCTGGCATCATACCCTTCCAAATTCAAAAGCCGTTTCTCCTTTAACTTTACCCAGTTCATCACCCACGTTACCTAATCTCCAGCTTTACTATGATGTGGCCAATGCACTTATTCTGAAGCTTTAGGATCATGTCCCCATCCCATGTGTGCATTCCCTCTTGAAGATATATTAATGCAGGTTTCACTCTATTCCTACATTATACAGGGCTCCTTGCATTCTCTGGAAGGCTTTTCATTTCTCCTCCATACACATTACGCAGTGCTACATTATACCAGCAGTCCTTGGAAATCGACAATGAAATCAAATTAAAAAAGTAAATCCATAATATTAAAAGAGAGAGAGAAACAGCCACAAGATACAAGGACATCCATTTTCCAGATCTAAAAGCTGTGGGTGTGTTATTCATAACACTATGTAACACAATAGTGTTACATCCATTTTCCGGATCTAAAAGCTGTGGGTGTGTTATTCATAACACTATGTAACACAATAGTGTTACATCCATTTTCCGGATCTAAAAGCTGTGGGTGTGTTATTCATAACACTATGTAACACATTTTTTGTTCTTGGGTTATAAATGTCATTTCCTAATTGGTTCTATCATAAAAACATGAAGAAACTTTATGAAACTGCAAAAACTTTGTTACGGTCTGCACATTGAAAGGTTAAAAATGGCATATTTTCATTAAGGAAAATTACACATGAAAGAAAGTGACTAGACCGAAGGAAATAACAGTACTGCCTTCAGCCACAAAAAAACACAAAGTTTCTGGAGTATACTTTCAAAGTGAGTACTGCACAATTAAACAGGAAACAACAGTTTCAAACCAGGAACAGATTTTTTTTCCAATTTTTTTAACATAATGTAATTGTTGGTGGGAAAACGTAGTTTCATTGGGGCAGTGTTTCCCAACCTTTTTTGAGCCGCGGCACACTTTTTACCTTTGCAAAATCCTGGGGCACACCACCAACCAAAATGATACAAAATGACACTCTAACACAGTAATACATACAGTTAATATGTTTTTTAATGTATTTATACACTCAGTGGGAAACCTGGGCCTGTTTCGATGAACGCAACATAGATATCCTGGCAGGAATGGCAGAAAGACACAAACTTCCCACACAGAACTCCCATAACCAAGAGAAAATCCTATAAAAGTTTGGTGGGCATTGACCTTGGGTTTTGGAGTTGTAGTTCACCTATACCCAGAGAGCACTGTGGACTCAAACAATGTTGGATCAGGACCAAACTTGGCATGAATACTCAATATGCCCAAATGTGAACACAGATGGAGTTCAGGGGAAATAGACCTTGGCATTTGGGAGTTGTAGTTCCTGGGATTTATAGTTCTCCTACAATCAAAGAGCATTCTGAACCCCACCAATGATAGAACTGGGTCAAACTTCCCACACAGAACCCCCAGGAGGCAAGAGGAGGTCTCTACTTGGGGAAAGGGAAGCAGGACTTCCCAATGCATGGAGAGGAGAGACCAAGTAGACAACGAGGGGGAGGTGTTGTAATGTTGTGCCTTTATTGAGGTAGGTTTCTTAGGGTTTTTATACTTCAACACACTAGACCCCCCCCCCTTTCTGGAGGTTCCAATTTCCCACGGCACACCTGATGATCGTTCACGGCACACTAGTGTGCCCCGGCACACTGGTTGAGAAACACTGCATTGGGGGACCAATCCCTCTTTCAAATAACGTACAACATTCTGGGGAAAATATTATTGCATTACGTTTTAGCAAAATACACCAAAATCAGCCCTGGAGATTGTTCACACTCATTACATACCATTTAGCCGTCTACCTCTTCTCTTCCTGTGTTCTATTTCCTTCTGCTCTGTCTCCTCTTTCCCAATATTTCTCTTTCTTAGAAGTGTTTCTCTCAGGTCCCTTCTACACTGTCATATAAAATCCAAAATATCTGCTTGGACCTGGGTTATATGGCAATGTAGACTCATATAATACAGTTCAAAACGGATAATCTCGGATAAAATCCTAAAATACAGGGTACTGTAGATCCAGCCTTAGCCTACACTGCAATATAATCCAGTTTAAAGCAGATAATCCACATTTAAATTTAAAAATTGCATATTGGAGCTGTCCAGAAGTGCCCTAGGGCAGTGTTTTTCAACCTTTTTTGAGCCGCGGCACATTTTTTACATTTAGAAAATCCTGGGGCACACCACCAACCAAAAGGACACAAAATGACACTCTAACACAGTAATACATATAGTTAACATGTTTTTAAATGTATTTATACACTCAGTGTGAAACCTGGACCTGTTTCGATGAACACAACATAGATATCCTGGCAGGAATGGCAAAAAGACACAAACTTCCCACACAGAATTCCCATAACCAAGAGAAAACACTATAAGAGTTTGGTGGGCATTGACCTTGGGATTTGGAGTTGTAGTTCACCTATATCCAGAGAGCACTGTGGACTGAAACAATGTTGGATCAGGACCAAACTTGGCATGAATACTCAATATGCCCAAATGTGAACACAGATGGATTTGGGGGGAAATAGACCTTGACATTTGGGAGTTACAGTTTCTGGGATTTATCGTTAACACACAATCAAAGAGCATCCTGAACTCTAACCTGTTACTGGCCCACACTTAGTATATTCTTTCTATTCCTCTCTGAGGGATTAGGTTCCTGTTTGGTGATTAGGTTTCAGTTACTCTAGGTAGTATGCCCAGTGTTTTTCTCCTGCATGTGTCTACCTACTCAAGCATGTGGTGAGGAAGCATGCCTGAGTGAGATCCTCCATTCTTCCTGATACTAATTTTATTTCATCTTACTTTAAGAAGTGGAACCTCTATGTGTGATGAGTAAGCATCTTTTTATACTTCTTACAGAATAGCTAAAAAATCTGCTAGTCTCTGTCAGGAGGCAGGCAAAGAGATGGCTGGTCTATTTTATCATGTCTGCCCTAGGGCAGTGTTTCCCAACCAGTGTGCCGTGGCACACTAATGTGCCGTGAGTGATCCTCCGGTGTGCCGTGGGAAATTGGAACCTCCAATCCCCTTTCTTCCCCCTCCTGCTGAACGCTTTTTCTTCTCCACTCGGGCTCCCTTCTTCCCAGCCTCGCTCTGCTTGCTTTGCCTCTCTTTGCTCTGGAGCGAGTCTGCGCAGTAGTGCCCGCATGGGTCACGTCTTCCTCCCTCCCTCCCCCTCCCCTCCTGAACACGCTCACGCTGCCCCCTCGGATCAAAATGGCGGCAGAAGCGGCAGTATAGAAGAAAAAGTAAGTGTTTGGCAGGAGGGGGAAGAAAGAGCGCGAAGGGGAGGAAGAGGTCTCGGTCGAAAGCTGGCATGGGCAAACTTGGACCTTCCAGGTGTTTTGGACTCCAACTCCCACCATTCCTTGCAGCCTCAGGCCCTTTTCCTTATCCCCCCTCAGCCACTTAAGCAGGAAAGGGCCTCAGGCTGTTAGGAATGGTGGGAGTTGAAGTCCAAAGCACCAAGAGGACCGGAGTTTTCCCATGCCTGTTTTAGGGACCTTAAAGTGGTGAGCCTCCTTCCAACATTGTGATTCTGGATAGAAAACAAACAACACAACATAACATTGTTTGAGTCCACAGTGGGTGTAGGTGAACTACAACTTCCAAACTCAAGGTCAATTCCCAAGCAAACCCTTTCAGTACTTTCTGTTGGTAATGAGAGTTCAATATGCCAAGTTTGGTTCAATTCCATTGTTGCAAGAGTTCAGGATGCTCTTTGATTGTGTGTTAACTATAAACCCCAGAAACTGTAACTCCCAAATGTCAAGGTCTATTTTCCCCAAACTCCATCTGTGTTCAGATTTGGCCATATTGAGTATTCATGCCAAGTTTGGTCCTGATCCAACATTGAGTCCACAGTGCTCTCTGGATATAGGTGACCTACAACTCCAAAACTCAAGGTCAATGCCCACCAAACTCTTAAAAGTATTTTCTCTTGGTTATGGGAGTTCTGTGTAGGAAGTTTGTGTCTCTCTGCCATTCCTTGTGTTCATCGAAACAGGCCCAGGTTTCATACTGAGTGTATAAATACATTAAAAACGTATTAACTATATGTATTACTGTGTTAGAGTGTCATTTTGTGTCAGTTTGGTTGGTGGTGTGCCCCAGGATTTTGTAAATATAAAAAATGTGCCGTGGCTCAAAAAAGGTTGAAAAACACTGTCCTAGAGTAAACCCCTCTGAACAAATGTTGCCAAGGAAACTAGGGAACTCATCACATGAGGAATTGTTAGTGTCCTAGGATGCTTTTGCCTCAGTTGCAGCCCATCACACAATGTCTTTCAACTTCTGTCAGAGGCCCTACCCACAGCGGGTGTTGAAGCATCCTAGGAAACTTCCTCACCAACACAGTAAGGCTCCTGTTCTTCTTCTGCCTTGGTTGGACAATGCTTCTCCTATGTGATGGGTAATTGTCGCTGCATTGGAGTCCCCCCATTTGCCAGCCACTTCAATATGATACTGGGCTGGGGGAAGCATGTGATAAGGTCATATGATAGGTCCAGTTGAAGACACATTACAACCCCCCCCCCAACAACAGTAGTTTAAATAGTAGTAAATGCAGGAACAAATTGTTTTGTGCACTGAATTATATCAGAGAAAGTTTGTGACAAATTACAAAATAAAGATTGTGTTAGATCAGGGGTGCTCATTACGGGGATCGGGAGCACCTAGGTGATCTTCGGCCCTCTTCCAGGTGATCTTTGGGCCTCACCAGCCGGATGGCGCGCTCCTGCCATGCGCACGCACGTGTGCTCCCGCCGCCGCCTTCGTGGGGCTTCTTTTGCCAAAATGAGGCTTTAGTGGGCGGGCCCTGGCACTGCCTTGCCACACACGGTGTGGTGACATGACCGCCCATTGGTTGCTTCTGGGGGGGAGCAAGACGAGGCACGCGAATAGGATGCGAGGCTGTGGGAGGGCTGGAGGGCATGTGTGTGTGTGGGTGAGAGAGAGAGAGAGCCAAGGAGAGAAGAAAGAAATCCAGAGAACTTTTTTGGATCCTTTTGGCAGGCTGGCAGGCGGGCGCTGGAAGGAGAGAGAGGAAGGCGAAGGAGGCCGGGCAAAGTGGGGCAAAGCCAAGCAAACCCCGCCGCAAACCCTGCTGCTCCCATTCTAAGCCGAGACCTGGGCGAGCGAGTTGTGTGGGGCTACTTTCTTTCCTTGGTTGGGGGGCGAGGAGGAGGGGCTCCACCGTGTTCCGGGGCTGAAACTGAGGAGGAGGGGGCTGCGGGGATGGAGACTCCACTTGCTGCTGCTGCTTGTGCCCTCGCTGTCTTTCTCCGCCTCGCCCTCGAAGGAGAAAGGCGGTGAGGGCCCACGGGGGAGAGAGAGAGAGAGAGAGAGGAGAGAAGGTGGCTCTTCAGAGCCGGCTAGGAAGAGCCACCCTCTCTCTCGCTCTCTCTCCCGTGGGCATGGACTGCCACCAGTGGGGGGGAGGGGTCCTCCCTCCTGCCAGCCGTCCACTTGGGCGTCCTTTCTGAGCGACACCCTCGGAAGGAAGGAAGGGCGCCCCCCCCCCGGCTGCATCTGTCACTTTGGGGAAGCACCTCTTCCACTCTTCCTTCTCCTGCCCAGGTAAGGAAGCCTCGAGGGAGGAGGGAGAGGGGGAAGCCGCTGTGGGGAGGCTCCAGCCTCACGTGGATCCCTCTCTCGGTTGAGTTTCCTGGCCCAGATCCGCGAAAAGGCCTTACTGGTACATTATTTAAACTATTATGTTTATTCATATCATGATCTGATCACCATGCTCATTATATCCCACATTAATGGGGTTATTGGGATAACAATACAAAAGATTTGCTAGGGTAGACCCTCTTCCACCCAGTCTCAGCCCCCCCCCCCGAACCAAACTCAGCCCCCTCCGAAACAAAATCATGGCTATGGCCCTGGCTGGAGCACTGGTGGGTGCGCCTATAAATACCCTTCTGCTGCGTGCGTGGGAGGGGCCTGCTGTGCAAGCAAGAAGCAGGACAGGATGGGGACTTCCTGCTTCGCGAAAGCACGCAGCAGGAAGGAGGATGGTAACGAAGACATTAAGAGAGAGAGCGCGTGCGGGCAAAGAGGATCCCCTTCCCGGGTGCGCGTGGCAGAGAGTTCGTGGGCAGGCAAGAAAGAAGCCCTGCGGAGACGGAAGGCTGCAGTAGGAGCATGCACGCGCATATGCGCGCGCACGCTCACATGCACAGCAGGTGATCTTTTCAACTTGACTGTTCATATAGTAGCTCGCATGATGAAAAAGTGTGGGCACCCCTGTGTTAGATAATAGCATTTTAGAAACCTGATGCTTTTTATTAAAAAAAATGCTGCTTTTCCTCCTGCTAATCTTTGTCTTAATCCAATTCATCTCTAGGAAATGTGGTTGATGGTTTCCAGGGTGATTAACACACTCCTCCTGTTATTTTCAGCATTGGTCAACATGAGATAAGCCTTTGGTAGGTAGACACGGGCTTTGCTAGAGGCTCCTGTCTATTCCATTGAAGAATTCCTTAGTCTTCAAGACAATTTGCATAAATTACATGTAACTACACTATCATGTCTGACAGTCACTCAGGCCTAATTAGGGTTTTGTGAGGTGAAGGAGAAGGAACATGGAAAAAGGGAAAGAAGAATGGGAATCGTAGGTAGATATATTGATACATTCTCTAATTCAGGCCTGGGCAAACTTCGACCATTCAGGTATTTTGGACTTCAACTCCCACAATTCCTAACAGCCTACCTGGAAGGGGGGAGGCAAAGTTTGCCCAAGCCTGCTCTAGTTTCATGTGATACATCAGGGCTGCCCAACTGGCGGCCGGGGGGGGGCGTATACGGCCCCCAGCCCCTTCCCTACGGCCCCCTAAGCTTTTAATAAAAAATAAAGATTGAAAAATAAAAATAATAAATAAATAAAAACCTACTCCGGGTTCGAGGCAAGTATCGCGAGAATACGCAATCCACACGGGATTTCGCTGTCAACGCAAGATCACGCCGGGCGTTGTTGAAATCCGTGTGGATTGCGTGTCCTCAATGGAACACAAAGGAAGAAGAGTACCCAGGGGGGTAATGTCCTGAGTACTCCGTGCTATGCACAACCAATACAGGTTATCAGCAAAATATGTAAGCAAAAATAAATCATTTATTTACAACATGTGGCAATAAAGAGGCAATGGGCCTCCACAGGAGTACTAAACAGTGAATGGGTAAAGTAGGAGCAAGACATACAGCACAAAGCACAGATGCACAATATAGTACCTCACCTCCAGAATACAATTGGTACAAACATAAGGTAAACTTGATGGAATGGGAAAAATAACAGTGTAAATAGCCGTGGAAGGTCCCCACAATGTGTGTATACAAACCAAGCCGCGGCCTGGAGGCTGGAGGAGCAGCGGTGGCTCCGGTCTCCCTGGGAGAGAAAAGCCGCTGTGTGAATGCACCGGTGCGGCTGGAGCGGTCCCTCAAGCCCAGGCGGGTATGAGGGGTGGAAGGAAGACCCGGGATCGGGTGTCCCTCCGGTGGAGGCTAATAGGAGGGACACCCGGACACCCGATCCCGGGTCTTCCTTCCACCCCCTCATACCCGCCTGGGCTTGAGGGACCGCTCCAGCCGCACCGGTGCATTCACACAGCGGCTTTTCTCCTCCCAGGGAGACCGGAGCCACCGCTGCTCCTTCAGCCTCCAGGCCGGCGGCTTGGGTTGTTTGTATGTACATATTGCGGGGGACCATCCTCAGCATATTTACACTGTTATTTTCCCCATTCCATCGTTATTACCTTATGTTTGTACCAATTGTATTCTGGAGGTGAGTAGTACTATATTGTGCATCTGTGCTTTGTGCTGTATGTCTTGCTCCTACTATATAGTGACCATTCACTGTTTAGTACTCCTGTGGAGGCCCATTGCCTCTTTATTGCCACATGTTGTATTAATAAATGATTTCTATTTTTGCTTACATATTTTGCTGATAACCTGTATTGGTTGTGCATAGCACGGAGTACTCAGGACATTACCCCTGGGTACTCTTCTTCCTTTGTGTGTTCCATTGCATTGTAGGCACCATAGCCTTATTCCTTTGTGTGTTGTATCATTGATTGCGTATTCTCGCAATACTCTTCGGCTACGCTATTACTGGATCGCTGAGGCCCACAGATGCGATTAGGACCTTCTTCGACTCAGTCGGTCGTCGCCTCTCTCGTCGTCCGGGTACTCCTGGATCCTGCGCGTTTGGAAAAGGTAGGCCGAAGCAGGGGGCTCCTCAGGGGGGCTCCTCAGGGCTCCTCATTCCCTCCCCCCATCTCCCCTCATGTATTAAATATAAAATTAAATATATTTAAAGATGAAATAAGCGGAGATGGGATACATTAAAATAAGGGGAGGGGGGGAGGATGGAATTAAATATATTTAATATTAAATTAAAATAAGGGGAGAGGGGAGGATGGAATTAAATATATTTAATATTAAATTAAAATAAGGGGAGAGGGGAGAGGGCGCCGGGGAGAGGGCGGAGCTGGGGGTGGGGAGGGGGCGGAGCCAGGGGCGGGGGCGGAGCCAGGGGTGGGGAAGACCCTACGGCCCCCCAGGTCATCAGTGACCGGAATTCAGGCCACTGGGCCGGTAGAAGTTGGACAGCCCTGTGATACATGAAAAAGAAATAGACCCAAAGTGTTCTTGTATCAAAGCTACGAGTGAACAAGAGTCTAATGTGCAGGTAAGTTTAGTTGTTTTATTCCAGGGCTGTCCAACTGGCGGCCCGGGGGCCGTATACGGCCCCCCAGCCCCTTCCCTACTGCCCCCTAAGCTTTTTAATAATAAATAAATAAATAAATAAAATTAAAATATTTTTTTTAATTACCCACTTCCGGGTTTCGGAGCAAGTATCACGAGACTATGGAAGCCACACGGGATTTCGCTCTCAACGCGACATCTCGCCTGCGTTGAGAGCGAAATCCCGTGTGGCTTCCGTAGTCCCGCGATACTCCTGTTGCCAAAATCTCGGCTACTTAATCCCTGCGGCCCACGCAGATGTGATTTGTACCTTCCTGGCTGCTGCCTCGCTTGGTCGTCGCCTCTGCTCATGGTTCGGCTGCTCCTGGATCCCGCGCGTTTGGGAAGGTAGGCTAACTTTTATGTTATTATTAGGTAATTGTGTATTTGAATGCCCCCTGCATTTAATGTTAGTAAAATATTATATTTAATTGTATGGATGGCCCTTTTGAATGCCCCCCTGCATTTAATGTTAGTAAAATATTATATTTATTTTTTATAATTAATAATGCAACTAGACAGACAAATGTGAAATAATAAATAAATAAATAAATAATGGTAAAATATTATATTTATTTTATAATTAATAATGCCTAGGAATTGGGGAGGGGCAGGCCGGGGAGGAGGCAGGGCAGGGGCGGAGCCGGGGCAGGGGTGGAGCCGGGGGCGGGGGGCAGACCCTACGGCCCCCCAGGTAATCAGTGACCGGAATTCAGGCCCCTGGGCTGGTAGAAGTTGGACAGCCCTGTTTTATTCTATTTCACCCAAAAGTTCATGAGAAACAAGACCTACAAAGTTACTAGCAAACAGAAAAACAATTGTCGGAGGCTTCCATGGCTGGAACTACTGGATCCTATGATCCCTGCCAATTACCTACCAGTCTCAAACCTCCCATTCTTGGGTAAAGTGATCGCGCGGGCAGCTTTTGGGCAACTGCAACAAGTCATAGACGATACTGCCGGCCTGGATCCTTTCCAATCCAGCTTTCGCCCTGGCCATGGGACAGAGACAGTACTGATCGCCATCACATTACGACCTATTGATCCATCGTCTTGCCATATCGGGAGTCCGTGGCCTGGCCCGCAAATGGCTCGACTCATTTCTCCGTAACCAGCTCAAAAGAGGGGGATCCACGCTGTTGGCACTTCTCCATCTCAGAGCAGTGTTTGATACTGTTGATTACGACCTATTGATCCATCGTCTGGAGTGTTCGGCCCAAAGCTCCCCCTTTTTGCTCCCCCCAGGGTGCAATTCTTTCCCCTTTACTTTTTAACATCTACTGTATGTTCAACCGCTGGCCAGCCTGGTACGGAGTTTCGGCCTGGAGTGCTATCAGTACGCCGACGACACCCAGTTACTTCTGCATCTGGAGCCTGGGATAACCGCAATACCGGACAGTTTCATCTTATGCCTGGAAGCAGTGACGAACTGGTTGCGCGCTAGTAGACTGAAGGTTAATCTGGCAAAGACCGAGATCCTGTGGCCTGGCCGCCCAGCAGAAGTGATGCATTAGAAAATCAGATGAAGATGATCAATGCAGGTCTTGCTGAACAACTTCAAGCAAGTTTAAAATCTGTGGAGAACGGTTCGGTGGAAGGGGACATCATGACGAATGATTCATCATCTGGTGGTGATATGAAAAGCCAAAGCGCTGGAAGTCCTGCTATCTCGGAGTCTACCTCTTCCATGCAGGCCTTGTCCCCATCCAATAGCATGACCGATTACCACAAACCATTGAACGCTGAAGAGAAACCACCAAGAACTTTATCAAGTGACTTTACCAATGGTTGGCCGTTGGCCCTTTCCAATGGCGGTGCGTTGGACTTGACCTCAAACAACCCGGAGAAGGTGATTAAGGAAGAGTCTCTGAGTATGCTATTTCCTTTCCGAGACAGAGGCAAACTGAGAAACACCGCCTGTGACATATGTGGCAAAACGTTTGCTTGTCAGAGTGCCTTGGACATTCATTACAGAAGTCATACCAAAGAGAGACCATTTATTTGCACAGTTTGCAATCGTGGCTTTTCCACAAAGGGTAATTTGAAGCAACATATGTTGACACATCAAATGCGAGATCTACCATCACAGCTCTTTGAACCCAGTTCGAACCTTGGCCCCAATCAGAACTCTTCGTCGGCAATGCCTGCTAACGCACTCCCAACTCTTATAAAGACTGAGGTCAATGGTTTTGTTCACGGCTCTCCTCAGGACAGCAAAGAGACGTCGCCTGGTCTGCTTCCTTCGGGGCCTTTCCCGCCTTCAGCCACATCCCCAGTCTTGCTTCCGGCTCTGCCCAGGAGAACGCCCAAACAGCACTACTGCAACGCATGTGGGAAGACCTTTTCGTCCTCCAGCGCTTTGCAGATCCACGAAAGGACACACACAGGAGAGAAGCCTTTTGCCTGCACTATCTGCGGAAGAGCTTTCACCACAAAAGGCAACCTTAAGGTTCACATGGGGACGCATATGTGGAACAGCACACCTGCCAGGCGAGGCAGACGGCTTTCTGTGGATGGCCCTATGACTTTTCTTGGAAGCAACCCTGTCAAATTTCCAGACATGTTTCCAAAGGATTTGGCGGTCAGGTCAGGAAATGGAGACCCATCTACCTTCTGGAATCAGTACGCAGCAGCGCTCTCCAACGGGTTGGCAATGAAGACCAACGAGATCTCGGTCATTCAGAATGGTGGCATCCCTCCAATGCCCGGAAGCCTGGGTAATGGCAGCAGTTCCCCCATTAGCGGCTTGACAGGCAGCATGGAGAAGCTCCCCAGTTCTGAACCTAACGCGCCTCTAGCTGGTCTGGAGAAAATGGCAAGCAGCGAGAACGGGACTCATTTCCGTTTCACGCGCTTTGTGGAAGACGGCAAAGGGATTGTAACCAATTAGGACAAACGTTATGGACGTTCCTACAGATATTGCAACCTAAGGTTGTGTGGTGTTTTGTTTTGTTGGTTCTTTTTTTTTTTTAGTTTTTTTTGGGCAAATTGACAAAACAACGGCATTAAAAAGACATTATTTTGTAAAAAAAAAAGTGATGCATCCCTTCCCTACTTTCGATGGTGCACCTCTAGTGCCATCGATCACCGTCAAGAATCTGGGTGTTGTTTTGGATCCACTGCTGACAATGGAGGCCCAGGTTCCCACTGTCAGCAAACAGGCCTTCTTTCATCTTCGCCAGGCGAGGCAGCTGGCACCATACCTCACAAGAGAGGCCTTGGCAACAGTCATTCATGCCATGGTTACATCTAGGCTGGACTATTGTAATGTGCTGTACATCGGCCTTCCTATGTCTACGACCCGGAAGATTTGCATCATCCAGAACGCAGCAGCCAGGCTACTTACACAAACGCCCATGAAATGCCAAATAACACCAATTCTTCAACAGTTGCATTGGCTGCCAACAGAATACTGGATTCGTTATAAGATGCTGGTCCTGACTTTTAAGGCCTTGTACGACCAGGGGCCATCATACATCAGAGACCACCTTCCCCTCTACGGCTGTCAGTGGTCGCTTCGACCCTCTCAACATAATCTGCTTTACATACCAGGTCCCAGAGAAGTACGCCTTGTTAGCATGAGGTGTAGGGCCTTCTCAATCTCTGCCCCGGCCTTGTGGAACTCACTGCCACCGTATATGAGAGCTATGCGCCACCTGCGGCCTTTTACCCAGGCACTCAAGACTTGGCTATTCAGTAGAGGATTTGACTTGTAATTTTAACTTTTATATCTATGATCTGCGTTATGTTTTAACCTGTTTTTATTGTTTTGTGTAAATCGCCCAGAGCATCCTGGATGGAGGGCAATTAATCTATATATAATAAAGCGGAATGTTTGTATGTTTGTGTGTTTGTGTGTTTGTATGTATGTGGCAGCGTTCTGATTGGCTCCCGGCCTCTACATTCTGACAACATGATTGGTTGCCAGTGAGGGAGTATTTGCATAATGCCTCTAATTGGCCAGCCAACACGAACATTCTAAACTGGCAGAGGGGGATAAGGCAAAGGCCTGAGGCAGTCGCCAGCACGAACATTCCGACACTCTAAACTTCCAGAGGGGGATCAGCCATGGTGGGAGTTTCAGACCAAAACACTTTTTTCGGCTCCCAACAAAGACAGAACAAGACCAAACTTGGCACACAAAACCCCCAAGACCCACATTACATCCTGGTGCAGTTTGGAGGAGGGCAGACCATGCATGATGGGACTTGAAGTACCTTCACTCACTTTCCAAGACTGCTGCAAACCTAATCCAATGACTGATCAAGACCAAACCTGACACACAGAGCCCTCATGACCCACTCTACATCCTGGTGCTGTTTTGTGTGGGATGGACCACGGATGATGGGACTTGAAGTACCTTCACTCACTTCCTGAGAGCACTGTGACCCTCATCCAATGACCAATACAGACCAAACTTGCCACACAGACCCACTCTACATCCTGGTGCTGTTTGAAGGAGGATGGGCCATGGACGATGGGACTTGCAGTACCTTCACTCACCTTCCGAGACCGCTGCGACCCTCATCCAATGAATGATCAAGACCAAATGTGGCACACAGAGCCCACATGACCCACTCTACATCCTGGTGCTGTTGGGAGGGGAATGGACCATGGCCGATGGGCCTTGCAGTACCTTCACTAACTTCCTGAGACCACTGCACGCCACGTAAACATCTGATAAGGACCAACCCTGGCACACAATGCCTTTCTCAAATAACCTGGGCAGGGCCGGGTCCCCAAGCTAATAAGTATTAAACTGATGATGATGATGGAAAACAATTAACTAGATCTATAATATTCCATCATATTTAAACTCCAAGCCAGTCTCCCTCCAAAAGAATATGTTAGCATTGCAGTGATTTCCCTGTGTTTCTTCTGTGGTTAGATAATATACAACCAGGGATTTCCGCAGGCTGGATGCTGGAGAGATTGCCTTTCCGCCACTTCTCCTTGAAATAAAGGGCAGCACAATAAATTGTGGGTCTCCTAATTTGTTCTAGAGAAAAATTTTCAGAGTCAAAACCAATCTTTGTTGAACCATGGAGACATTCCAAAATACTTTGGGACGTCTAATGTCAATCTGTTAATCTTTTAACTGTGTTGTATGTATTTTGATTTGTGAGCTGCCTTCAATTTCAGTTTCAGGGGGGTGGGGGTGGGACATAAATAGAGTTCAATAACAATAACAAAGCAACCACACTATTTATTTATTTATTTATTTATTCGTATTTGTCTGTCGCTCTTCCCCATGGCTCGGGGCGACTCACAACATGTTATGAAAACAGCCAATACAGTGAAAGTTAAAACCACAATAAAACCACAGATAAAAAGGCACACTAGGTCGCACATTAAACACTGAGGCGACAGAAGGTAATACAAAATGGCAGTATGCAGAGGGAGACTGCCTTTCATCCAACCCCAAAAGCCTGCTGAAACAACAGAGTCTTGCAGGCTTTCCTAAATGGGAGGATGTTCTGAATGGCACGAATGTCGGCGGGCAATGAGTTCCAAAGTGTTGGAGCCACGATTGAAAAAGCCCGGCGATACTTGGGGTTTCTTCAGTTTTCCACTTTTTCGCAAACTCAATTCTGGCCGCTGTGATCAGATAAGAGAAACGTCTTTCCAAACTCTCATCCGGAAACTCCTCTTCCCTGGTTAGTCCCAACAGGTAGGACTCCGGCTTCAGTTCAATGGTGGTGTGGAGGATTTTCTGAATATTGCCGTGGATTGTTTTCCAAAATTTCATTGCCTCCCGGCACGTCCACCACATATAGAAGAAGGTTCCAGTCTGGGTGCCGCATTTCCAGCATTTGTTTTGAGTGACTTTGTACATTAGACCCAGCTTGTGTGGCGTCATGTACCAACGGAAGAACATTTTGTACCAGTTCTCTTTTAGGTCCGTTGCGTAGGTGAATTTCAGCTTCTTCCTCCACATTTTCCCCCAGTCACACAGCATGATCGGGCGGCCTATTTTCTTCGCCCATTTAACCATGCAGTCCTTCACCGATTCGGTCTCAGTCGACCATTTCAGCAGTTGCAAGTATGCTTTTGTTATTTGTTTCTTTTCACTTTTCATAAGTGCTTTCCAGAGGCCTTCTTTTTCGGTAAATCCTGTTACGATAAGTCCTTGCAGGACCAAGATTATGTGTGAATGAAAATGCTATGTATACTATGTATGTAACAATGCTGTGCACCTGGGTTAACAGGCAATCAGCAACCTAGTGCCACACCCAAGGGCCTATAACAGCTTGTGTTATTTTCTGTGTGGTGTGGGGTGGTGATAGAGTAAAGGTCAATAGTAAAGATTTGTTTTCTTCAATTTTACCTCTGCTGGTCTGGCGTATTTCTTGAGCTTATGGACATGAGCGTTAGGCAGACCACACCGCTGCGTAACAGGTTATGGGCCCAGACACCCAGACAGACGGATGGTCTAAAGCCTAGCCTCAGTCAGCATTGATGCTGCATGGTCCATATTTTGCTTTTGGAAAAGACCAGGTTTGACTTTACTCTTTTATTTTGGAATTTTGTGCCGGAAAGATGGATCCAGGAGTGAATCTGGCAGCATTTCCCATTGCCAGGTTGAATGGCAGTAACTACTCTATGTGGAAGGTGCGTATGGAGAGTTACCTGAGGAGGGAATCCCTGTGGGAATGTATTTCGAACCCACCACCACAAGACCCTAATGCAGAGCAGCAGAAAGCCCAGGAAAAGGCCAAGGCAACCCTCATCCTCGGAGTGGATGATGAGCAGCTGGTCCACGTTTGCAGTTTGCCCTCTGCACATGCTATTTGGGAGCGGTTGAAAGCGGTGCATGTCTCTGACTCTGCGGCAACTGTGGCTGTACTAGCCAGGAGGCTGTACAGAAAGCGTCTTCAGGCTGGAGAGGAGCTGAAGGACCATTTGCAGTGTTTGCAAAGCCTGTTCATGGATTTGGAGCAGAGAGACTTCAGACTTACTGAAGCAAACAAATGCTTTATTGTTCTGTCTTCAATGGATGATTCCTTTGACGGAATAGTAAATTCCTTGGAGTCACTCCCACAGGCTCAGCTTAATTTGCAGTATATTTGTGCCAGGTTAATTGCAGACTGGGATCGACAAAAGGACCGCAGTATGGAGGCTCAGCAGAGACAGCCGGTTGTAAATACAGCGGAGCAAGAGAAGGAGACTGTTTGTGCTGTAAGGAGATGTTTTGTCTGTAATTCTCCAAAACATCTTAAACGAGAATGCCCAAGGTTACGGGACAAACAAAAGGTACAGCAACATGTGAGGAGGGGGTCATCGCATGTGAAAATTGTGCAAACAGACAAAAAGACCTGAGCAGAAAGACATTTTTTATGTTGACTCAGGGTGCTCAAAACACATTGTGAATGATAAGACTTTGCTTAAAAAGTTTCATAAGCTGGATGGTTTGAATGTAAGTCTTGCTGATGGGAAGCATTATTCTGTTCAAGCCCTTTCGTCCTTTTTTTTTTTTAAAAAAGTTTTATTAAGGTTTTCATACTTAAAACAGAACAACAAAACATAAGCAACAACCTGCATACATTCCCCCCCCCCGAACCCACAAACCCGCAATCATATCCGACCATCCACACCAGACTTCCCCCTCCCCCTCCCTCCCCCCACTGGACCGCAAAAGGTCCGGGCGTGCAGTTATTTGTAGCCAAGCCAAGTAAAAACACGTATCTTAACCGTCAGGTTTAAATCACAAATAAAATTTCTCATTAATTTCCATCTTCTTTTGTTCCTTCAAAAAGTCTAGTATTGGTGACCAATCAGTAGTCTCCATATTTTATGACAGTGCTCTTGAGAGGCAGTCCATATTAGCTATATCCAATAGCCTGACTATCCAGTCTTCTTCCTTTGGTGGGGATTTACCCTTCCAGCGTTTTGTCAGCACCAGTCTCGCTGCAGTAATACAATAAATAAACAGTTTTTCTTTGTTCTTCTCCAAAGTAAAGTCTAGCAAACCTAACAGCATATATTCTGCTTTAAAGGAAAACTCAATGTTGGCGCAGCTTTCATTGCCCTATAAACGTTTTTCCAAAATTTTCTCACCTGTTTACATCCCCACCACATGTGCATAAATTTCCCCTCTACTTCCCCACATTTCCAGCAGTTATTGCTGTATGCGGGGGAGTATTTGGCGATCTTATCGGGCGTCAGGTACCATCTATAGAACATTTTGATGCTGTTTTCCCTGAGGTCGTAAGCATATGTATACTTGGAGTGTTTTCTCCACATCCTTTCCCAGCGCCTCAGGGGGATCTCATGTCTTAGGTCCTGCGCCCATCTAACCATTAGGCATGAGAAAAATGAAACAGAAATTAAAAGGATTCGTAAGAGATTCGTATGTAATGGGACTTTTGAGCTTTTACGGATCGCTGCCGCGAACCAGGAAGTAGACTTCCTTTTACGGTCCTTGAGGCCAACAATTTGCGTTATGATCGTAATAAATTCTTAATTATTAATTAATTAATTATTGTACTACGTACTCACTTCTCCCTGTCTTCTCCCCCTCATTTCCTTCCCGCCTTCATTCAGCTTCTTCTTTTCCCCGCATTTCTATGGGGAACTGGAAGTGACGCTGCTGCTAGGTAGGCAATGCATTCTGGAAAGTGTAGTCCTCCACGCTTTCCCCCTTCTCTTCCCCGTTGCTCTGCTGCCATGCCCCATCGCAGGGGCCAGCTTCACACACACACACGCGCGCGCTTCTCCTCCTCTCTCCCTGCGCTCTCTCAGATGCTTCTCTTCCCCGTTGCTCTGCCTTGCCCCACCGCAGGGGGCCAACTTCAGCCCTCCAGGTACGTTATTTGGACTTCAACTCCCACCATTCCTCACAGCCTCAGGCCTCTTCCTTTTCCTCTCAGCCTGGGCAAACTTGGGCCCTCGCTCCCTCAGGATCGGGGTGAGAGAGGCAGCGAGGAGCGAGGGGGCCTCCTCCTCTTTTTTTGCTGCTTCCAAGAATAGAATACCCCCCTCCCTCCCTTCCTCCTTCCCTCCCTCCTTCCTATTTGGAGAGTCCCATCTAGAATTCAGTGTGATTTATTCAAGTTTTGGCCTACAACTCCCAGAAATCCCAGCCAATTTACCAGCTGTTAGGATTTCTGGGAGTTGTAGGCCAAAACCATCTGGAATGCGCATGCTCTGGCATACGAATTACTAACGAATTTCGTTAGTACTTAAGTTACATTTTAGAAATTTTTGGAATTTTTTTTGTAAGTCTTTCTTTTACAAATCAAAAAAAAAATCCCCCCCCCATTTGATTTTAGAATCACCATTTTTGGGTTCTAAAACATGCCTACTAACCATACAAGTTTTTACTACCTCCTCCTCTGTGCTCCACTCTAGTAGCTTTTTATAAAATGCCGCAATCCTGCCTTTCCTTTTAGCTGCCACCTTGTCCCAAAATTGGTTAGCCTCATCGTACCCCAGGACTTTATCCTTCTGGTATATATCAAAGATTTGTCTATGTTGGAACCAATCGAGGCTATCGTCCGTTTCCCTTAATTCAGTAAGATTTTTCACTACGAATACCGGTCCTTGTCTTCTCAGTATCTCCTCATATCTCAGTCGGCTGCCCATCCCATATTGCCTCCTACCGAAGGAGAAAGTGTGGCAGACTGGGAGGGCAAGGTCTGGGACATAATGGCTATGGACAAGCTCACTTTTTACCTAAATGAGGCAGAGGGTAGAGCGTTAAAGAGAACAAATTGGGTGCCATTCATGGAGCATATGAAGACCCGAAGAAACCCCTCAAACAGCAACTGACATTTAATATACCTCAAAACAAAGGAGGTACAACCTAAGACCAGAAGATGAAGATAACTGGATAGGAAAAACTCACCCACAGGTTGCTTTTTGTAGCAAAAACAGAAGCAAGAAGACGGAAGCCTACATGATTCCCCCCCCCCTCCTACCCTTTCTTACTACCCACCTTCCCCTCCACCCTGACCCAGTTCCTATAAAATTCCCCTCACCCAGACATCTGCCCTACCCCGAATCACCTACATACCCATCTCTGCCCTTCCCCCTCCCTTCTAGTCCCATCAAGCCCAGGGGCGGTCTAAGGTAATTTTAAATGGTAGGCAAACATTATTTTGGTGCCCCCCCCAAAACATTATTTTGCCCCCATGTAAAACAAATATACAATTATAATATCACAATACCATTAGTAGTATCATATTGTATCAATGTATATACAATATATTATACCATACTCATACTATATTATATCATAATTATATTATACTACATTACAATATAATTATATTATAATATATTGACATTATAATACAATATAATTTCATTTAAATAAATAATTTTATTTATTATTTTATTATAATAATATAATAATATTATTATAAAATAATAAATAAAATTATTTATTAAAAATGAAATTATCCTCTACTAAATATTTTCATTACTCCTATAAAACTCAAATAACCCAAAATAAAGTAAAATAAAATATTATATATTACTATTTTGTACAATACCACTATACTGCAATATTGTTTGTAATATTACATGTAATATAAAATTACACTTCCTTCACTGATTCTTTTCTCCTTCCCTGCAAACACGCGCGCAGCGGAGACAAAAGGAGAAGGGAAGCACTCCCTGCCTGCCCGATAGGGAGTGCTTTGCTTACAGGCTTCTGCGCAAGGGAGCTACTGGGCATGGGTGGAGGTTTTCGCGGATGTGCAGTTGCTCCTGTGCTCAACTTCAGCTCTGGAGCAACTGCGCCTGCGCGAAAACCTCTTCGCATGCCCAGAAGCGGCGTCGGAACACACAAGGCCGGGGCCCAAAGCAGGCAGCTGCGGCGCTGCCTGAGGAACATCGGCAGGGCCAGGATGGTGCCCCATGCAGCCAGGATGGCGCCCCCTTCCCAGATGGCGCCCTAGGCGGCCGCCTACTTGGCCTACCTTGTAGGACCGCCCCTGACCAAGCCCCCTCTCTTCCCCTTTCCTACTATCCTATTCGAAAGATTGTTCCACCACTTTCATTGTTATTTGAAAAACCTTAATCAATATATTTACAACAAAAAAGAAAGAAAAAGCCCGGCGATGGGTCGCAGTCAGGCAAAAAGTCTTTGGACTAGGAACAACCAGGAGGTTATGTTCTTCAGAACGCAGAGATCTGG
Source organism: Anolis apletophallus (assembly GCA_030556195.1). Lineage (NCBI taxonomy): Eukaryota > Metazoa > Chordata > Lepidosauria > Squamata > Anolidae > Anolis > Anolis apletophallus. The sequence goes on along the minus strand of JARBWK010000010.1, from coordinate 139,519,529 downwards.
TGGGATAATACGGGATGAGGCGGTCCCGCAGGTACACTAGCCCCAGACCATGCAAGGAGTCGGGCTGCAGCGTTCTGCACCAGCTTGAGTTTCCGGATCACCGACAGAGGAAGGCCAATGTACAGAGCGTTACAGTAGTCTAGCCTCGAGATGACCGTTGCTTGGACCACTGTGGCCAGGTCGCGACGGGACAAGTAGGGGGCCAGTACAAATGCCTTATGTCTGAAGGCATCTTTGCACTAATGCCACAACACAACGGAGCAATATTTGGTGAGCTCAAGAATTTACAAAGTTTGGCATAGCAGAAGTTTTGTGACTCGATCCAACAACAATATACTGTGCGCATTAGAAAAATGCTTTCTTGGAACTGCCAAGTGTACAGTCCCAACATCTGACTTTATTACTTCCTCTCTTCTCCCTTATAATTTGATTTGTTGTAATTACCCAACTTTTAATTTAGTAGACAATGTGATGCTTCAGAGATAAAAGTCTTTATCTCTCCTGTTTATTCAATGAACTCCTTTCACCAGCCATATCCACCAGACTTATTCTCTCCCTTCAGCTCCTTTCCCTCCTCTCTTGCAAATCCATTTTTTTTCTCTCCCTGCCCTCTTTGTAAGAGAAACATAACACCTTCTACTCAATTCACACCTTGGAATTAATATTTCTTGATGGACGAAGACCCTAGCAATTGAAGTCCAAAGGACAGGATAGGAAAGGATACCAAGAATTAACAGTATTTCTCGCCTGTCTCCCTTCTCGTCAGAACTGAAGACTTGTTATGGCTGGACATGTACTTTCTCAGATATTATAACAGAGCTTGGGAACCCTTTTTATCCCTTTGGAAAAATCACTAATTATGGGTGAGCAGTCAATACCAACAATGGTCAAAGCTGGACTATGATTCCAGAGACTATTGTTTCAATTCTTGCTCAGCAGGGAAACACACTGGGTGACCATAGACAGGTCACACCCTCCTAGCCTCATAGGAGGCAATAGATACCCCCTTCTGAACAAATTCTGCCAATGATAGGTTTGTGTTAGAATCACCATAATGCACACATACACTTGTACTTGTGAGATGAGTACAAGTAAAACTTCAGTGCTATCCTGTTTCAGTGCTATCCAGGATCGGGGACAACGTGTGGAGAGGGGGGAGGAGGTCTCCGGGCGGCTCCCATTAAGTTGCGGGTCCCCAGGGGCCATCCTCTCACCCTTACTATTTAACATTTACATGCACCCCCTGGCCCAGCTGGTTCGCGACTTTGGTCTGGAGTGTTATCAGTATGCGGATGACACCCAGCTTCTGCTGAGAATGGACGGCAGGCAGGACACCGTACCCGATTGTTTCCATCTATGCCTCGAAGCCGTGACTGGTTGGCTGCGGGCCAGCCGGCTGAGGGTGAACCCGTCGAAGACGGAAATCTTGTGGCCTGGTCGCCCTGGGCTGGATGAGTGCTGGTTGCCTACCCTGGATGGCGAGCAGCTTAGCCCGTCATCCTCGTAAAGTGTTCAGGTGTCTCATTGGACCCTTTGCTGACCATGGAGACCCAGGTCTCCATGGTCAGCAAAACGGCGTTTTACCATCTTCGTCAGGCTAGGCGACTGGGACCCTACCTGTCCAGGGATGATCTGGCCACGGTGATCCAGGCAACGGTCATCTCGAGACTGGACTACTGTAATGCCCTCTACGTTGGCCTTCCCTTGTCGACAATCCAGAAACTCAAGCTAGTGCAGAATGCCGCTGCTCGCTTGCTGGTGGGAGCACCAGTGAGGGAGCACATCACTCCCATCCTTCGGCAACTGCACTGGCTGCCTATTGAGTACCGGATTGCCTTCAAGGTGTTGGTTTTAACCTTTAGGGCCTTGCACGGTCTAGGGCCTGAGTACCTAAGGGACCGCCTTACCCCGTATATTCCCCCGAGATCACTGCGCTCGGAAGAGCAGAACCTACTGGTTATTCCATCACCCCGCTCCTGCCACTTGTCCAGCACAAGACAGCGAGCCTTTTCTGTTGTGGCTCCCATGACTTGGAACTCATTGCCCAGCCACGTCCGGGCGATCCACGAACTTGGCCCTTTTCGAAGGGCCTGCAAGACTGCCCTCTTCAGACTAGCGTTCGGCTAGCCTGAATGTAGATGCATATCATCGTCCGAGTTAAGATCTGAAACTTGCTGGCTACTGGCTATGCATTATGTATTGTGCGTTTTACTGAATTTTATTGTATGTTTTATTGTGTATTTTATCGCTGTTGTGATCCGCCCCGAGCCTGCAGGGAGGAGCGGAATATAAAACCAAATAATAAATAAATAAATAAATAAAAATAGTAGGGGTGGATATCCCCAGCCGTAATACTTAGATTTCCGTTAATTTTTCGTATTTAAAATTATTTTGACCCTATATTGACCCTCGCCGTCCAACCCGGAAGTGACGTTTCAAAACCGAAGCCATGACCATCATTTCCATAAAGGGCATGTTATTAGGTTGTTATTTCCGCCCTTTCTTATTAACCCGCGATGCTTCTGAGCTCGGGGGAGGGAGGGAAGAGTGCAGGGCTTGCCCTCCATTCTTCCCTCCCAGCTGGCGTAATGCATAATAACGAAAATTCATTATTAATTACGTTTCAATTACAAAATTTATTTAAAATTTTTCAGAATAATTTCTATAACAACCCAGCAACAGAAATCCCCCCTCCCATGAGTTTAGAATCAATTTTTTAATGGATCAACCACCCCTACTGTTTAGATTACAACTCAACAAAATCATTATATAGCTGCAATTATATATCTATTTACTAAAGAGAAAGTTCCATGTAACTCAGTGGTGTGGACCTCTGAGGAGAAATATATAGGAATGACTATTAAATTCCTTTTCTATTTCATGACTAGTGCAAACTTGAGAGTATGATTAAATAAAAAAAAGTTACAGCCATTTCCTTAGTCCCAGATCATGAGTTAAGTTTCCTCTCTGTAATTCTTCAGATTCTGAGATACCGTATCCTTGTGATTGTGACGTTCTGGAATGTGTAAAGGATAATAGTTTGTCAAATGTTCCTCTTATCCTTTTCTGCCTTTGACTTCTCTCAAAGACACAACAACTATCTACAGACCCATATAATAGAAAATATGACGTTTTATTAGGGCAGGGTGGAAACTTTCCTAATCTATCCCACCCACTCTCACCAATTATAATAGGTTACGGCTTTGTGTATTAAGAAATCCCACACACTGTACACCAAATGTAATGAAATGTGGGATTGTTTAAGAAGAAATAAAAAGTTGCAATAAACTGGCATGTTCTTCTGGCCGGAAAACCTATTGAAATACCACTGGTCACCAACAGAACTTATAAGTATTATTAAGCCTTTGGCTTACTTGAGTTATCCTAGGCAAGAATGCCCTGACTTTGCATTCAGGCCTGTGTACTGAGGTAACACTGAAGAAATTACTTCTTCAAAATGTACGCTGCCACCATTTGACTTGTGATTACTGCTGGAAACTGCTTTTAAATTCCTTTGGTTAAGCTTAATGGTTCAGAAATATTGGCACAAAAGTGTAGTGTTCCTTTAAGCACTTTAAACCTTTGTTACGAAACACCACTCTTTTCTCCCTCCAAGAATTTATTGACAGGATTTCCTCTCTGCCTAGGAAATCTTAACTCCACTACAGATAGTGTTGCACCTCAGAACCCAGGCAGCCCCCTAGATCACACACACACAGGCAAATGCAATAAATGTTCTTTATTTAGAATAAAAGATAAAAATAATCCAAACAGGTAAAAAAGAGAGCAATCCAAAAAGAGTTCACTTAGTCTCAGTATAAGAGTTCAAGCGGATTAAATCCCAAACAAAGTTCCAAGGCGGAGCAATCGCTCTAGCGGTCAAATGTGGCACTTCAATCCGGCCGCAACTGCGGTCGACAGAAACAGAATCCAAACCGCCCCGGTGGTTAGCAAAAACTTGGAGACAGGAACGAGAGACGTGAATCAAGCTAAACGTGGCTTCAGATCTGACGAAAGTTCTCCCAGGCCAGATAGATATAGGAAACTAACTCTTGTGCATCCACCGCACCACCTTTCTCCAATCTCTCCTAGAAGCCGAGATACTGTCCCTCCTGTTGAATTCCTTCTCATTAGTGCCCCCAGCTGCATCGCTATCAGAATGGGAACCAGAAAACTTCCCGTCTCATGTTCCTCTGCTAGGAACATGAAAAGCACTGCAGACTACTTCAACCGGAGAAGTCAGCCATAGCAGAGCACCTGATGAACCAACCTGGACTCAGCATATTATTTGAGAGCATGGAAATGCTGGACCACTCTCACAACCACTATGTCAGGCTCCCCTCTATGGAATCCTTTAGGCAAATGCAAAGGGCTAACTTAGTCATCAAACTTAAGTATCGAGTCAGTTCCTTTTCTAATAGAGAGTAAAAAAACTTTGACTGGAAAACTTGGACTATTCTGTTGATTGAATATTTTCATGCGGATTTCATCCTGGGAATTTGGGACTACTATGAATTTACATGACGGAGGACCCACTCCTGTTTGTCTATGATATGATATGGTGAAGTATATTACAGATAATTTGATGAAATAATACATATACATAGACCTTAATAGTGTGTTTACTAGCACGCCCCTTTTGTGTTACCGTTGAGGCTACACAGAGAAGCCATTGAAATCCATAAGCATGTGGACAATTTCAACAGAAAGGAGGAACCCATGAAAATGAACAAAATCTGGCTACCAGTCTTAAAAAACCTCTAAAAATATAACAGCAAAACAACACCCAAACACAGGAAACTTCAGATAGGGAACAATCAGGGACAGCTAATAATCTCTCAACAAAAGATTTCCCAGGATACTTGCCATAGATGCAGGTGAAACGTCAGGAGAGAATGCTTCTAGAACAGGGCTGTCCAACTTCTTCGGGCCCAAGGGACGGAATGCAGGTGACGGATCACCTTGGGGGCCGGAGCGGAGGGCGTGGCTGCTTGCGGGGGCGTGGCCACAGCGGGGGCGTGGCCGCTCACAGGGGGTGGGACCGCTCCCGCCCTGGCGCGCATGTCCAGTGTCCTGTGCGCCCACCCCTTTTCGGCGGGGTGACGTCAGGCGCCACGCCTGACGTCACCCAGCCCCGCCAAAAAGGGGCGGGTCGTGCAAGATACCGGGCTTGTGCGCCAGGCGGGTTCAGCGAGCTGCCCTCCGCCGTGTCCCTGGCTCTTGCAGCGGCCCGCGCCTGAAGGAAGGTAAGCTTACCTTCCTTCAGGCGCAGCCGCTGCAAGAGCTAGGGAGACGGCGGAGGGCGGCTCGCCGATCCCGCCCTGGCGCGCAAGCCCGTGAGCGGCCCTGCGCGAGCGAGGAACAGGCGGGGGAAAGTCCCGCCCCTAGGGCATCAGACGTGGCTTCCCTCCGCCTCCTCCTCACTCGCGTCGGCCCCGCCCCCCGAGACCGAAATTTTTTGAAAAATTTTTTTCATGATTTTTTTTTTAAAAAACCCTGATGTCTTGCAGTTGGGCAGCCCTGTTCTAGAACATAGCCATATAGCCCCAAAAAACCTCAACCACCCAGTAATTCCAGCCAAGAAAGCCTTCGACAATACGTTATCCATTTTGTTGTGAGCTCATACCTATATCAGGCCTGCCCAGACAGTCTTTAGACATGAATTTTAAATGTGTGTCCTCTATTTTACCTCTATTTTAATATGTATTATATAGAGATATGTTTTGGTGTGTAACTCTTATAGAAGTATGTCTTAATATGTGTATTTGTGGTGTTTTTGCTGTGCTTATATGTTTTAATTGTTCTGTAACCTGCCTCGAGCCATGAGAAGACGTGGGTAAGAAATAAAATAATAATAATTATTATTATTATGTGGAAAATGCACTCAACCCCCACTCCACCCCTTTTTTCAGGAGTAGTGTTTATAATTATCTCTGTGCTCTCCGTACCTTAGATGCCCCTCTGTATTTGTCCAAAAGAGTATTGACCCTCCCCCCTTGTTCTCTTTAGATTGGTCACCGTGACATTTCCAGATTTTTATTGAGGTCTTGAGGTCTGACTGATGAATTATAGGAGATGAGCAGTGGAGATCAAGAGGTTGGGAATGCAAGGCACAAAACAAGCAGCGACGAATCTCCCTGCCTGGTTTCCCTCCTCTTCTCTCAAACCTTGTTTATGGAGAGAAACAACATAGGAAAATTTTTTTTTAAAGAAAGAAAACGAAACGGGGTGGGTTTGCGGTTCAGTAGCTCCCCAGTTCTTTCTGCTTTGCAGAGCTTCAGAAGTGACACTGGCGTGTGATTCGATTAGGGAAAGCACTTCACTTTCTACTGATTCCAAAATCTATTTGGCTTTCATTTGAGATTATGATGTAAAACCACTTCAACAGGCAGCAAGACACAAAGGCTCTTCCTCCCAAGATCACTCCTGTAAATCCAAGATGAATTTCTCTGCCCAGAAGAGAGCTGTGACCCTCTCGACAAGTGATAGGACCACGGAGAGCACATATATCAGAAGGCAAGGAGGTCACCAAGCACTAGACCAGTGTTTCTCAACCTTCCTAATGCCATGACCCCTTAATACAGTTCTTCATGTTGTGGTGACCCCCAACCATAAAATTATTTTTGTTGCTACTCCATAGCTGTAATTTTGCTACTGTTATGAATCGTAACGTCAATATCTGCACCAAATTTGGCACAAATACCTGATACTCCCTAATTTTAATAGTGGGTTGGGCGGGATTGATTTTGTCATTTGGGACTTGTAGTTTCTGGGATTTATAGTTCACCTATAATCAAAGAGCGTTCTGAACTCCACCAACGATGGAATTGAACCAAACCTGGCACACAGAACTCCCATGACCAACAGAAAATACTGGAAGGGTTTGGTGGACATTGACCTTGTGTTTTGGAGCTGTAGTTTACCTACATACAAGGAGCACTGTGGACTCAAGCAATTATGGATCTGGACCAAACTTGGCATGGATACCCAATATGCCCAAATGTGAACACTGGTGGAGTTTGGAGACAATAGACCTTGACATTTGGGAGTTATAGTTGCTGGGATTTATAGTTCATCTACAATCAAAGAGCATTCTGAATCCCACCAACGATAGAATTGCGCCAAACTGCCCACACAAAACTCCTATGACCAACAAAAAATACTATGCTTTCTGATGGTCTTTGGCGACCCCTCTGACACCCCCTTGTGACCCCCCTCAGGGGTCCCGACCCCCAGGTTGAGAACCACTGCACTAGAAGAACATGCAGGAGCTGTAGTTCAGCATGTAAGAAGGCAAGCACTGTAACCCATTAGGATACTTTGCAAGTCTGTTGCCAAAAGACTGTGGCAGAGTTTGTAATGCTGTGGCCCTTGCAGTCCTTTGAGTGAGCTGGTCTACCCTTAAGACCAGTACTGATTGCCTCAAAGTCAATGACAAATACATAATTTCTTTGTGGCTAAGTGTCAGCTGCATGAAATCTCTCTGACCAGTAGGTCATGAGTTCAAGGCCTGCCCAGGTCTAGGTGGGTGCTCGACCTTTAAGTGTAGCCTGCTGTCGACCCTTGCAGCCCGAAAGACAGTTGCATCTGTCAAGTAGGAGATAAGGGTACCACATTAAGTGGGGAGGCAAATTTTGACTGAATTATGAGGCCAATAAAGAACTCCAGGAACGCTGAGGAATGCGGAAGAAACAACAAGGGACGCTGAGAACGCTGAGAGATGAGGAGTGCGTCAGCTCCCCCTGGTGGCCAGAGTTTGCCTCTGTTCGTCTATATGTTGTGTATTGTGGTAACAGTAGGGATTGTCTGCTAAGTATGTGTACCTGTAATCCGCTCTGAGTCCCCTTCGGGGTGAGAAAAACAGAATATAAATAAAGTAAATAAATAATAAATAAACAAACAAGGGATGCTGAGAACGCTGAGAGATGAGAAGTGCATCAGCTCCCCCTGGTGGCCAGAGTTTGCCTCTGTTCGTCTATATGTTGTGTATTGTGGTAACAGCAGGGATTGTCTGCTAAGTATGTGTACCTGTAATCCGCTCTGAGTTCCTTCGGGTGAGAAAAACAGAATATAAATAAAGTAAATAAATAATAAATAAACAAACAAGGGATGCTGAGAACGCTGAGAGATGAGAAGTGCGTCAGCTCCCCCTGGTGGCCAGAGTTTGCCTCTGTTCGTCTATATGTTGTGTATTGTGGTAACAGCAGGGATTGTCTGCTAAGTATGTGTACCTGTAATCCGCTCTGAGTCCCCTTCGGGGTGAGAAAAACAGAATATAAATAAAGTAAATAAATAATAAATAAACAAACAAGGGATGCTGAGAACGCTGAGAGATGAGAAGTGCGTCAGCTCCCCCTGGTGGCCATAGTTTGCCTCTGTTCGTCTATATGTTGTGTATTGTGGTAACAGCAGGGATTGTCTGCTAAGTATGTGTACCTGTAATCCGCTCTGAGTCCCCTTCGGGGTGAGAAGAGCAGAATATAAATAAAGTGTATTATTAATATTATTATTATTATTTAAATAATGCAAATCCTCATCACAATTCAAAGTGCTGGTTTTAACCTATAAATCCCTATACGGTTCCGGCCCAGGTTACCTGTCCGAATGTGTTCTCCCCCTACAAACCATCAAGGATGTTAAGATCTTCCGGAGAGGCCCTACTCGGTCCCGCCACCTTCGCATGCGTGCTTGCTGGGGACGAGAGAAAGGTGGCCCCTCGACTATATGGTGGCAGGTGGCCCCTCGACTATGTAGTGGCCCCTCGACTATGGAACTCTCTCCCGAGCGAGATCAGATCTGCCCCCTCCCTCCTGTCCTTTAGGAGGCTAGTAAAATCCTGGCTTTGGAAGGCAGCATTCCCAAAATAAAGACCGAGATTGAGTTAATGACCACATATATCAACCAAGAAGTTGAGTTTATCTGGCGAGTTGGTTTTAATTGGTTTTAATTGTATTTTAATGTTTTTATTCATGTATTTTATTTATGTATTTTAATGTGCATGTCCTGCATTGAATTTTACTCTAAGGCCGGTCTGAGTCCCTCTTTCGAGGTGAAAAGATCAGGATTTAAAAGTTTTAAATCTATTATATAAATGGGTTCACGTCATGTGATGTATACCTCAAACAAAGAAACCTTACAACGCAGAAACACAATACTTGCCAACAGAAATAGGCCTCAAGCAAGGTACGTTTGTAGCAAAGAAACTTTCCCCCAAAACCTAAAAGGTCCTCAAAACAACGAGTAAAAATAAAACTACATTTACCAGCATCCTCCAGGGCAGCCAAAGACTCACCCAGCATCTACATTCTGAACAACATGATTGGCTGCCAATAAGGGCGGATTTGCATAACTGCTGCACTGGCCAGCCAACATGAAAATTCCGATCCATAATAAACTGCCAAAACAGAATAAGGAAAAGGCCTGAGCCAATCCCCAACACAAACACCCAAATCACTTGCAACCTAAAATATACACCCCAAAAAATCACAGACCACGCCCAAAATTGACAGTAAGGCTTCATTAACTTGATTCCCTAACTAGCCCTCACTTACTGGGAAGCTGTTTACGCTCTAAATTGACAGTAAGACTTCATTAACTTGATTTCCCTAACTAGCCCTCACTTACTGGGAAGCTGTTTACGCTCTGAATTGACAGTAAGACTTCATTAACTTGATTCTCCCGACTAGGCCTCAGCTCATTGGACATTGTGTATGGCCTGAATTGACAGTAAGGCTTCATTAACTTGCTGTTCCTAACTAGGCCTCAGCTCATGGGACATTGTGTATGGCCTGAATTTACAGTAACCTACCCTGGCACACAGACCCCGACCATGCATGATGGGACTTGAAGTACCACCATGGAAAATGGGATTTGTAGTACTTCAAAACCCATCATTCCCCCACAGACCACTGTGGCCCAGAACCAAGACCAATAAAGACCCAACTTGGCACACCATGCCCCCCATGACCCACACTCCATCCAACTGCAGTTTAGAGGAGGGCACACCGTGGATGATTGGACTTTCTCGCATCTCCTAAAAAGGGCACAGCAACGCGTGCCGGGTACAGCTAGTAAATAAATAAATAAGTAAATAAATTTCTAGCATCAAAAACTTTTGTGGGGCCACTGTGTGCTATGTCAACAGGCAACCCAGTCTGAAATAGCTGCCTCTCTCCCTTAAAAGTGATGTATCATTTTTTCCTGATCACTCAGAACAACAGCAGCCTATTTGGAGGAGCCAAAATGTGCAATGTGCCTCTCTGGGCTCAGAGGTGTGTCTGTCCACCCTTGACATGTGTGATGGAGATGGCTAAAAATCAATATTATCAATTGGCTTAATTACTAAAGAAAACCATGCCTCTCTTTTTCTCCATAAAGGATTGTGGTGAAGTCATATTTCTTTATTACAGGTTTTCAATATGGTTGATATTTTTATATATGTATATATGTTGAAGGAGTAAAAATTTGGCAAACCCCAAAGGGTTAACGAAGATATTTGCGTGCAGAACCTCCAAGGGGTTTTCGTTACCATGGAAACAGGAGGCGGAGCCTGCAACTGGCTTTAGAATCTTCAGATTCAAACTTTAGCAGTTGGCAGTTGACAGCGAAAGCCGAAGGAGAGAGGGTGTGTGGAGAGTTAAGAGAGTCCATTTTAGCCAGCTGTCAGCCGGTTTTTAAAAAGACTCTGACTCTACTCTGAGAGAGAGAGTAGAAGAAAAGCAGTGTTTGAACTGCTAGGAAAGCAGTTGGGTTTAAGGACAAGCAGTTAGTATAAAGGCTGCTGAGCTATCAGTTCTGGGAGTGCAGCTACAGTATATAGTATCAAGTTATATCTCCATAGTTAGTGTATTGCAACCTTAAGATATGTGCCTCTAAGAAGATACTGTAACCACCAAAACTTTGAACTCTGAAATCTCCACGCTGAGAACACTGTTTGAATAAACTTTACAGTTCTTTAACAAAGATATCTCCCTGCGTAATTCCTTCACACACAAGCCTCTAAAACAACATCTTCCTAGTGGGTGGCCAAGTACAGTGAATTGTAGCAGCGAAAGTTAACAAATAATGTCAGTGGGAGTTTGGGGTAGAGAGACACCCTGCCCTGACACAGTAATCGGAAGGTCAGTGGGAAAGCTGACTTGTGTGAATACTTATTACATTATATGGTGGCAGCAAGTGGATTATAAGAAGTCTCTATATAAATCGGTGGTAAGGGTGGAATAAGAGAACTACCCGGCCACAGTTGAAAGGGCAATATAGAGAGTCATTAGAAGAGGTCATTCAAAGTGTCTTGCAATTTTTTAAAAAAATACGTTGAAGCAATGATAAAACACAGTAAAAGCACCTGGAATCTAAAAATATAAAGGATGATACTTGCAATCAGTAAGAAAAAATTAGTTGCAATGAATTCTCATTTAAATGGAAACGTGTCACGATGCAAGGAATCGGCCGGCCCCTTAATCACACACACGGAGACGGTAATCAGCTAACTATTTATTGAATAATGAAGAACAGATAAAAAGGCAATTGTCCATGAGATATAGAAAAGTTCTGTCCAAAAGTAAAGAGTCCGTAGTATAATCCAAAGGCAAAAGGCTTGGCAAAAGCTCCGCAAAACCAAGCGGATCAAGGAACAAGGCAAAGTTCAATCAGGGCCCAAGAAACTTCTTGGCAAGGCACGAGCCGCACCTTGGCTCCGTGGTCCTTTGCTCGCTTCACTTCGTTAGGGTTAGAAGTGGCGAGCTACTGAGGATCCGTTCCCACGGATCCTATACTTAAACCTCACGGCGGGACCCCCGACGCTCTAGGCTTCGGCGGTAATCTGTGCTACGGGATCTAGCGCTTCTCTGGCGCTCTAGGCTGCGGTGCCAATCCCTCCTGCTGGAGTCGATGCTCCGTCTCCTATCAAAGCTCCGACCCTGCCTCCCAGCACCTGTCTCACTATCTTCATGAGAGTCTAACTCCCTTTCAGCTTCCATGGCCTCATCGCCCATTTTTTCCCAAATTCTCTCCTGTGATCCGTACCCACCCGGTTTCTCATAACATTCATTGCTATCAGCACTTTCAGAATCAGCCTGACCTTCCCAGTTCTCATAGCCATCCGGCCATCCTTCATCCCAGGCCAAGCTCTCTGTGGGAGAGGAAGGCCCAGCTAGCTCATTAACCCCTTCCTCCATTTCTTCCTCAGCTGCGGCTGGTTCTAATGCAAGTGGGACCCCCGGTGCTGCCCCCTGCCCCCCAGGCACAAAAGAGAACTGGGTTGCTACAAAAGGTCATAAACTTCAAGGATGCATGCTGATAGGTCCTCTAACCCAGTGTTTCCCAACCAGTGTGCCGTGAGCAATCATCAGGTGTGCCGTGGGAAATTGAGAGTTCAATATGCCAAGTTTGGTTCAATTCCATTGTTGAAAGAGTTCAGGATGCTCTTTGATTGTGTGTTAACTATAAATCCCAGAAACTGTAACTCCCAAATATCAAGGCCATTTTTCCCAAACTCCATCTGTGTTCACATTTGGGCATATTGAGTATTCATGCCAAGTTTGGTCCTGATCCAACATTGTTTGAGTCCACAGTGCTCTCTAGATATAGGTGAACTACAACTCCAAAACTCAAGGTCAATGCCCACCAAACTCTTATAGCATTTTCTCTTGGTTATGGGAGTTCTGTGTGGGAAGTTTGATTCCATTCCATCATTGGTGGAGTTCAGAATGCTCTTTGATTGCGGGTGAACTATAACTCCCAGCTGTTGAGCAAGACCTTCGTGTGTGTATTTCTGCCATTCCTGCCAGGATATCTATGTTCTGTTCATCGAAACAGGCCCAGGTTTCACACTGAGTGTATAAATACATTTAAAAACATATTAACTCTATGTATGACTGTGTTAGAGTGTCATTTTGGTTGGTGGTGTGCCACAGGATTTTGCAAATGTAAAAAATGTGCCGCGGCTCAAAAAAAAAAGGTTGGGAAACACTGGTCTAACCCAGCATAGTAGAAGGCTGCTAGATTGATCACAATTCATATGAAAAGGCAAAGCTGAAAGTTGTAGATGAGCTTCCTTTGGAGTGACATATTTTTTTTTTATTTATTTAATTCATTTTTACCTGCCCCTTCTCACCTGAGGGGACTCGAGGCAGCTTACACCTCTGGCAAGAATTCAATGCCAGTAAAAACCAACAATAAACAGTAAAAACATATCCCACAGTTAAAATGATTAACAGTTAATCAATAAAACACATAAAACTGTATACAAATTAAAACTATATAAGGTGCATAGTTCCATTCATCGAATAACCTTGCTCAAATCCTTAATTCAGACCGTGTTGAAACCCATAGTAACTTATTCTTTGAACGCTTGTGTGCAAAGCCAAGCCTTTAGCTTTTTTTCTGAAAGCCAGAAGGGATGGAGCCTGCCTGATTTTGCTGGGGAGGGAGTACCACAGCTGAGGAGCCATCACTGAGAATGCCCTGGCTCTCGTCCCCACCAATCGAGCTTGCGAAGAAGGTGGGGCCGAGAGCAGGGCCTCCCCAGACCATTTTAAAGTTCTAGTAGGCTCATAGGAGGAGATGCATTGGGACAGATAAGTTGGACTAGAGTCGTTTAGAGCAGGGGTGGGCAGTTATGTTTTCCAAGGGGCCACACGAGAGCCAAAAAATATTATGGAGGGCCGCACCTAAAGGCTGAACTACATTCTAATCTACATTATTTATTTATTTACTTACTATATTTACTATATTTACTATATATTATACATCATTAATATTAACATATTAATATATCAAGAAATATTCATATATTATTAGTATTAATATCATAATTATTATATTATAGTATATATATATAGACATTATAATATATTGAAATTATATTTTAATATAACATTATATTATATTTATTATATTATTATATTATTATTATAAATTATTATAAAAGAATAATAAAAACCACTAAAATGAAATGAAATGAAATAACAGTGGGGGGAGCTCCCAATGTTAGCCCCAGCTTCTGCCAACCCAGCAGTTCAAATACATGCAAATGTGAGGTCCTGCTTCTATAAGAAAGGAACACAAACCACAGTGCAATCACAGGAGTAGACCCTGAGGAGGGACAGGCAAGATTTATTATTATTATTATTATTATTATTATTTCCAGACCTTTTCTATTGATTTGATTGATTTGATTTGATTTATTCGGCTTTTATGCCGCCACTCCCAAACAGGCTCGGGGCGGCTCACAACTAAAGGCAACAATATAAAACAAATACAGCATAGAAAAACAAAAGATAAAAACATCGTTAAAACTACAGTGTACAGCATTTAAAACAGTTAAAAACAATTTAGCACCATTGGCACGACCTGAGCAAGTTATTCCCAGGCAGGGTGCAGTCCACTAGGCCTGCGCCTGAAAGCCGAGCCGGAAGAGGTGGGTTTTGCACGCCCGCCTAAACGGGAGCAGGTCATGGATGGCCCGTAGCTGCCGGAGGGGCATTCCAAAGTGTTTAATACGACCGAGAAGGCCCTTCGACGGGTAGTTGTCCTTTGGCTAATTTTAGCGGAGGGTACAGCTAGAAGGTTGGTATCCTCCGAACGCAGTGGTCTTGGAGGGCAGTATGGGGTGAGACAGTCCCTCAGATACGCTGGCCCCAGGCCGTGTAAGGCCTTAAAGCTGAGAACCAGCACTTTGAAGGCAATCCGGTGCTCAATTGGCAGCCAGTGCAGATCCTGCAAGGTAGGTGTTATGAGGCAACCTGCTGGCGTGCCAGTCAGGAGCCAGGCGGCAGTATTCTGCACTAGCCTGAGCTTCCGGGTTACCGACAGAGGCAGGCCAACGTGAAGAGCGTTACAGTAATCAAGCCTCGAGATGACCGTGGCTTGGATCACCGTGGCCAGGTCGGACGGGACAAGTAGGGGGCCAGCCTCCTTGCCTGTCGGAGATATCGATCTTGCTGACCACGGAGACCTGGGTCTCCATGGTCAGCTGGGAGTCCAAATGGACACCCAGGCTCTTCACGGAAGATGATGGGCGTAGTGCCGCACCGTCCAGGGTCAGAAGCTGGACATCCCCACCACCCAGGCGACCCAGCCACAAGATCTCCGTCTTCGCCGGATTCACCCTCAACCTACTGGCTCGCAGCCATCCAGTAACGGCTTCGAGGCAGCGTTGGAAACAATCGGGGACGGAACCGGACCTGTCCTCCATCCTCAGAATGAGCTGAGTGTCATCAGCGTACTGGTGACACTCAAGCCCATATTGGCAATGCTCTTCTCCAAGTGGGTCATTCAGAACCCAGTAAGGAAGCCGCAGGCCGCATGGCATCACCCAGAGGGCCGGATTCGGCCCGTGGGCCGTAGGTTGCCCACCCCTGGTTTAGAGCTTTATAGACCAAGACCAGCACTTTAAATTGGGCTAGGTTGTATATTAGCAGCCAGTGGAGCTGACGCAACAGAGGAATTGTGTCCTCACTGTATGCCACTCCAGTTAGAAGTCTGGCTGCCACCCATTGGACTAGTTGAAACTTCCAGGGCATCTTCAAAGACAACCACATGTAGCGCATCTTGCAGTACTCTATACAAGATGTAATAAGAGCATGGACTACTGTGGCCAAGTTTGACTTTCCAAGGTACGGGTGCAATTGGTGCACAAGTTTTAGTTGTGCAAAAACTCCCCTGACCACTTCTGAAACCTGAGGTTTCAGGCTCAGCAATGAGTCCAGGAGAACTCCCAAGCTGCGAACCTGCATCTTCATGGGGAGTGCTACCCCATCCAACACAAGTTGTAACCCTACATCCTGTTCAGCCTTCCAACTGACTAGGAGTCAATTTCAATTTGTTCATCATCACTCAGACCATCACTGTCACCAAGCACTAATTCAGGACCTAAATAGCCTCCTTAGATGTAGGTGGAAACCGGCCCGGATTACCCATAAGGCCACCCTAGGCCATGGCCTAGGGTGGCAGACATTGAGGGGTGGCCGATCCGGACCCCCCAAAATTTAAAATAAATTCAAAAAAAATTCCCCCAAAAAAGTGTGCATGCGCGAGGCGGCGGCGGCCCCCCTTACTCTGCTCCCCGCAGCTCCTCCCTCCCTCCTAAAGCCGTCATCAGGCCGGCATGACCGTGACGGCTTTAGGAGGGAGGAGCCATGGGGAGTCTCCCTGCGCCTCCTCCCTCCCTCCTAAAGCCACCATGCCGGCCTGAAAACGGTGATTTCGGCCGCTTCTGAGGCCGGCATGATGACGGCTTTAGGAGGGAGGGAGGAGCCATGGGGAGGCCCTGCCCTTGGGGCCACTGCCACGCATGTGCGGCATTGGCTTCGGGGGTGGGGCTTTCCTTCCTCCTCCTCCTCGCGCCGGCAAGAAGGAAGAGGCGGAGCGGGGGCGGAGCTGAGAGTGGCTGGGGGCGGAGCCGGGGGCGGACGGGGCAGAGCCGAGGGCGGGCAGGGCGGGGGCAGAGCCGAGGGCAGACGGGGGTGGAGCCGGGGGCAGGGGCGGCTGGGAGAGCCTTTGGCCTAGGGCGCCAAAAGGACATGATCCAGGCCTGGGTGGAAAGGAGTGATATCGTTGCATGTAATCTGTGTACAGGTGGCACCAAACTCCAAAACTCTGGATGATCTCCCCTAGCAGCTTCAAGTATATGTTGAACAACATGAGGGACAATATTGAGCCTTGCAGGGACAATACTGAGCCATGCAAAGCCGAACAGGTGTCCCCCAGTAACACCTTCTGAGATCAACCCTTCAAGAAGGACTGGAGCCACTGCAACACAGTGCCCCCTAAACCCATTCCAGTGAGACACCTCAGAAGGATACCATGTACTGAAGGCCGCTGAGAGGTCTAAGAGAACTAACAGGGATACATCCCCCTTGTCAAGTTCCCTACACCAGTGTTTCTCAACCAGTGTGCCGTGAGCGATCATCAGGTGTGCTGCGAGAAAAGCTCTCTGCCCCCCCCCCTTCCTTCCCCTCTCCTCCTGCCGAAGTCCTGCTGCTTGGGGGAGGAGGAGGAAGGGCCGGGCAGCGGCGAAGGAAAAGAAGAAGGGGCTGGGGCGCAGCCTCCTTCGGCCGTTTCCCCAGTCAGCCTCCAATCTGCCATGACTCCCACCATGACTCTTGCCCCTTGCTCGTTGAAGCTGCGCGGAGGAGGAGCCCTGCCCACTGAAGCCCATCCGCCGCTCATGCTTCTCCTCTGTGGGAGAGCTGAAGCCGAGGGAAGGGGGCAGGGCATGGCGACCCCCCCCCCCCGGGCTTCAGCGCTCACACAGCTTTGCCAGCCTTGAGGGGGCAGTGCCAAGCCAGCAGTGGCAGAGCCAGCACAATGCTGGCTTGGCACTGCCCCCTCAAGGCTGGAGAAGCTGTGGGAGAACTGAAGCCAAGGGGAGGGGGCGGGGCATGGCGCGGCCTGGCTCCTCCCCTCCCCCGGCTTTGGCACTCCCAGCAGCTGCTCCCAGCAGGCCACCATCCCCCAGCCGTTCTTTACTGTGTTAGAGTGTCATTTTGTGTCATTTTGGTTGGTGGTGTGCCTCCGGATTTTTTTAATGTTAAAAGTGTGCCACGGCTCAATAAAGGTTGGGAAACACTGCACTAAGGAGACCAAGGCTGTTTCAGTTCCATGTTCTGGCCTAAAGCCAGTGTACGACAGATATAGAAAATCAGCTTTGGTTGGTTGAATTGGTAAATACAGACTCCGTGGACATATAGGGGTCATTGTATTATCCTTTACAGAGAATTCCTTTTTACATCCAAGCTTCATGTATGGAAACAGGCATGTAATACAACTCACAGTGTGTGGTGGTATTGCTTTCCTTTCCCCTCCAATATTCTAAATTTAAAATTTTAACAGGAAATCGTCACACAAAACAGAAAACCACCATACATGTATATACATAAACAAAGACATACTTAGACATAGGGTTGCCATTTTTTGATATAAGAAATAAGGGACATTTATGGGATTTTTCACAAAAATAAGGGACACTTCATTAAAAACTTGAAACTCAAACATTAGGTAGAAATAGTTTTATTAACAGAATAAGATAATGATTGAAACTCACAAAAGAAACTGACTTACACCCTCTTAACAGGACATGGTATGTTTCTGCATGCTTTGTCATGCAGAAAAAAACATTATTAGAACTACCTTATTTTCTCCATCTGTATTTAGTACTTGACTTTGCTGACTTTAAAAGTGCACTGTCTAAACATTAAAATAAAATAAATTTTATAAGACAGTACATCTGCATGATTGTTATGACAATAGTTAATGGTATAGTATAGTATGGGATACACAGCATTGCATAGTATTGGGGTGCACAGCTAGGCCTATTTTAAGAGTAACTCTCAAGCAACCAGAAACTATCTTTATCCAACATGATCCAACATTCCCCTTGGGTAACGGTTAATTAGTCTACCGTACTTTGAAAAAGTCCTGTATCGCCTCTTCCTTCCAACGGGGACGCAGGCTGCCCTGCGAGTGGGAATCCCCGGGCAAGCATTGCCGTAGAAACCACTGCGCGCACCTTCCTCTGGTCAACCCCGCCCAGTCCTGTCCTGCTAGTGAAAAATAAGGAACAGGGCCTGAAAATAAGGGACACAAATTTTAGGGCCAAAATAAGGGACGTCCCTTAGAATAAGGGACATATGGGAACCCTACTTAGACAACAATTACATAACAAATTACACAACATACATATCTACTCTAATTACACATACAGTGTTTCCTCACTTATCGCAGGTGCTACATTCCAGGACCACCCGCGATAAGTGAAAATCTCGCCTATGGAACACCCTCCCAAACGAAATAAGATCGACTCCA
Organism: Anolis apletophallus; assembly: GCA_030556195.1. Lineage (NCBI taxonomy): Eukaryota > Metazoa > Chordata > Lepidosauria > Squamata > Anolidae > Anolis > Anolis apletophallus. The sequence continues at coordinate 139,500,722 of JARBWK010000010.1, read as the reverse complement.
TCTCTCCTCACTTTTAGAAAAAAGCCAAAGTCGTGGTCCTGGGACCAGGCCTTTGGTCCTGAACCGGTGCTTGGCCGCTGGAACAGACTGGATGAGGGCAAACAAATTGAAACTTAATCCAGACAAGACAGAGGTACTCCTGGTCAGCTACAAGGCTGTACAGGGCAGCCTGTGCTTGACAGGATCACACTCCCCCTGAAGGCGCAGGTTCGCAGTTTGGGAGTGATCCTGGACTCATCTCTGAGCCTGGAGCCCCAGGTCTCGGCGGTGGCCGGGAGAGATTTTGCATAGTTAAAGCTTGTGAGCCAGCTGTGCCCGTACCTTGGGAAGTCTGACTTGGCCACGGTAGTCCATGCTCTGGTTATATCTCGAACAGACTACTGCAACGCTCTCTATGTGGGGTTGCCTTTGAAGACTGTTCGGAAACTGCAATTAGTCCAATGCTCGGCAGCCAGGTTACTAACAGGAGTGGAACACAGGGAGCATACAACTCCTTTGTTGTGCCAGCTCCACTGACTGCCAATTAGTTTCCGAGTGTAAAGAGGCTGATCAAAATGAACCGGCTGGACAGGGTGGACCCTCTTTTACTGATCCCACCGCTGCCACAAATTTGTAACGATGAGGTCACTACGTATCTGACCTAATGTAAAAGGGTGTTGTATAACTTTAATTCAAGGATCCCTTAAATATGAAGAGATTAGCCACCAGATTGTGAGAACTGTTGTTGTTATCAGTTATCTAGGAGGGTCTGTCACCAATTATTGTGGGACTTCAAACTGTGTAACAAGACAGGTTAAAAACACTTTCCTGTCTTGCTTTACTCTGAGGCTTGACTTTTAAAATACGGAACAGAGAGAGATTGTTGATGAAAAGAACAATAACGGTTTATTTATAGCTTGGCACAAAAGCGTGATGGTTACGTTATAACTTCTTAGAGGCTCAACTCACCATGGTTACGTTTTTATTGTAGAAGATACAAAGTTTAAAATGTTTGACTGTTACTATTACTCAGTTAGATCAGTATGTAACTATCTCACACACAGACCTTCTTTCCTCCTATAGGCACCTTGCCTATCTCTAGCCCTCAGGCTCTATACAAACAGACTGGCTCGCAAGCTCAGCCTACTAGAACTGTCTCTCTACAGCTCCAAAACCAGACTGCCCTCAGAACCTGCTCTCTCCTAGAGCTGGGCTGACAGTTAAACTGTCAAAATTCAAACTTCCCCAGAATTCTATTCTTGGCTGTGGCAGAAAGCTGTTGACTCCTCCCACCTCTGCCTCACAGCCATGTTGCTATGACAACTCTTCCCCAAGGTGGGCCTTCACTGAAGAAGTGCACCTTCCCTAAACATCTAAACATCTCAATACATATTCAATCCCCAATCCTATAATAAAAAATAAACACTTCTGCACACCGAGCACAATTCAAAGTGCTGGTTTTAACCTACAAAACCCTATACGGTTCTAGCCCAGTTTACTTGTCCGAACGAATTCTCCCCTATGAACCATCAAGGACATTAAGATCCTCCGGAGAGGCCCTGCTCTCGATTCCACCATCTTCGCAAGCGTGTCTGGTGGGGATGAGAGACAGGGCCTTCTCTGTTGTGGCCTCTCGGCTGTGGAACCCCCTCCCAAGCAATGTTAGATCTGCCTCCTCCCTATTGTCCTTCAGGAGGTGAGTGAAAACTTGGATGTGGAACGAGGCCTTCCCAGAATAAGCTGAGATTGATTTCAATCTGAAATGGGTGACCACTTTTATAGACGGAGTTGAATGTGGTTTTAATGGCAATGCGGTTTTTATGTATCTCTGTTTTTATGTATTTTAATATGCTGTTTTAAGATGTTTTAAATTTGTATGGCATTGAATTTTGGTGTAAGCCGGTCTGAGTCCCTCCATGGAGGTGAAAAGGTCGGGGCACAAAAATTTTAAATAAATAAATAAATAAATTTGGGAAGCATGTGTAAATTGTACCTTTGGATTTGACTGGACTGTCAATGTGTTCCGCTTGATGGCTTTAATTAATTATTGTTGTATGTAGTGGTTTTTAACGTAATGTTTTTTAAAATGTTTTTAATTATGTTGATTATATGGTGTATTTTTAAATTGTATTGTGGTGTTGCAACTGTAGTGCTGCAAATGTAAGCCGTGCTGAGTCCCCCTGCGGGGATGAGAAGCTACGGGGTACAAATACCATAAATAAATAAATAAATAAATAAATAAATAATAAAAATCTGCGAAAAAAGGATGCTATATATCAGAGCTGTCCAACTGGCGGCCCGGGGGCCGTATACGCCCCCCCAGCCCCTTCCCTCGCCCCCCCTAAGCTTTTTAATGAAAAATAAAAATTGAAAAATAAAATAAATAATAATTTTTTTAAAAAAAATACCTACTTCCGGGTTCAGAGCAAGTATCGTGAGAATACGCAATCCACACGGGGTTTTGCTGTCAACGCGAGATCACGCCGGCGTTGACAGCGAAATCCCGTGTGGATTGCGTATTCTCGCGATACTCTTCGGCTACTCTACTACTGGATCGCTGAGGCCCACAGACGAGATTAAGACCTTCTTCGACTGAGTCGGTCATCGTCTCTCTCGTCGTCCGGGTACTCCTGGATCCTGCGCGTTTGGAAAAGGTAGGCCGAAGCAGGGGGCTCCTCAGGGGGCTCCTCATTCCCTCCCCCCATCTCCCCTCATGTATTAAATATAAAATTAAATATATTTAAAAATGAAATAAGGGGAGATGGGACACATTAAAATAAGGGGAGAGGGGAGGATGGAATTAAATATATTTAATATTAAATTAAAATAAGGGGAGAGGGGAGGATGGAATTAAATATATTTAATATTTAATTAAAATAAGGGGGAGGGGAGGATGGAATTAAATATATTTAATATTAAATTAAAATAAGGGGAGAGGGGAGGATGGAATTAAATATATTTAATATTAAATTAAAATAAGGGGGAGGGGAGGATGGAATTAAATATATTTAATATTAAATTAAAATAAGGGGAGAGGGGAGGATGGAATTAAATATATTTAATATTAAATTAAAATAAAGGGGGAGGGGAGGATGGAATTAAATATATTTAATATTAAATTAAAATAAGGGGAGAGGGGAGGATGGAATTAAATATATTTAATATTAAATTAAAATAAGGGGAGAGGGGAGGATGGAATTAAATATATTTAATATTAAATTAAAATAAAGGGGAGGGGAGGATGGAATTAAATATATTTAATATTAAATTAAAATAAGGGGAGAGGGGAGGATGGAATTAAATATATTTAATATTAAATTAAAATAAGGGGAGAGGGGAGGATGGAATTAAATATATGTAATATTAAATTAAAATAAGGGGAGAGGGGAGGATGGAATTAAATATATTCAATATTAAATTAAAATAAGGGGAGAGGGGAGGATGGAATTAAATATATTTAATATTAAATTAAAATAAGGGGAGAGGGGAGGATGGAATTAAATATATTTAATATTAAATTAAAATAATTTAATATCTTATCCCTGCATTTTATCACAGTAAAAGATTATATTTGACTGTATGCATGCAGGGGCAGGGGCGGGGCGGGGGCGGAGCCGGGGAGAGGGCAGAGCCTGGGGCGGGAAGGGGGCGGAGCCAGGGGCGGAGCTGGGGGGGGGGCAGCCCCTACGGCCCCCCAGGTCATCAGTGACCGGAATTCAGGCCCCTGGGTCGGTAGAAGTTGGACAGCCCTGCTATATATGTACTGCCTCAGCACGTACGAGGCATAGGACCGCCCCCTCTTAGGAGTGGCTCTGCCAACTCCTCTCTCCCATTCCCCCCTCTCTCACTCACCTTCTCTTTCCTCTCCTCTTTCCCCCTCCCTCCCTCCCTCCCCCCTCCCCTTGCATACCACACTTCCTGCTGGCTCCTCATTGTGCGCCTGGCTCCTCCTCCCCTTCTCCTTCCCCGCTCGCGCACACCTTCTTCATCTTCCAGTGGCTGCGCTGGGAAACATGGCGTCAGAGGGGATGATTTTGACTAACCACAACCACCAAATCTGCGTGGGGGTCCTCACAGGTAACGGGTGTATATTTTATTTATTTATTTATTATTTATTATTTCACATTTGTCTGTCACCCCCCCCCCCAAAGGCTCGGGGCGACTTACAACAGTTCGTAAAATACAATTGTCAGATAACTCATAAACCACAGTAATACCATTAAGATGGAATTACAATTAGAACAGTTGAAGCAACAAATGGAGTCGCAGTGGGCTGACAGCCAGGCGGTGTGAGCTACAGTCTAGCTAACTCCGAAGGCTTGTTGGAACAGCAATGTCTTAAGTGCTCTCCTGAACGGGAGGAGGCCCTGGGTGGGCAGTGAGTTCCACATGGTAGGGGCTGCAACAGAGAAAGCCCGGCGGCGGGTTGCGGACAGATGGTAGGTCCTCACATTTGGGATGACCAGGAGGTTTAGCTCTTCGGAGCGCAGTGATCTGGTGGGATGATATGGGACAAGGCGGTCCCGCAGGTACACTGGCCCCAGACCATGTAAGGCCTTAAAAGTCAGGACTAACACTTTGAAGGCAATCCGGCATTCAATTGGGAGCCAGTGCAGTTCGCGCAGGATTGGCGTGACGTGGGGGCCAATCGGGACCCCGCCAGGAGTCGCGCTGCAGCGTTCTGCTCCAGCTTGAGTCTCCGGATTGCCTACAGAGGAAGGCCAATGTAAAGAGTGTTACAGTAGTCCAGCCTCGAGATGGATCACTGTGGCTAAATCGCGCCGGGACAAATAGGGGGCCAGCTTCCTCGCCTGGCGAAGATGGAAAAATGCTACCCTGCTGACGCTGGAGACGTGGGCCTCCATCGACAACAGGGGGTCCAAGGTTACTCCTAAGCTCTTAACAGAGGGCGACGGACATAATGTCACGCCGTCCAGGGTTGGAAGCTGAACATCCCTACAGCCCGGAGGACCCAGCCACAGGATCTCCGTCTTTGCCGGATTCACCTTCAACCTACTGGCTCGCAGCCATCCAGTGACGGCCTCAAGGCAACGATGGAAATTATCGGGTACGGATTCGAGGCTGCCCTCCATCTTCAGGATAAGCTGGGTGTCATCAGCGTACTGATGGCACACCAGCCCAAAACTACGCGCCAGCTGGGCAAGTGGTCGCATATAGATGTTAAATAAGAGGGGGGAGAGAATAGCCCCCTGAGGAACCCCGCAAAGAAGCGGGGAACCCCCGGAGACATCCTTGCCCCTCCTCACTCGTTGTAGCCGGTTCCGGAGGAACCATAACTAAATCCATAACTATTGAAAAATCGTGAAACAGCGAGTCCTCAGAAAGCGAACCACAAAGTAACAAGGGGAACACCATAACTCTAAAAATAACAATATATACATACATTAGTTTTTACAGTAGTATTGCTTTTTTAAGTAGCTAGGAAACGGAATATTTAACTTCCCAAATGTAAAAACAAGAAAGCACGCAAAATGTGCGTGTCTTGGAAGTAGTTTCCATTTTGAACGCTCTTTACTCGAAAGCCGGAAGATGTGACAGCCTTTTCATTTTCAAATAATGAGAAGAGCAGAATATAGAGAAATTGAAGAATTACACAAGTGAGGCAATGAGAAGTAGAGGTGTGATCTATGAATAGAAACAAAATTCAGGGTTGAGTAATTGGATCACTAAAATGTCACAAACGTGGTGAGCAAGCAGAAGTGAGAAAGCCTTCCCTTTAGTATCAGACCCTCTCCCCCCCTCTGTTCCATTTCTCCTTTTATCTCCCTCTCTTTATTTCCCTCTTTTTCTCTGTGTATTTGTGTGTCGATGGAGCTCTGTGAATACAGGTCCGGATTAGCACCTTTTGGTGCCCAAGGCCACAAGGAGCCCCGCCGCCCCCAGGGGCGGGGAAGCCCCGCCGCCAGGTTCGAAGAAGCCCCGCCGCCAGGTTCGAAGAAGCCCCGCCGCCAGGTACGAAGAAGGCCCGCCCCCCACCCCAAGGGCGTTCCGTGCATGCGCGGCAGCGGCCCCGAGGTTCCTCCTTCCTTCCTTCCTTCAGTGAAGGAAGAAGTGAACGAAGGGAGGGAGGGGGAAAGGAAAAGGAGCAAGAGGCGGGGCGAAGGGGCGCCGCGTCAGAGGCCTGGCCCTGTCGTGGCTCCCCTTTGCCCCGCCTCTTGCTCCTCCTGGGCGCTAAGGAGACTCAGGCGGTTTTCGCCACCCCGCTCGCCCATGCCCCAAACATGAGCGGGGCGGCGGCGGCGAAAACCGCCTGAATCTCCTTAGGGGCGGCGGGAGACTCATTTCCGGGCCTCTTCAGGCCCGGAAATGCCACCCCCAAAATCCGCCGCCCGAGGCAAGTGCCTCGGGTGGCCTTATGGGTAATCCGGCCCTGTGTAAATATGTGTAAAAACAAGAAAACATTGAAGGGATTTTATGATGGTATAGGGAAGATTTGATTCTCCAGATTTTACAAGGTATCTTCTTGCATGATTCTTTATCATTGATTAGGCCAGTGTTTCCCAACTAGTGTGCCGTGAGCAATCATCAGGTGTGCCGTGGGAAATTGAAACCTCCAATCCCCTTTCTTCCCCCTCCTGCTGAACACTTTTCTTCGCCACTCGGGCTCCCTTCTTCCCAGCCTTGCTCTGCTCGCTTTGCTCTGGGGCGAGTCTGCGCAGTAGCGCCCGCACGGGTCACGTCTTCCTCCCCCCCCTCCCCTCCTGAACACGCTCAAGCTGCCCCCTCGGATCAAAATGGCGGCAGAAGCGGCAGTGTAGAAGAAAAAGTAAGTGTTCGGCAGTAGGAGGAAGAAAGGGCGCAAAGGGGAAGGGGGAGGAAGAGGTCTCTGTCAAAAGCTGGCATGGGCAAACTTGGACCTTCCAGGTGTTTTGGACTCCAATTCCCACCATTCCTAGCAGCCTCAGGCTCTTTTCCTTTTCCCCTCCCCGGCCACTTAAGCAGGAAAGGGCCTCAGGTTGTTAGGAATGGTGGGAGTTGAAGTCCAAAACACCTGGAAGGTCCAAGTTTGCCAGAGGGCCTAAGTTTTCCCATGCCTGTTTTAGGGACCTTAAAGTGGTGAGTCTCCTTCCAACATTGTGATTCCGGATAGAAAACAAACAACAACACAACATGACATAGTTTGAGTCCACAGTGCTCTCTGGGTGTATAGTAGGTGAACTACAACTTCCAAACTCAAGGTCAATTCCCAAGCAAACCCTTACAGTACTTTCTGTTGGTAATGAGAGTTCAATATGCCAATTCCATTGTTGCAGGAGTTCAGGATGCTCTTTGATTGTGTGTTAACTATAAATTCCAAAAACTGTAACTGCCAAATGTCAAGGTCTATTTCCCCCAAACTCCATCTGTGTTCACATTTGGGCATATTGAGTATTCATGCCAAGTTTGGTCCTGATCCAACATTGTTTGAGTCCACAGTGCTCTCTGGATATAGGTGAACTACAACTCCAAAGCCCAAGGTCAATGTCCACCAAGCTCTTATAGTATTTCCTCTTGGTTATGGGAGTTCTGTGTGGGAAGTTTGTGTCTTTCTGCCATTCCTGCCAGGATATCTATGTTGTGTTCATCGAAACAGGCCCAGGTTTCACTCTGAGTGTATAAATGCATTTTAAAACATATTAACTATATGTATGACTGTGTTAGAGTGTCATTTTGTGTCATTTTGGTTGGTGGTGTGCCCCAGGATTTTGTTAATGTAAAAAATGTGCCACGGCTCAGAAAAGGTTGAAAAACACTGGATTAGGCAATGGGGGCATACTCCACAGCTTGAAAAGTTGCTTTTATAAACATGTCAAAATCCAGATTCTATGCTTTGTATCATAAACAATCAGGATGATCTAGCTATCTAACACTCATTAAACTGATGTGAAGAATGGGATGAGTTTTAAAATCCATAGAAATAAGGGGGTGCCTCAACCATAGCTGGCAAAGAAGCTAGATGTCTATATCAAGCAAAGCAAGTCCACATGCTCATCTAATGTGTGCCGAAATATCAATGTATTTTAGTATTCACATGGATCATCTAAATTTAATGAATGGGCTTAACAAAGCGACTATCCTAGGTGCTTTCAGTAGAATATCACTCAAGTGAGGTGCAATGTCCTTGCCACTATTTTGAGACAATGACTCTGCTAATTTACCATAGGCAGGCATGTAGCCGGGGGCTATGGGGCTTCAGCCCCGAAATTCTCAGAGTGGTCCGCGAGAAGGCCTTACTGGTACATTATTTAAACTGTTATGTTTATTCATATCATGATCTGATCACCATGCTCATTATATCCCACACTAATGGGGTTATTGGGATAACAATACAAAAGGTTTGCTAGGGTAGACCCTCTTTCACCCAGTCTCAGTCCCCCCGAGCCAAACTCAGCCCCCCCGAACCAAAATCCTGGCTACGGCCCTGACCATGGGTAAGGCCAGGCCCGGACGAAGGTAATTTAAAATGGTAAGTGAACATTATCCCCCTCCCCCCACCAATCACTGAAAAATAAAAGATACATATAAAAATAAAATCAAAGGTAGTCACATGTTCTGGCCTGCTGCCGGGCGCTCCTCCTCGGTCTCCAGACTTGTGGGGGGTGGCTCGCACTGCGGGCGGCTCGTCTCCGGCCTCATGATCTTATGGCCGGGCCGCCCAGAACCACCTTTCTCGCTGCCCCCCTTTGAAGGGGAACCGCTGATTCCGTCCCCCTCAGTAAAAAGCCTTGGTGTTATCCTGGACTCCAAATTGTCGATGGAGGCCCAGGTTGCCTCCACGAGCAAAAGGGCCTTCTTCCACCTGCGCCAAGCGAGACAATTGGCGCCCTATCTTCCGACGGAAGCGCTAGCTACAGTAATCCATGCCACGGTTACATCAAGGCTGGATTACTGTAACGTTTTGTATGTAGGTCTTCCCCCCGTCACTAACCCGCAGGCTCCAGATTGAGGAGAACGCGGCCGCCAGGCTTCTCACAGGAACATCGATGAGATGCCACATTACACCATCTCTGCAGCGCCTGCACTGGCTGCCCGTTGAGTATAGAGCCTTACACAAGACCTTGACCTTGGCTTTCAAAGCCCTACGGGGCCGGGGCCCAACATACCTAAAAGACCGCTTGTTGATGCCTGCTTGCTCAAGGACCCCGCGGCCAGCAAACAAGAACCTTCTTCACGTACCAGGCTTGAAAGAGGCCCACCTGGAGACCACGAGACGGAGATCGTTCTCCGTTGTGGCCCCCGTTCTTTGGAACTCGATGCCACCGGACCAGAGAGCCTCCCTCGACCTGCCCCAGTTCCTGACCGCTCTGAAGACCTGGCTATTTAGGAAAGCCCATGGTTAATGCAGAACCAGGAACTCAAATACCGAGCCTGGCCCCTGCATTTAACCACTGAATATTTTAATCTAGTTTTAAATACTCTAATTTAATTGTGGAATTTGTTGTGTGTAAGTCGCCCGGAGCACTAACGTGGAGGGCGACTCAGAAATAATAAAGTCAGTCAGTCAGTCAGTCAGTCATGTAGGGTGGCCCGCCCGCCCGCCAGTGCTGCACCAAATGGTCACGTGCGGAATTAGCTGGTTCTGTGCATGCGCATTTGGTGCGGCCCGGGCAGGCCCCCTTCCACGGCTACAGAACGCTCCTCTTTTTTGGCCTCGTGTAGGGCGATTCGCGTCTCCGCCCTGCTGGAGTCGCACCGCACCAAATGCGCATGTGCGGAAGTTTTGCGCATGCGCATTTGGTGCGGCATGACTCCAGCAGGCTGGACACATGAATCGCCCTATACTAGGCCGAAAAGGCGGAGTGTTTTGCAGCCGGAGGCGGAGCCTCCGCCTCCGGCTGCCCAATGCTCCTTCTTTTTGGCCTCGTGTCTCAGCCCTGCTGGGGGCACCGCCACACCAAATGCACATGTGCAGAACCTGGCGGCTGGATGCACCCCTGACCATGTGGCGTCCTACGCGGCCGTGTAGTTTGTGTAACATTAGATCCACCCCTGGGTAAGGCTGACATGAAAGATTGGAACAAGCAGCCTGAGAACAAAATTACCAGATGAAGGCTTTAAAAGAGACAGCTAAAAATTCAATTAATATAGAAGAATGGTGCTTTGAACCTATCTTGAATGATTTACAGCCCTGGTGATATTTCAGTTGTCTAATTGTTACTCTATTTCTCCCCCTTCATGCTGCTGGATATCTTGTGACTGACCAAGACTGGCTCAACTCCTTGACAGCACTTCCAGTTCATCCACTTGGTTGGGGGTTACTTACTGACTGGAGTATAGGATAATGGACAAATGCTGTCCATTAGAAGCAAGGTGGGCAGAATTCATAAGGAATAGCTAGGAGGCTGCCATTTTCCATAATCTGTGACTTGAAGTGCTTGTTTCATTGCTCCTAATTGCTCCTAATGGCAGGGTCACAAGTGATGTAGGGGCAGGTCTCATGTCACTCAGGCTGCTCTCAGAAGATGTTGTTTATTCGTTCAGTCACTTCCGACTCTTCGTGACCTCATGGACCAGCCCATGCCAGAGCTCCCTGTTGACCATCAGCACCCCCAGCTCCTTCAGGGTCAAGCCAGTCACTTCAAGGATGACATCCATCCATCTTGCCCTTGGTCACCCCCTCTTCCTTTTTCCTTCCTTTTTCCGAAGCATCTTTGTTTTCTCTAAGCTTTCCTGTCTTCCTTTAATGCAATTGCTTGGAATTTTATTGGAGAGAAGAGCTGGGGTCCAGGTATCATTTTCTTTGTTATATTGTTGCACCTCAGATCGCGGACAGCCCCCCTAGATCACACACACCAGGCAGATGCAAATAATATGTATTTATTTAGAATAAGAAATAGTCCAAAAGTATTAAGATGCAAGGCAACTCTAATAAATCCAAGGATAGCCCAAGAAAGTTCTCTAGCTGGCAAGTCAAGCTGACTTAAATCCCAAGGAACGAGATACGATAACAAGGCAAACCGCTCCTGCGGTCAAACGGAAACTTAGAGTTTAGAGCATGAGTCCATCCAAGCTGAATGTAGCTTCAGGTCTGGCGAAAACCCTCCCAGACCAGTCTAATAAAAGAATCTATTTTCTATGTGACCAAACACACTCCCTTCCTCAAACTCCAATCTCTCCGGGAGGATCGGATGCTGGCCCTCCTGTCAAATTCCTCCTCATTAGCGGCCCCAGGTGCTTCACTATCAATCTGGGAACCTCGATCCTCCCTATCCTCGTAATGCTCGCCCGGCAAGGGAGTGAAGAAGTTCGCGTGAGAATCAAGGTCGCTGGGCCTCTCACTGCCGAATTCAGAACTAACTTCCATGGAGTCATCATTATCCCCATCCTCAGGCCCATATCCATGTAACCATCCATCATCCCAGCCTAAATCTTCATCTGCAGTCTCATACCCATCTGGCCACCCATCATCCCCATTCTGACCCTGAGCAGCTGGAACCCCCGGGGCAGCTGGGACCCCCGGTGCCTGTCTATGACCACTAGGCTGGAACACCACATATATGACCTTTGTTTTCCCATAATTATTTTGTTTTATTTTCTTTTTCACAGAAAATCTGTCGGTGGAGAGGAGGGCAGAATAGTTGCACGGCGTCTGCTGATTCATAGCACTAGAAACCATCCACTTGGAAGGACACTCGGTTAATGATTTAATCCAATGTGAAAGATTCAAAAGAGGCATCATTTCTTAGATCCACTGTTCTTGTTACAGGAAAAAGCACATTCCTAAGTAACCAGAGAAAAATTGCTACTCTGCATGAGACAAAGAGCACATTCCATATAGAATACTTTTCAGAGCCAAACTGTCAGGAAAGGTCATAATCAGAAGACAGCAGAAGCCTTATAAGTCAAAGAGACTGAAGAAATACAGCTTCCCTTTCCATGGTTTTCTCCACGCTCAACATTAATTCATAGCTAACTCACTGTTGCTGCAGAAGGGATGGAAAGAATATATGCCATTAATCATTTCCAGGTTGAAAAATGGGTTTCCCAACACTCAGGCAACCTCATTAAGAACAATACCAAAGTACTTCTGCATAACCTAGCAATCAAATGTGAGAGCTAGTATGGTACAGTGGTTGAGCATTGGATTAGGACTCCGGAAGATCAGCGTCAAATCTCTCCTCAGCAATGGCTCATGGCCCTGGGCACGCCATGCTCTATCAGGACGACAATGGCAAAACGCCCAGGAACAATATTTGCAAGAAACACCTTTGAAAATTTTGCTATAGTTCCAAAATGACATGAAGACACACAATGACACCCCCCTTCTCAATATTTTAAAGTATTTGGGAGAAATATTTGGAGAAACATGTGTATATAGCAGTGGTTCTCAACCTTCCTTATGTGGTGACCCCTTAATACAGTTCCTCATGTTGGGGTGACCCCCAACCATAACATTATTTTCATTGCTACTTCATAACTAAATTTTGCCACTGTTATGAACAGTAATGTAAATATCTGAGATGCCAGATGTATTTTCACGCACTGCACCAAATTTGGCACAAATACCCGATGTGACCACATTTGAATTATTTTTCGGGGGGGGGGGGGTGATTATGTTCTTGGGAGTTGTAGTTGCTGGGATTTATAGTTCACCTACAATCAAAGAGCATTCTGAACTTCACCAATGATGGAATTGAACCAAATTTGGCACACAGAACTCCCATGACCAACAGAAAATGCTGGAAGGGTTTGGCGGGTATTGACCTTGAGTTTTGAAGTTGTAGTTCTCCTAAATCCTGAGAGCACTGTGAACTCAAACAATGATGGATTTAGACCAAACTTGGCAATATGTCCAAATATGAACACTGGTACAGTTTGGAAAAAGAGACTTGATATTTGGGAGTTGTAGTTGCTGGGATTTATAGTTCACCTACAATCAAAGAGCATTCTGAACCCCCACCAATGATAAAATTGGGCCAAATTTCTCACACAGAATCCCCATGAACAACAGAAAATACTGTATTTTCTGATGGTCTTTGATGACCCCTCTGACATCCCCTCGCGACCCCCCCCCCAGGGGTCCCGACCCACAGGTTAAGAAACGCTGGTATATAGAGTTTGCACAAAATAGTATTTTCTGTACAGAAAACTCAAATGTTTTTCTCCAGAAATAATTCTTCTGGAACACTTCAGAAATGTTGAATACCCAAAGGATAATGCAGGGAATTTCTCATATTCCTGCAATGGGGATAAAGCTAAAGCAATTGTTTGCACACAAAGAGGGGTTAACTGAAGATGCTGTTGTTGTCGTTCATTCGTTCAGTCGCTTCCAACTCTTCGTGACCTCATGAACCAGCCCACACCAGAGCTCCCTGGCAGCTGTCACCACCCCCAGCTCCTTCAAGGTCAAGCCAGTCACTTCAAGGATGCCATCCATCCATCCATCTTGCCCTTGGTCGGCCTCTCTTCCTTTTTCCTTCCATTTTCCCCAGCATAATTGTCTTCTCTAAGCTGTCCTATTTTCTCAACTGAAGTTAGATATCCCTATATGCTTCTCCCTCACTCAGTTCTGTAACTTGGGTATTGTCAGTTAAGATTGGATTACTGTAATGCACTCTACGTGGAGCTACCCTTGAAGACAGCCCAGAAGTTTCAATTGGTCCAACGGGCGGCGGCCAGATTGCTAACTATAGCGACTTACAGGGAGCGGTCAACCCCCCTGTTTAAGAAGCTCCGGTACATTTTCCGGTCCCAATTCAAGGTTCAGGTTCTTACCTACAAAGCCCTGAACGGTTTGGGACCCACTTACCTACGTGACCGCATCTCTGTTTACGAACCCAGGCAATCTCTCCAATCATCTGGAGAGACCCTGCACTCGCTCCCACTGGCCTCGCAGGCACAGTTGGTGGGGACGAGGGAGAGGGCCTTCTCTGTAGTGGTGCCCCGACTCTGGAATGTGCTCCCCAAGGATATCAGACAAGCCCCCACTTTGGCAGTCTTTAGGAGGAGCTTGAAAACTGTCAGTCACTTCAACGATGCCATCTGGAATGAATTTCCTACCTGTTAGGCTAGGAAAACCCTGAAGGAATAGACCCAAGAAGTTAGGCAGCCATTTTGGAGGAGTGCCAGAAGGCAGCCATCTTAGATTCTTATTTCCTGGAAGGGTGCGTGTTTAGTAGCAGTTTGGAGGGAAATGAGAAGTATTAGGATTGGCTGGGAGAGAGTGGGCGGAGTTAAGCTGAGGAAGAGGAAAAGAAGCCTTGAAGTAGAGGCGTTTTGAATCCTGACAGCTCAGTTGGAGTCTGGGTGTCAAAGGAGTAGGAGTGTTAGGTCTGGGTGTCAAAGGAGAAGGAGTTAGATAGAGAAAGGAAGAAGAGTCATTGAAGCCTGTAGTGGTCAGTTAGACAGTAGAGCTAGCTAGTAGGCATGAGAAAAAAAGTTATGAAAATTAAATGATTCGGAAGGGATTCGTAAGAAATGCTACTTTTGAGTATTTCCGCATCTGGAACGGCAACCAGGAAGTGGACTTTCTTTATAGAACTTTGGGGCCAGGATTTTCTTAAGTATCATAATTAGGTTGTAAGGGGGGCACCTCCTTCTCTCTCACCACCCTCCGCCTCCCTTGCCAATAAGTATTATGGCAAGGCAAGCCCTAAACTCGCTCCTTCTTTCGGCTGGAAGCCTAGAAAAATGTAAACAGAGAGGTTTACTCAGAAGTAAATCTGCAAAGAGTAAACAGAGAGGTTTACTCATGAGTAAATCCCGCAAGGAGGGCACTTTGGATGAAGTGCCCTCCTTTGTGGATTTACTTCTGAGTAAACCTCTCTGTTTACATTTTTCCAGGCTTCCCTACCCCTCCTGCCTGCCAGGATCTAAAGCATCAAAGAGTATTGGGGTAGTTGCACACAACACGTGAGAAACCAACCTAATGTATAATAGAATGAATGCTAACTTATAGAGTAAGTGCTTAATATTATAAGTAATCCAACTGGTCATATACCTACATTCCATGCACATGCAATAATACAGCAGTAATAACAATGGGTATAAGAAGAGGTAAAATTCAAACCGCAGTATTCTGACTCTGGTCCCTCCTCAAGCGGTGCAAACGGCAAACGGCTCTTCTCTATGAGCCCGGGAGGCAGCCTCTCGGGGAAAAGCCAAAGCCCGGGCACAGCGTTTGCTGCCTGCGTGCACATACATATTCTTTGGGGAGGATTTGCTGCAGAATCCCGGGCTCATAGAGAAGAGCCCGTTTGCACCGCTTGAGGAGGGACCAGTCAGAATACTTCGGTTTGAATTTTACCTCTTCTTATACCCATTGTTATTACTGCTGTATTATTGCATGTGCATGGAATGTAGGTATATGACTAGTTGGATTACTTATAATATTTAGGCACTTACTCTATAAGTTAGCATTCATTCTATTATACATTAGGTTGGTTTCTCACAGGATCTAAAGCGTGCCAAGCCTTGATGCGCTTTAGATCCTGGCAGGGGAGGAGGAGTGGACGGGCCCTCCCTGCCCCTTCTGCCTGCCAGGATCTAAAGCCTTGAAGAGGCTTCATGACGGGCCAACTTCAGCCCTCAGGTGTTGTGGACTTCAACTCCCACCATTCCCCACAGCCTCAGGCCTCTTCCTTTTCCTCTCAGCCTGGGCAAACTTGGGCCCTCGCTCCCTCAGGATCGGGGTGAGAGAGAGGCAGCGAGGAGTGAGGGGGGGCCTCCTCCTCCTTTTTTTTTTTGCTGCTTCCAAGAATAGAATACCCCCCCTCCCTCCCTCCCTCCTTCCCTCCCTCCTTCCTATTTGGAGAGTCCCATCTAGAATTCAGTGTGATTTATCCCAGTTTTGGCCTACAACTCCCAGAAATCCCAGCCAATTTACCAGCTGTTAGGATTTCTGGGAGTTGTAGGCCAAAACCATCTGGAATGTGCATGCGCTGGCATACGAACTACTAACGAATTTCGTTAGTAATTATGTTACATTTTAGAAATTTTTGGAATTTATTACTACTACCCCCCATGAGATTTTCGATTCCCTATTTTTGGGTTCTAAACCAGGCCTACTAGCTAGTTAGTAGTTTACAACTATTGGGAAGAAATAGCTAAGGAGTGGAGAGACAGATCCCAACGTATAGGACTGCCTGTACATGGAGTTAGAAAGTACTTTCAGAGAAGAAATCCTGTTACTAATTTTGGAGGGAGTTGGGAGTGAAATCTGCAACTGAGTTTTGAGTTTTGAACTATGTGCCCATATTTGAAACCGTTAAGCTTAAAGCCAGTTTTGTTCAAGTTCTCGTAAATAAACATTCATTGTTTTATTCACAATCACTGCCTCACATGTGCCTCTGACAAAGAAGTTTAAATGCAGTTTACTGAATAAATCTAAATGGTGGCAGCGTGTAATTAAGAAGAATCACCTCAGTGTTACCTCGGAGTAAAAAGCTTGTGTGTGTAACCAGTAGGCCTGTTTTCAAACGTCGGATACATCTGAAATTCGTATTTAATTAGGATGTTTTTTACTTTTGAAGCGATTCCGAAGAGAGTTAAGGAAACAGGAAGTGGATTTGCCATTTTGAAGTCTCCGTTGCCATATTCAGATAGGGCTTGTATGTCATTTCCAACCTTCTCGATTTTTGTCCCATTGCATTTAAAATGTTTATTAATCTGTTAAATATACTCAATATTATGTACTAGTGTGGCTAGTTTTGTCAGTAGTTGTGTTCAAAAACGGAGGGAAAGGGAATCCCCCAAGTTTTGACTGTCCCTTCTGCAGGTTTCCGTGCGTTGCGCAATCGTGGACACCATTAACAAAGCCATTCTGAATTTCAAAAGTACAGTATATCCGAATCAATTTCGAAAAAACTACCGAAAACTTCAGAAGTCTATCAGATACGAGGCGCCAGCGCCCCCTATCGAAGCAAGTTTTGAAGCTGGGGTTTTCCGTGATAAAACAGGCCTAGATCTGTCACTCCTTCCCACCTGTCACCAAGGAGGCTGTCCAGACCTTGAACCGGTGCTTGGCTGCTCTGTCAGACTGGATGAGGGCTAGCAAATTGAAACTTAATCCAGACAAGACAGAGGTCCTCCTGGTCAGTCGAAAGGCCGAACAGGGCATAGGGTTACAGCCTGTGTTGGACGGGGTTACACTCCCCCTTAAGACGCAGGTTCGCAGCTTGGGAGTGATCCTGGATTCATCGCTGAGCCTGGAGCCCCAGGTCTCAGCGGTGGCCGGGGGAGCTTTTGCACAGTTAAGACTCGTGCGCCAGTTGCGCCCATACCTTGGGAAGTCTGATCTGGCTACGGTCGTCCACGCTCTGGTCACATCCCGAATAGATTACTGCAACGCGCTCTACGTGGGGCTGCCTTTGAAGACAGTTCAGAAATTACAACTAGTCCAACGGGCGGCAGCCAGACTACTAACTGGAGCTACATACAGGGAGCATACCACCCCCCTGTTGTGTCAGCTCCACTGGCTGCCGGTCCAATTCCGTCCGAACGCATCTGCCGCTACGTCCCACCTTGTACTTTAAGATCATCCGGGAGGCCCTGCTCTCGCTCCCGCCGGCTTCCCAGGTGCGGCTGGTGGGGACGAGGGAGAGGGCCTTCTCGGTGGTGGCTCCCGTCTGTGGAATGCGCTCCCTAGCGACATACGATCAATTCCATCCCTCCTGACATTTAGGAAAAAGTGAAAGCCTGGATGTGGGACCAGGCGTTCGCATAGTAGCACCGGCCCGCGCTGTAGTAGTTTTAATGGAAAGGTGGTGAATAGGGCTCCATGCTTTTATGGATGGAACACTGTTTTTAACATAGGTGAATGCATAGGATGTGTGAATATAATTGTATTTTAATGTATTTTAGTGTCAAATGCTGGAGGGTTTTATATTGTGTTTTATACTGCGATTGTGATGTAGGCATCAAATTATGCCTTTTGGAAGCCGCTCTGAGTCCCCCCTCGGGGGTTGAGAAGAGCGGGGTAAAATGCCATAAATAAATAAATAAATAAATAAATAGTAACCAGCACATTCAAGTCCACTATTGGGACATTGCGCCTTTTGTGTACTACGTCGTGTGGTGTCCTGTATCCAGCAATGGGTATAGTATGTGTTTAATCTTATCTATGATACTCTAGTTCTGTGCAATATGTGCATATATATATATATATGGAATATTGCCTTGCTTGTGTAATTAAAGAACAATCAACAGCATCTTGTGTCTATTTTGATTTCTAGCTATGACACACTCTTGCCTATGACTTAAAACCTGACAAAATAAACAACACAGTTAATAAAGGGAGAAAGTTTAATGAAAATACGAGTAAATAAAATATTTTTTAAGTGCTGTACATGAGATATACGCTCTGGTATACCTCTTACTAGGTATAGAGGTTTGATGTCAAGAGGCAACATTTTCTGAAAAAAGAGATTGCCTTTAAGAAAAAAAAAGTAGGAGAATATGGCAGCACACCATGGAAGGAAATGCAAAGACTGCAATTATAAAGAAACATTTTTATTTATTTGAAATATTTATATTCCGCCCTTCTCATCCCGAAGAGGATTCAGGGCGGAGCACAACATATACAAAGGCAAGCATTCCATGCCGGAATTGTTCAGGGTAGTTAAAAATGAAACTGATTGTAAAGAGCTCCAGAAAGATCTCTTGAAATTGAGTGAATGGGCAACAAAGTGGCAAATGCATTTTAACCTAAACAAGTGTAAAGTCATGCACATCGGGGCAAAGAACCCCAACTACTACAAATTGATGGGGTCAAAGCTTTCCGAGACAAACCAGGAAAGGGATCTCGGGGTTTTGGTGGACAGCTCAATGAAGATGTCAACCCAGTGCGCTGCAGCAGTGAAAAAGCAAATTCTATGCTAGGCATGATCAGAAAGGGAATCGAAAATAGGTCAGCAAATGTTGTATTGCCTCTCTACAAATCTATGGTAAGGCCACATTTGGAGTACTGTGTACAATTCTGGTCTCCGCACCTTAAGAAGGATATAACGGAACTGGAAAAGGTACAGAAAAGGGCAACAAAAATGATCCAAGGGATGGAGCGGCTCCCTTTTGAAACCAGGTTGCAACGCCTTGGTCTTTTCAGCCTTGAAAGACGGCGTTTAAGAGGTGACTTGATCGAAGTGTATAAAATCATGCATGGGATAGAAAAGGTGAATAAAGAAAAACTATTTTCTTTGTCACAAAACACTAGGACTAGAGGGCACTCCCTGAAGCTCCAAGGTAGGAAAACTAGGACTAATAAAGGGAAATATTTCTTCACCCAGAGGGTCATTGGGTTATGGAACTCACTTCCAGAGGAGGTTGTGACAGCTGTCAGCCTGGACAGCTTCAAGGCAGGATTGGACAGATTCATGGATACCAAGTGTATCGGTAGTTACTGAAAAGGACATTCAAGTGCCACCTCGGAGTTGGTTGAGGTAGGCAGGATTTCCCTGGGTACTGGTTGTGGGGGGTCGGGAGCAGTTCAGGGTTTTGCCCTCCCTTCTGCTCGAGATCCCCGTGTACAACTGGTGGGCCACTGTGTGATACAGAATGCTGGACTAGATGGGCTGAGGTCCGATTCAGCATGGCTCTTCTTATGTTCTTATGTTCTAACATAACAAATATACACAACACTAAAATCAGAATATATCTACTGTTTTAAACCATCTCAAATATATTAATATGAAATCACAAAATTAATCATAAAGTTCTGGATTGTCTATTTTGAATAACAGTAGCCCTCTTTAGTTCTAAGGTCAAATGAAATGTGTCACTAATTGTGTGAATGCAGCAGCTGGGGAAGCATTTGAACCAAAGGGTAAGAAAATCCTGCTACACCAGGGATTAAAATGAGAACCAATTGATTCAAATTAAAAAAAAGAGATTCCAGTTTAAGATTAGGAATAATTTATTTACTGTAAAAATTGTTTGATAGCTTAATAGACTGCCTCAGAGGGTGGAGGACCCTCCTACTTTAGAGATTGATCATCTGGAGAGATTGATCACCTTTCCAGAGGTCCTTGAATTGTGTGTTCCTGCATAGCAGGGAGTTGGACTACTTGGCCCTTATGGTCTCTTCTAGGCTTGTGCATGGATTCCTTAACCCCATTCTTCAAATCCAGACTCCCTTGAAAGGAAGGGAGTTCCCTCCCTGCGAACTATTCACTTATCATCATCTAGGCAGAGAGCTTTCTCGGTGGCAGCATCATGCCTGTGGATCAGTCTACTGCCTAAAGTTCAGGCAGCGAGCGAGCTATCGGCTTTCCGGAAAGCTTGCAAGACGACATTATTCCGACAAGCATTTAGCCTCTGACCACCCTTGGTTTTAGCAGAATATTGTTGAAGTAGCCTTATACTGCATTGGTTTTATGTATCTATGTTGTAACTTGTTATGTTTCTGAGATAGTTCGATATGCTGTAAACCGTCCTGAGCCAACTAGAAAGGATGGTATACATATCGAAATAATAAATAAATAAATAAAAATAGTAAAGGATTCCAGGAAGGATGCTTCCTTAACCCCATTCTTCAAACCCAGACTCTCTTGAAAGGAAGAAAGAAAAGGGTCCCAGGAAGGATGCTTCCTTCACCCTATTCTTAAACCCAGACTCCCTTGAAAGGAAGAAAAGAAAGGGTCCCGGGAAGGATGCTTCCTTAACCCCATTCTTCAAACCAGACTCTCTTGAAAGGAAGAAAAGAAAGGGTCCCAGGTAGGATGCTTCCTTAACCCCATTCTTCAAACCCAGACTCCCTTGAAAGGAAGAAAAGAAAGGGTCCCGGGAAGGATGCTTCCTTAACCCCATTCTTCAAACCAGACTCTCTTGAAAGGAAGAAAGGAAAAGGTCCCAGGTAGGATGCTTCCTTCACCCTATTCTTAAACCCAGACTCCCTTGAAAGGAAGAAAAGAAAGGGTCCCGGGAAGGATGCTTCCTTAACCCCATTCTTCAAACCAGACTCTCTTGAAAGGAAGAAAGGAAAAGGTCCCAGGTAGGATGCTTCCTTAACCCCATTCTTCAAACCCAGACTCCCTTGAAAGGAAGATAGTGAAGGATTCCAGGAGGATGCTTCCTTAACCCCGTTCTTCAAACCCAGACTCCCTTGAAAGGAAGATAGTGAAGGATTCCAGGAAGGATGCTTCCTTAACCCCGTTCTTCAAATCCAGACTCCTTGAAAAGAAGAGAGTGAAGGATTCCAGGAAGGATGCTTCCTTAACCCCATTCTACAAACCTAGACTCCCTTGAAAGGAAGATAGTGAAGGATTCCAGGAAGGATGCTTCCTTAACCCCATTCTTCAAACCCAGACTCCCTTGAAAGGAAGAAAGGAAAGGGTCCCAGGAAGGATGCTTCCTTAACCCCATTCTTCAAACCTAGACTCCCTTGAAAGGAAGATAGGCTTCCGTATTGGGCACGGGACGGAGACCGTGCTTGTCGCCATTACAGACCAACTTCGCCGCCAGCTGGACCAGGGTGGATCGGCACTGCTTGTCTTGTTAGATCTGACAGCAGCGTTTGATACAGTAGACCATGCATTGTTGACCCACCGCCTATCCGCTTCCGGAGTCAGGGGACTGCCCTTAAATGGGTGGCCTCCTTTCTCCGGGATCGGGGACAGCGTGTGGGGGCGGGATGGTCTCAGGCGGCTCCCACTTAACTGTAGGGTCCCAGGGGGGCCATTCTCTCCCCCTTATTATTCAACGTTTATATGCGCCCCCTGGCCCAGCTGGCCCGCGACTTTGGTCTGGAGTGTTATCAGTACGCTGATGACACCCAGCTTCTGCTGCGAATGGACGGCAGGCCGGATACCGTACCGATTGCTTCCATCTGTGCCTCGAAGCCGTGACTGGTTGGCTGCGGGCCAGCCGGCTGAAGGTGAATCCGTCGAAGACGGAGATCCTATGGCCTGGTCGGCCTGGCCGGGATGAGTGCCGGTTGCCTACTCTGGACGGCGAGCAATTAAGCACGTCGTCAATTGTTAAGAGCTTGGGTGTTCAGTTCGACTCCCTGCTGACCATGGAGACCCAGGTCTCCGCGGTCAGCAGGGTGGCGTTCTACCACCTACGTCAGGCTAGGCGACTGGCCCTCTACCTGTCCAGGAATGACCTGGCTACGGTGATCCAAGCGACGGTCATCTCGAGACTAGACTACTGTAACGCCCTCTACGTTGGCCTTCCCTTGGCGACGATTCGGAAACTCAAGCTAGTGCAGAATGCCGCTGCTCGCCTGCTGGCAGGAGTGCCGGTGAGGCAGCACATTACGCCCATCCTCCAGCAACTGCACTGGCTGCCAATTGAGTACCGAATCACCTTCAAGGTGCTGGTGTTGACCTTTAAGGCCTTGTACGGTCTAGGGCCTGCGTACCTCTTGGACCGCCTTACCCCATACGATCCCCCGAGATCACTCCGCTCAGCAGAGCAAAACCTGCTGGAGATTCCACCGATCCGCCTCTGCCGCCTATCATCAACTAGGCAGCGCTCCTTCTCAGTAGCAGCTCCAACGGCCTGGAATGCCCTGCCGGAGGAGGCTAGAGCCATACGGGAGCTCGCCCCTTCCGCAGGGCCTGTAAGACCTTCCTTTTCAAGCAGGCCTTCGGTTGACATATAACGCCTCTTGCTTTCAATCGACTTATGACTCTGTGTTACCGTTTTTGTCACTTAGTGTAATTTTAACAATGTTTTAATGATGTTTTTTAGTATCATTTTTGTTATTTTTATGGTTATAGCATTGTTTTATTTTGTTCGTGAGTCGGCATGAGTGTTGCCTGCCGATCACTATGTATGTCTTGTAACCCGCCACGAGCCCTCGGGAAGAGGCGGAATACAAATGCAAATAATAAATAAATAAATAAATAAATAGTGAAGGATTCCAGGAAGGATGCTTCCTTAACCCGTTCTTCAAACCCAGACTCCCTTGAAAGGAAGATAGTGAAGGATTCCAGGAAGGATGCTTCCTTAACCCCGTTCTTCAAATCCAGACTCCCTTGAAAGGAAGATAGTGAAGGATTCCAGGAAGGATGCTTCCTTAACCCCATTCTTCAAACCCAGACTCTCTTGAAAGGAAGAAAGGAAAGGGTCCCAGGAAGGATTCTTCCTTAACCCCGATCTTCAAACCCAGACTCCCTTGAAAGGAAGAAAGGAAAGGGTCCCAGGAAGGATGCTTCCTTAACCCCGTTCTTCAAACCCAGACTCCCCTGAAAGGAAGATAGTGAAGGATTCCAGGAAGGATGCTTCCTTAACCCCATTCTTCAAACCCAGACTCTCTTGAAAGGAAGAAAGGAAAGGGTCCCAGGAAGGATGCTTCCTTAACCCCGTTCTTCAAACCCAGACTCCCTTGAAAGGAAGATAGTGAAGGATTCCAGGAAGGATGCTTCCTTAACCCCGTTCTTCAAATCCAGACTCCCTTGAAAGGAAGAGAGTGAAGGATTCCAGGAAGGATGCTTCCTTAACCCCATTCTTCAAACCCAGACTCTCTTGAAAGGAAGAAAGGAAAGTTCAAACCCAGACTCCCCTGAAAGGAAGATAGTGAAGGATTCCAGGAAGGATGCTTCCTTAACCCGTTCTTCAAACCCAGACTCCCTTGAAAGGAAGATAGTGAAGGATTCCAGGAAGGATGCTTCCTTAACCCCGTTCTTCAAACCCAGACTCCCTTGAAAGGAAGATGAAGATTCCAGGAAGGATTCCAGGAAGGATGCTTCCTTAACCCCAGGAAGGATGTTCTTCAAACCCAGACTCCCTTGAAAGGAAAGATAGTGAAAGGAAGAAGGATTCCAGGAAGGATGCTTCCTTAACCCCCTTAACCCCTTGTTCTTCAAAAGGAAAATTCTTCAAATGCTTCCTTAACCCCAGACTCCCCTGAAAGGAAGATAGTGAAGGATTCCAGGAAGGATGCTTCCTTAACCCCATTCTTCAAATCCAGACTCCCTTGAAAGGAAGAGAGTGAAGGATTCCAGGAAGGATGCTTCCTTAACCCCATTCTTCAAATCTAGACTCCCCTGAAAGGAAGATAGTGAAGGATTCCAGGAAGGATGCTTCCTTAACCCCATTCTTCAAACCCAGACTCCCTTGAAAGGAAGAAAGGAAAGGGTCCCAGGAAGGATGCTTCCTTAACCCCGTTCTTCAAACCCAGACTCCCTTGAAAGGAAGAAAGGAAAGGGTCCCAGGAAGGATGCTTCCTTAACCCCATTCTTCAAACCCAGACTCCCTTGAAAGGAAGAAGAAGGAAAGGGTCCCAGGAAGGATGCTTCCTTAACCCCATTCTTCAAACCCAGACTCTCTTGAAAGGAAGAAAGGAAGGGTCCCAGGAAGGATTCTTCCTTAACCCGATCTTCAAACCCAGACTCCCTTGAAAGGAAGAAAGGAAAGGGTCCCAGGAAGGATGCTTCCTTAACCCCGTTCTTCAAACCCAGACTCCCCTGAAAGGAAGATAGTGAAGGATTCCAGGAAGGATGCTTCCTTAACCCGTTCTTCAAACCCAGGAAGGATGACTAACCCCTTGAAAGACTCCCTTTGAAAGGAAGATAGTGAAGGTTTCCAGGAAGGATGCTTCCTTAACCCCGTTCTTCAAACCCAGACTCCCTTGAAAGGAAGATAGTGAAGGATTCCAGGAAGGATGCTTCCTTAACCCCGTTCTTCAAATCCAGACTCCCTTGAAAGGAAGAGAGTGAAGGATTCCAGGAAGGATGCTTCCTTAACCCCATTCTTCAAACCCAGACTCTCTTGAAAGGAAGAAAGGGAGGGCTCCCAGGAAGGATTCTTCCTTAACCCGATCTTCAAACCCAGACTCCCTTGAAAGGAAGAAAGGAAAGGGTCCCAGGAAGGATGCTTCCTTAACCCCGTTCTTCAAACCCAGACTCCCTTGATAGGAAGATAGTGAAGGATTCCAGGAAGGATGCTTCCTTCACCCCGTTCTTCAAACCCAGACTCCCTTGAAAGGAAGATAGTGAAGGATTCCAGGAAGGATGCTTCCTTAACCCCATTCTTCAAATCCAGACTCCCTTGAAAGGAAGAGAGTGAAGGATTCCAGGAAGGATGCTTCCTTAACCCCATTCTTCAAATCTAGACTCCCCTGAAAGGAAGATAGTGAAGGATTCCAGGAAGGATGCTTCCTTAACCCCATTCTTCAAACCCAGGCTTTCTTGAAAGGAAGAAAGGAAAGGGTCCCAGGAAGGATGCTTCCTTAACCCCATTCTTCAAACCCAGACTCCCTTGAAAGGAAGAAAGGAAAGGGTCCCAGGAAGGATGCTTCCTTAACCCCATTCTTCAAACCCAGGCTCCCTTGAAAGGAAGAAAGGAAAGGGTCCCAGGAAGGATGCTTCCTTAACCCCATTCTTCAAACCCAGACTCCCTTGAAAGGAAGAAAGGAAAGGGTCCCAGGAAGGATGCTTCCTTAACCCCGTTCTTCAAACCCAGACTCCCTTGAAAGGAAGATAGTGAAGGATTCCAGGAAGGATGCTTCCTTAACCCCGTTCTTCAAACCCAGACTCCCTTGAAAGGAAGATAGTGAAGGATTCCAGGAAGGATGCTTCCTTAACCCCGTTCTTCAAACCCAGACTCCCTTGAAAGGAAGATAGTGAAGGATTCCAGGAAGGATGCTTCCTTAACCCCATTCTTCAAACCCAGACTCTCTTGAAAGGAAGAAAGAAAAGGGTCCCAGGAAGGATGCTTCCTTAACCCCATTCTTCAAACCAGACTCTCTTGAAAGGAAGAAAGGAAAGGTTCCCAGGAAGTGTGTTTCCTTAACCCTGAAAATAAACAATCCCAGGAACGGAAAGGTGAGCCTTGAAAGTTCCCATTCCCTCCAATGGGCTAGATATTCCCGACCTTTTGGCTGCCTAGCCAAAAACAGATTATTCCATTAGCTGATTTTTGGGAGGTCCCTGAAAGTGATCTGGATATACCCATCAAAATTCGGATACCAAAAATGGATCACCCTCCAGCTGCATTGCACAAGCCTAGTTCCAGTTTCAATATTCTGATTTTAAGAGGGTGTTTTTCCCCCTTTCTAAAATGGTCCAGCTCCCCAGCTAAACACAGGAAGGTCAGAAGCTTTATGGACATAATTTTCCGTTGGGTTTTGGCACAGGGACAACAATCCTAATTTGCAAGCTGTAAGAAGAAGACTTAGTTTCCAGCCAGTGTGCTACCTCAATAATTTATAGTCCAGAGGGGACAATAACCATCAATAATTCATTGGCAATAATGTTCTACAACCTCAAACATACAGTTTTGTTATTTTGAATGTGAGTACTCTACTTGGGGAGTTAGAATTTTTTTAAAAATTGCTTCACAAAACAGATGAAGCACTTGGGATTCGGGAAGATCTTTCACCCTCTCAAACAAGGCATGCCACTGATTTATCGACTGAAAGGGAACAACTGATTTAACTTCCTCTTGACTGAGCATGAGATTATAATAAAACCAGGTACGTTAGGTCCCTCAATTACATTTCATTTTTCCAAAAAGCATTTAACCCCCTTTGTATCTATTAATTAAATGGACTGGCAAGACAGACTCTGCTCTTGAGTTCAACATTACTGAACTAAACACAATGAAATCTTAATTTGCACTTTTGACATGGGGTATGGGCCCTTTCTCCTTACAGAGTTATAGCAACTTAATGGCACTTTAACTGCTGTGGGAAAATGCTATGGAATCCCAAGATTTATAATTTTGGGAGTGGTATTTAGCCTCTCCATTGGCGCCCCCTTGTTGTAGGGGACTTGTGTACCCTAATAAAGTTGGGAGCTATGCTGGCGGGGGCATAATAGCCACCGGTAGGGCCTCCCATGCCGGACAGGTCACAACCGAAGGGTCTGACAAAGAGTGTCAAAGGGTAGGATGGGCTCTCTAGCCTTTTGGCAACCATCCTAAGAGAAGGAAAACTCTAATTTCAAACCCGAGCAGATGGTGCTCGTCTAACCCTGTAAGGTCAACCATCTAGAGTTCTTAAATGACACAGCTGGACTTGATCCCTTCCAGTCCGGCTTCCGTATTGGGCATGGGACGGAGACCGTGCTTGTCTCCATTACAGACCAACTTCGCTGCCATGGCGGGTCAGCTCTGCTGGTGTTGTTAGGTCTCACGGCAGCTTTTGACACGGTAGATGACACATTATTGACCCACCGTTTAGCCGCGACGGGAGTTAGGGGGATTGCCCTTAAATGGGTGGCCTCCTTTCTTCAAGACCGGGGACAACGAGTGGAGAGGGGAAGGATGGCCTCTGGGAGACTCCCATTAAGTTGCGGGGTCCCCCAGGGAGCTATCCTTTCCCCTTTATTTTTTTATCATCTACATGCGTCCGCTCGCCCGACTGGTTTGTGATTTTGGTCTGGAGTGCCATCAGTATGTTGATGACACCCAGGTGGTGCTGAGATGGCAGGCCGGACTCTCTAAATCACCGAGTATTGGGTTGACATGCAAACAAATGTAGTCACAAGACTTCCGATATAAAAATACCTATTTCATAATCCTATGGTACACAGCAATGGGGTACACACAAATGTATCATTCCATATATGGAACATGTCACATAGCAGGTATTAGGCAGGAGGCGCAACATCCACAATCAGTAAATAACTGTAAATCATAATAGTCCATATAAGCGCAACTCCCCAAAGAAATGTAAGACAGTCCGAAAAATAAAGGGATAGACTCCCAAATGCCGTTAGTCCAAACAGCAGATGATACAGGACTAGGAGGCTTGTCATCGCTCAAATGATAAGTTTTGGCCAATTTTGAACTTATCATTTTTATTTTTCGGACTGTCTTACATTTCTTTGGGAGTTGCGCGCTATATGGACTATTATGATTTACAGTTATTTACTGATTGTGGATGTTGCGCCTCCTGCCTAATACCTGCTATGTGACATGTTCCATATATGGAATGATACATTTGTGTGTACCCCATTGCTGTGTACCATAGGATTATGAAATAGGTATTTTTATATCGGAAGTCTTGTGACTACAATGGCAGGCCGGACACCATACCCGATTGTTTCCATCAATGCCTTGAAGCCATGACTGGATGGCTGCGCACCAGCTGGATGAAGGTGAATCCATTGAAGACTGAGATCCTATGGCTGGGTCGTCCTGGTATGGGTGTGTGCCAGTTGCCTACCCTGAATGGCGAGCAGTTAAGCCCGTTGTCTTTGGTAAAAAGCCTGGGGGTTCAATTAGACCCACTGCTATCGATGGAGACTCAGTTCTCCACGGTTAGCATTTTTCCATCTTCGACAGGCTAGGCAACCGGCTCCTTACCTATTCAGGAATGACCTAGCTACGGTGATCCAGGCGAGATTAAGCAGGCCTTCAATCTAAGTTCCCCCAGACAACTCTGACCATGTCCTTGTGTTTTATATAACAAAGTGTTTTATCTGTATTTTAATCTGTTGTTTTATGTAAACCGCCCCGAGCCTGTAGGGAGGAGCGGTATATAAATTTTTTTAATTTATTTTTATTAAGTTCAACTTAATATACCGCTCTCTCTGGCGCCCAGAGCGGTTCACAAGATTAGTGCAAGTAAAAACAAGTAAAATACATAAAATACAGTAAAACAGTTAAAACACCCGAATTAAAACATATTGCCAGCCAATAGCAGTAATTAGCAATGGCATGCTAGCAGCGAACCCGCAGGTACAGATAGTGGCAGTTGGCTATGGGCCGAATGCCTGCCTGAATAGCCATGTTTTTACTGCTCTGCGGAACGGCAGAAGAACCCGGATGGCCCGGATCTCTTCGGGGAGGCCGTTCCACAGAGCTGGCGCGGCTACGGTAAACGCCCTCCGGCGTGTAGTAGCCAGTCTGCAAACCCTGATATTAGACACATCGAAAAGGTTGAGCCCTTCTGAGCGCAGTGATCTCCTGGGCACATAAGGGGTAAGCCGCTCCTTCAGGTACACTGGCCCCAAACCATATAAGGCCTTAAAAGTTAGAACTAATACCTTGAAGATTACCCGGAATTCAACTGGAAGCCAGTGCAGTTCGCGCAGGAGTGGAGTCACATGGTCGGATCTTAAGGCTCCCGAGAGCAGGCGTGCTGCAGCGTTCTGCACCAGCTTAAGTTTCCGGATTGCCGACAAGGGTAGGCCAATGTACAGCGCATTACAGTAATCGAGCCTCGAGATGACCGTGGCTTGGATCACCGTGGCCAGGTTGCAACGGGAGAGGTAAGGAGCCAGACATTTTGCCTGACGTAGATGAAAGAAGGCTGTCTTGCAGGCGCAGGCAATCTGCTCCTCAGGAGACAACTGGGCGCCCAGCCGAACCCCAAACTTTTACAGACGGTTGCGGGCGAAGGGCCGCACCGTCAAACACCCGCAACTGGGTCTCTACCCCTTCCGGGCGGCCCAGCCTCAAGACAATAAATAAATAAATAAATAAGGAAGGAAACTCGAACCAAACCTACGACCTGAGGACCTCGCTGCCACCGTCCCAGCTTGCTAGTCCCCGCCAGACGAACCTTTGGTTTAAAGGGTGAGGCCAGTTCTGTGCACGCTGCGCTCCACCAGAAAGGTCCACTGCACAGGCTCGAAGAACACATCCAACCTCCGAATCATCAACGTGCTTGTAGAAAGCGTGGGATGAGTCCTTCCTGAATTTTCGTTCACGAAGAAAAGCCAAGGCAAGCTAAGGCAAGGTATTTAGAAATCTCAGCAAGAAAGTTCTAATGCTTCCCCAAACTACCAACCCTGGGATTTCACCGAATGCAGTCATGGCTGTGAAAGAGGAAAGAAATTGCGACAACTGCAGAGGGCCCCACGGAATATAGAAAACTGACTTGGGAACCATGAATTCTTTGGAAAGCATCTGAATAATTCACTTTGTCTACTTTCCTTTGATGATTTCCATATTGATCAAGGAAAATGCAAAATCCTCCGTTCCATGTGAAAGTATACAATTTTTGATGGTTATGTGCGCCGTGCACCATACTTCGCATTCACTAGAATCAATCTATCTGTTTGTCTGTCAAGCTGTTTCATGCACCTGACAAAGAAAGCTCTTGACTTTGAAAGCTCTAGCCATTCTCAATTCCCGAGCCTGAAAGGTGCCCCAGGATTCTCTGTTTAGATGTCTTTGTAAACTGATCAAGCTTAAACATCTACTCACTGGATCTTGATCTATTTCTTTCAGCATCAAGCATTCTCAGCTCCGCTTTGGATTCAGCCTATATACTCCGGCTTTGCAACAAGTCATCCCTTTGCTATTTCTCAAACTGCCCTCTTGTTCAAGAAGTTTGAAAAAGAGCTGCTGAACCACAGTTCAGGGCAGCATTGCTCAATCACAGCTGAACAGCTTTTGATCATTTCCCAAACAGACAGGCCAGGGAGTGCGTTTGACCACAGGTGTGACATCACTAAAAGGCAGCCAGGAGGTTTCACGGGTGCAAAACCCATCTGCCAAAAGTGACAGCTAGTATGTCAGCACAGGATGTCTGCAGACATGAAATACATCACACAGAAGGGTGTAAAGCAGCACAGATCGTGTGCAGCCAAGAGAGGTCTTATACACAGGGCATGGCAAATGTTCTTCGTCAGGAAAAGATATTAGGTAACCCATCTAATTGTAAATTTCACAGGCACATAGGATTCTTCACAAATGGTTCGGGTGAGAAATGAAAAATTCTTCAAAATATACAAAGGAATTAGGAAAATGGATACACTACAATTAAAGCCCATACAGCAATATAATTTCTTTTTCAAAGACAAAATAGGGAGATAGTATCGGGGTTGCACTCCCCCTGAAATCAGAGGTCCGCAGTTTGGGGGTCCTCCTGGACTCAGCGCTGACGCTTGAGTGTCGGTGGTGTTGGTGGTGGCCAGGTGGGCCAGCTGCGACCATACCTCGTGAAGTCGGACTTGACCACGGTGATCCATGCCTTAGTTACCTCTAGTCCCCCGAGATCACTGCGATCAGAAGAACAAAACCTTCTGGCGATTCCATCAGCCCATTCCTGCCGCCTTTCAACAACAAGACAAAGAGCTTTCTCCATGGTGGCGCCAACTCTATGGAACGAGTTACCAGATGGAGCTCGCGCTATTACAGAGTTGGGCCTTTTCCAGAAGGCCTGCAAGACCTTCCTCTTTAAATCACCGAGTATTGGGTTCACAAGAACACAGATAAAGTCACAAGACTTAGATATAAAAGTATCTATTTCATATTATTATGATACACAGCATTGGGATGTGCAGATGTAACAACTATTGTTCAGGACATGTCACATACAGAATCATAAAAGGGAGACGCAATATCCACAATAGATCAATATCTGTAAATCATAATAGAGGCGCAACTCCCCATCAAAATGGTGCGACAGTCCGAAATATCAAAAAGATTCCCATATGCCGTGAAGTCCAAACAGCAGACGATAGAAGGACACAGGAGGCTAGATATGCTCCAAATCATAAGTTCAAAAGTTGGCCGACGGGCTGGCGATAAACTTTCACAGCCCTCCCCGTTACGCCCAGCGGGCGGGGCTTTCTCAAGGCCATAAATGATATTTCCGTGGTCCAAATATCTAGAAAGGTATTACATACACATCATATACAATATAGTAGTCCACAAACAAAACCCAGAGTAATATACAAATTAAAGGTTACATACCAATCAGCGAAGCGTTCAGGCTTAACCTTACTGCGGCGGTAAGGTGACCATAAAGGTAAGAAAGGAAGGATCAGGAGAGTATTATTCAGGTGGAACATTAGGCAATTAGTGATTGAATCGTCCGAATGGGCTAAATGAGGTAATTAGTGTTCAATCACTAATTGCCTAATGTTCCACCTGAATTACTTTATAATACTCTCTTGATCCTTCCTTCCTTACCTTTATGGTCACCTTACCGCCGCGGTAAGGTTAAGCCTGAACGCTTCGCTGATTGGTATGTAACCTTTAATTTGTATATTACTCTGGGTTTTGTTTGTAGACTACTATATTGTATATGATGTGTATGTAATACCTTTCTCTAGATATTTGGACCATGGAAATATCATTTATGGCCTTGAGAAAGCCCCGCCCGGGGGCGAAACGGGGGAGTGGCCCCGAAAAGTTTGGCATCGCCAGCCCGTCGGCCAACTTTTGAACTTATGATTTGGAGCATATCTAGCCTCCTGTGTCCTTCTATCGTCTGCTGTTTGGACTTCACGGCATATGGCAATCTTTTTGATATTTCGGACTGTCGCACCATTTTGATGGGGAGTTGCGCCTCTATTATGATTTACAGATATTGATCTATTGTGGATATTGCGTCTCCCTTTTATGATTCTGTATGTGACATGTCCTGAACAATAGTTGTTACATCTGCACATCCCAATGCTGTGTATCATAATAATATGAAATAGATACTTTTATATCTAAGTCTTGTGACCTTCCTCTTTAAGCAGGCCTTCAATCCAAGTGCCTCCTGATAATTTCTATCCATGTCCTTGTGTTTTATGCAATTAAATGGTTTTATGTATGTTTTATAGTTTTATGTAAACCGCCCCGAGCCTGCGAGGAGGAGTGGTATATAAAAATGAATAATAAATAAATAAATAAATAGATTATATTACTGCAATGCGCTCTAGGTGGGGCTACACTTGAAGACGACCCAGAAACTACGACTTGTCCAACGGTCGGCGGCCAGATTAATAAGAGGGGCGAATTACAGGGAGCGGTCATCCCCATTGCTTAAGGAGCTGCCATTTATTTTCCAGTCCCAATTCAAGGTACAGATCATCACCTACAAAGCCCTAAACGATTTGGGACCCACCTACCTTCGTGACCGTGTTTCCCTCGATGAACTGGCCTGATCCCTTAGATCTTCGGGGGAGGCTCTCCTGTCACCCCTGCCATTGGCCCAAACCCGCCTCATGGGAACAAGGGAGAGAGCCTTTTCCTCAGTGCCCCCCCCCCCCCCTAAATGGAATGCACTGCCTGGTGAGATTAGGTGAGCCCCTACTCTAGAGTTTCAAGAAGAATCTTAAGACCTGGTTCTTCCGCTGTGCCTTCGGAGATTAATTAGATAACCTCATCATTCACCTCCTCCTCGCTTTATTTGAATGTCCTTCCTCGACCTCTTTCTGAAAGAGTTTTCTCCCTCACAAATAGGTAGGCTTTACATGCCCTGCGAAAGGATGAGAAATTTTGCAGGGCACGAACTTTGATTGGCAAGATGTTCCAAATAGTTGGTGCTACCACAGAAGAGGCTCTACGCCAAGTAGATGTTAAATGGATGGTTTTAAAACTAGGTACTTCGAGGAGGTTCAGATCTTCAGAACGAAGTGATATCTGGGGTTCGTAGGGGGTAAGACAGTCCTTCAGATACATTGACCCTAGACCAGTGTTTCTCAACCAGTGTGCTGGGGCACACTAGTGTGCCGTGAGCGATCATCAGGTGTGCCGTGGGAAATTGGAACCTCCAGGGGGGGGGAGTCTAGTGTGTTGAAGTATAAAAACCCTAAGAAACCTACTTTGATAAAGGCACAGAATTACAAACACCCCCCCTCCCCACCCGTTGTCTACTTGGTCTCTCCCTCTCCATGCATTGGGAAGGCCTGGCTCCCTTTCCCCAAGTAGAGACCTCCTCTTGCCTCCTGGGGGTTCTGTGTGGGAAGTCTGGCCCAGTTCTATCATTGGTAGGGTTCGGAATGCTCTTTGATTGTAGGGGAACTATAAATCCCAGCAACTACAACTCCCAAATGTCAAGGTCTATTTCCCCTGAACTCCATCTGCATTCATATTTGGGCATATTGAGAATTCATTTCAAGTGTGGTCCTGATCCAACATTGTTTGAGTCCACAGTGCTCTCTGGGTGTAGGTGAACTACAATTTCCAAACTCAATGTCAATTCCCAAGCAAACCCTTTCAGTACTTTCTGTTGGTAATAAGAGTTCAATATGCCAAGTTTGATTCAATTCCATTGTTGCAAGAGTTCAGGATGCTCTTTGATTGTGTGTTAACTATAAATCCCAGAAACTGTAACTCCCAAATGTCAAGGTCTATTTTCCCCAAACTCCATCTGTGTTCACAATTGGGCATATTGAGTATTCATGCCAAGTTTGGTCCTGATCCAACATTGTTTGAGCCCACAGTGCTCTCTGGATATAGGTGAACTACAACTCCAAAACTCAAGGTCAATGCCCACCAAACTCTTATAGCATTTTCTCTTGGTTATGGGAGTTCTGTGGGAAGTTTGTGTCTTTCTGCCATTCCTGCCAGGATATCTATGTTGAGTTCATCGAAACAGGCCCAGGTTTCACACTGAGTGTATAAATACATTTTAAAAACATATTAACTATATGTATTACTGTGTTAGAGTGTCATTTTGGTTGGTGGTGTGCCCCAGGATTTTGCAGATGTAAAAAGTGTGCCGCGGCTCAAAAAAGGTTGGGAAACACTGCCCTAGACCATACAAGGCCTTGAAGGTTAACACCATCACATTGAAAGTGATCCGGTGCTCGACCTGAAGCCAATGGAGCTGCTGAAGAATAGGAGTCATACGACATCTCGCTGGCACTCCAGCGAGAAGTCGCGCAGCGGCATTCTGGACGAGCTTGAGTTTCCGGATCACAGACAAGGGTAGGCCAATGTAAAGGGTGTTACAGTGGTCTAGACAACTTCCTTGCAGATGGCCAGGAACAGGAATCCCCTCCACAGTAATTTAGTGCCTGGTGGACAGAGGGAGATATAAGATAAGCATCTGGTTAAGTTCCTATAATCTCTTGCTCTCCACTGATCATTAAATGGTCATGGAAGGAAGTTCCTCCAGCTAAATGTTGGAGACTTCCAACTGCTGAATACACTATCTGCATTTAAAATTGCATTAAAAACCAATCTTTTCCAGCAAGTCTATCCTGATGGTTTTTAAATTGTTTTAGATTATTAATGTAATATGTATGTATGCTTTTTAAGGGTAGGAAATGATTTGAAGACACACAATAACAAAAACAGCGAGAGCAAGAATGCTTCTTTAACTGATACTATGCTCTTTCAACTGATAATTTATTTTTCATTGGTGTGTGTGTTTTTAATTTTGCTATGTCTGCATTCATCACTGTTTCCCCCCACCTCATTCCAAAGGGAGTGACAGGTAAGAAATCATCATCACCATCATTTTGGTTATTGTACAAGGCTGGTAGACCATTCCAATCTTTGTAACAACGCCCAAAATGACTCACAGAGTGGTGAAATTTTGAACCGGGGAGGGCCGGGGAGATAGCACAGTGGTAACACAGCTGTGCTTGCAACCTGAAGGTTGCTGGTTCAATTCCCCGAGCTGGCTTGGATAACCAGCTAATAACAATATATGAGCCTAGTCCACTGCCCACCCAAGCAGTTCAAACACCAATGGGGACCATTATATAAATAATGGGGAAGGGGTTTTTACAGACCTAGTTTCTGCCCGGCGAGGTGAATGCGGAAGTGGGAAATACAGAAGGCTCCCCGTCATGAGGATGGAACAACAGCACCCCCTTGTGATGCAAAGACGCATAACAACAACAATGACGTAATTGGAGCAGTGACATCTGGATGACCCTGTATGACGCACACCTGCGTGTCCCGTTACCCTGTGGCGCAGCCAAGACGAACCCTTCTATAAACTGCACTGTACTGTCTATGTGTAACCTGTACTGTCTATGTCTAAACTGTACGTCTCCGACAGGGATTGTCTGTCGTATATGTATTGTAATCCGCACTGAGTCCCCTTCGGGGTGAGAACAGCGGAATAGAAATAAACAGTATTATTATTATTATTATTATACATCTTCATATGCCAGCATCTCCTAACCCAGTGATTTTCAACCTTTTTTGAGCCGCGGCACATTTTTTACATTTACAAAATTCTGGGGCACACCACCAACCAAAATGACACAAAATGACACTCTAACTGTCATTTTACTAACTGTCACCCTCCCCCTCGTGACGCCGCTGCTTCCGCCAACCCCCCTCCCCCCGGGAGGCCCACGCACAGTAGGCCCATCACCGTCCTGTGGGGAAGGGCTGTGCTGAGTGGCCGAAGCACACCCGGGCTCGGTTGAGCAGGACGAATAGGAATTGTTGCACCGTAGACCTGACGGATCCCTCAGTAAACCCACTTGACACCAGCTATGGTTAAATGCTTTATTTAGAATAACTGGAGAGAGTAAAGAAGATAGAATATAGTCCAAGGATGCTTCCAAGCATCAAAGTATTGCAAAGCAATAGCCCACAAGCAAAAAAAACAGGATCAAAAAGTAAAAGAGTCTTAATGCCCCAATGGGCTAATCCAATGGATAAGTTCTTGGCACAAAGACTTGGCATACAGAGTCCAAAGGCTAGAAGGCCAAATGGCCCAGGCAAGGTTCTGTGATGACTTGGCTTAGATCAGTCCTTTAATCTGAACATTGGTGAGAGATGCCTCACATCTCTCAGACCTAGCTTAAATAGGTCTCACAGGCTTTGATCCTTTCGACGCAAGGTGCGTCGGAACTCAGTTCTCATGAACTGGTTCCCAGCTGGGCCTTCTCAAGCCTCTCGCATCAGAATGGTATGCAAGCTCATTAGGGTCTGCACCTGGGACGAAGGGAGTTACCCTGACTCCAACTTCCCAGCACTTCTTATCGGCCCGAGATGGATCTGGGCTCCTCTGTCCTTGAACGTGGCTTGAACTAGAGGCCTCAGCAGAGGCTTGCTTTCCAGGCCTGGCTGGAATCTCTGACACAACATGGCTTTGCTCTGAAACAACATGGCTTTGGTCTGGTTTGACCAAGGAATCGGGCTGGGGTCTGACAGGAATTGAGCACACGGGGTGGCTCCGAGCCTCAGAACAAACAGTGGCGGAGGCTCGCAGCCATCACCACCCCCAGCTCTCCTTCCCGAACAACCCCCCAGGAGTGCCTCCCTCCCCGCATCCCTTCGGCTTCCCTGCTGTCGCCTTGGGGCCAGATCGGGAAGGTACCAAGCTGGGCTATGGAGCTGCGCATCCCGGCCTTTGCTCTGCAGCAAACCTGGAGCCCAGCCAGGAGAGCCCAGGAGATGAGGGGTTGCTCCCTTTCCCTGGCGCGGAGGGGCTAGAGGGCAGAAAGCCTTGCTTCGAGCCTCCGGGAGCAGGGTTGGATGGGGGCAGCTCCCGCAGACTCCTTCTCCCTCTCCTCCTCCTTACTGCCGGAAGGAAGGAGGGCAGAAGAGTGCCCAGGAGCCAGGAAGCAGGAGGAGCCGCAGCCGGGCCACGTAGCCCTTGGCGGACAGAAGGAGGGAAGGAAGGAAGGGAAGGAGAGGGAGAGGAGGGAGGGGGGAAAGTTCTGGACGCCGAGGGCTCTCCCTGACTGCAGCCCGGCTGGCTGGCATTGCTGCTTCGGCCAGGAAAGCCTCATTTCTGCTGCCTGAAGTTTCCAGCTAGGCTCTCTCTCTCTCTGCACTGTAATTTCCCATGGCACACCTGATGATCTCTCATGGCACACTATTTTTCCATGGCACACCTGTTGGGAAACACTGTCCAAACTGATGGAAACTGTAGCACCAATGTCAGTAGGGGAGTGAACTTTTCTAGGAAATTGAAAGGATTTATCCATAGCGCTGAATATCTTTTGGAGCAGGGCTGTCCAACTGGCGGCCCCGGGGCCGGATCCAGCCCCGTAGCCTGTTGGACACGGCCCCACCTATGCCCTCAGCCGCCATTTTTAAATTTGAAAAAAATCGAATTTTTTTTTAAAAAATGGCGGCGGGGGAGGGGGAGGCGGGGCAGGAGGAGGAAGAGAGCTAGCTCCTCCTCCTTTTCGCGCCCCCTCCCTACCTAGGGCGGGGAGCGAAAAAGGGCAGAAGGCGGCGCCAACAGCAGCGCGTCACAGGCCTGACGTGACGCACTGCTCCTTGGCACCGCCTACTCCTCCTTTCGCGCCCCTCCCTTCCTAGGGCGGAGGGGGCGCCGAAAGGAGTAGGTGGCGCCAAGAGCAGCGCGTCACAGGCCTGGCGTGACGCGCTGCTCCTTGGCACCGCCTACTCCTCCTTTTCAGTGCCCCCTCCCTTCCTAGGGCGGAGGGGGGGGCGCCGAAAAGGAGGAGTAGGCGGCACCAAGAGCAGAACGTCACAGGCCTGGCGTGACGCTGCTCCTTGGCACCGCCTACTCCTCCTTTTCGGCGCCCCCTCCCTTCCTAGGGCGGGGGGGCGCCGACAAGGAGTAGGCGGTGCCAAGGGGCAGCGCGTCACGCCAGGCCTGGGACGCGCTGCTCTTGACACCGCCACTCCTCCCCGGGCGCCCCCTACCTAGGGCGGGGGAGCCGCCGAAAAAGGGCAGAAGGCGGCGTCAAGAGCAGCGTCACAGGCCTGGCGTGACGCGC
This sequence comes from Anolis apletophallus, assembly GCA_030556195.1. Classification (NCBI taxonomy): domain Eukaryota; kingdom Metazoa; phylum Chordata; class Lepidosauria; order Squamata; family Anolidae; genus Anolis; species Anolis apletophallus. The sequence goes on along the minus strand of JARBWK010000010.1, from coordinate 139,462,521 downwards.
TTCCCTTGGCCGCCTACCTCCTTTCGGCGCCCCCCTCCGCCTAGGAAGGGAGGGGGCACCGAAGAGTAGGCGGTGCCAAGGGGCAGCGCGTCACGCCAGGCCTGTGACGCTGCTCTTGGCGCCGCCTTCTGCCCTTTTCCGCCCGTTTAGGAGGGGTTGGGCCTGGGGGCGGGGCCTGGGGCGGGGCCTGGGGTTGGGGCGGGGCCTGGGGGCGGGGCCTGGGGGCGGGGCCGAGCGGCCCCCTAGGTCATAAGTGACCTTTTATCCGGCCCTGGACCCCGTAGAAGTTGGACAGCACTGTTTTGGAGGATGGAAGAGTACTCAAGTTCAAGATTAACACCATATCCAAATTTCTAGTTTACAGGAAAGCTTCATGGATGCATGGAAAAAGTGAATAAATCCAGTGTTAATAGGGTGGTAAATTACTCCAGGATTCATTCAGTTTGAACATCAAATGAGCTATCCATGGTTCTGAACCTATTTCAAAAAAGCATCAACGCGTTTGTAGAAAGCGTGGGATGACTCCTTCCTAAGAATCTTCGTTCGCGAAGTAATGCCAGAGGTCAATTCAGGAATGTATCACCCGTGGATATGGGGATTGTACAGTATTAGGAAAAAATGTTGTTTGTTTTACTGCCACATTTCCAAATTCAGTGTCAGGGATCTCAGGGTCACATTAGAGTTGAGAGTTATGTGTTTTTTTTTCATGTCAGGAGTGACTTGAGAAGCTGCAAGTCACTTCCGGGGGTGGGATGGGGGATCGGCCCAGGGGACGCCGGAATGTTTTACCATCCTGTGAGAGGCTTCTCTCATATCCCAACATGAGAAGCTGGAGCTGACAGAAAATAGTTAAACCTGCTCCGTGGATTCAAACTGCTGACCTTTTGGTCAGCAGTCCTGCCGGCACAAGTGTTTAACCCTTTGAGCCACTGTGGGTTCCAGTTATTTGTTATCTACCTCTTATGTAAGATATCCATTCTTTATTTTATCAAATAGGTTTTAATAGATTCTATCACTACAATGCTACATATTTATTTATTTATTTAAGACGTTTGTACCCCGATCTTCTCACCTCCATAGAGGGACTTAGACTGACTTACAGCAAAGATTTATTTATTATTTATTTATTTATTATTCGGGTTTCTATGCCGGCGACTCCCTGAGGCTCGCGGCGGCTCACAGGAACCGAAGGTACAACTACACACAAGCAATGCGATAAAACATCTAAGACAATTAAACAGTTAAAACAGCAAAATACAAAACCCCCAGGTACAGTTCAGAAATTAGATAGCGTGACACCCCAGGACAGCGGCTAAAGCGGAACATGGGCAGGACCTACTCACCGAAGGCCTGCTTAAACAAATAAGTTTTGCAGGCGCGTCTAAACGGGAGCAGGTCCTTTATAGCCCGCGTTCCAGCCGGGAGGGCGTTCCACAGCGTAGGAGCTATAACGGAGAACGCCCTCCGCGAGTAGATGTCAGTTTAGCCGATTTCGCCGAGGGTATCTCTAACAAATTAGCATCCTCGGAGCGTAGTGATCTCGGGGGACAGTGTGGGGTGAGTCGGTCCCTCAAGTACGCTGGCCCCAGGCCGTGCAAGGCCTTAAAGGTAAGAACCAACACCTTGAAGGAGATCCGGTGCTCGATTGGGAGCCAGTGCAGATCCTGCAAAACAGGTGTGATGTGGCGGCCTGCTGGGGTTCCAGACAGGAGCCGGGCGGCAGTGTTCTGCACCAGCTTGAGCTTCCGGGTCGCCGACAAAGGAAGGCCAACGTAAAGCGCGTTACAGTAATCCAGCCTTGAGATGACCGTAGCTTGGATCACCGTGGCCAGGTCATTCCGGGAGATATAGGGGGGCCAGCCTCCGAGCCTGTCGCAGATGAAAAAAAGCAACCTTGCTGACCGCGGAGACCTGGGCCTCCATGGTCAGCTGGGAGTCCAGATGGACCCCCAGGCTCTTAACGGAAGGCGATGGGCATAGCGCCACACCGTCCAGGGTCGGAAGCTGGACATCTACACCACCCGAGCGGCCCGACCACAAGATCTCTGTCTTCGCCGGATTCACCCTCAAACTACTGTAGATTCAATGCTACAATGAGAATTTTAAAAAATCATACAACCATACAAGAATTAAAATGCATATAAGCAAAATACATAAAAGCTAAATCGCTGACTAAAAACTAGTTTGACTCGGTCTGTAATAGTTGTCTCACACTATGGTCTATAAGCAATCTCAGCCTATTCTTGGAATGCTTCGTTCCATAGCCAGGTTTTCACTAGTCTCCTGAAGGACAAGAGGGAGGGGGCAGATCTAACCTCACTTGGGAGAGAGTTCCACAGCCAAGGGCCCACCACGGAGAAGGCCTTGTCTCTCGTCCCTACCAGCCACACTTGCAACGGTGGCAGGATTGAGAGCAGGGCCTCTCCGGAGGATCTTAGAGTTCTTGACGGTTCATAGGGGAGAATCCATTCAGAGAGGTAAACTGGGCTGGAACCGTATAGGGTTTTGTAGATTAAAACCAGCTTTGAATTGTGCTCAGAAGCTAATTGGCAGCCAGTGGAGCTGCTGCAACAAGGGAGTTGTCTACTCCCTGTACCCCGCTCCTTTTAGTAACCTGGCTGCCGAGCGTTGGACTAATTGCAGCTTCCGAGCCGTCTTCAGAGGCAACCCCACGTAGAGAGCGTTTCAGTAGTCTATACGGGATGTAACCAGAGTGTGGACTACCATGGCCAAGTCAGACTTCCCAAGGTATGGGCGCAGTATAGTTGTGAATTATAATGTATAAACCAGGGCTGCCTAGGAAGTTGACCGCGATCGACTAGTCGATCCCGTGACCGTAGGAGGTCAATCCCGGGACTGAAGGAGGTCAATCCCAGCCATATGGGGTGCTTCTCAGAGGGGGCGGAGTCAGGCTGCACCAAGCCCCGCCCCTCCCCGGCTTCGGCACTCCCGGCAGCTTCTCCAGGTTTGTGGAGGGCAGTGCCAAGCCAGCCTTGTGCTAGCTATGCCACCACTGGCTTGGCATTGCCATCCTCAAGCCTGGAAAAGCTGCTGGGAGCTCCAAAGCCAGAGGGGAGGGGGAGGGGCTTGGTGCGGCCTGGCTCCGCCCCCCTGTGGCTTCCGCTCTACCAGCAGCTTCTCCAGGCTTGAGGATGGCAGTGCTAAGCCAGCCTTGTGCTAGCTATGTCACCACTGGCTTGGCATTACTATCAGGGTTTTTAAAATTGTTTTAACGTATTTTAATGTATTTTAATGCTTTCATTTGTGACTTCTGTAAACCGCTCTGGGCACCAGAGAGAGCGGTATAGTAAGTCGAATTTAATAAATAAATAATAAATAAATCCTCAAGCCTGGAAAAGCTGCTGGGAGCTCCAAAGCCAGAGGGGAGGGGGCGGGGCTTGGCACGGCCTGGCTCCACCCCCCTCTGGCCAAGCCCCGCCCCCTCCCCTCTCTAGCCTTGAGGAGGTAGGTAGATCTTTCTGACTTGGTTTTAATAGAAGTAGCTCGCATGCTGAAAAAATGTGGGCACCCCTGGTATAAACTATATTCTTCCAAAAGCCCTGCAAGGCAGATCATAATTTTTCCCCACATAGTACACAAAAGGGGTTGAGAAAATATTTGAGGCAAAGATGTCACTTTGTTAATCACAGTTTTTGTTATATTGCTATTCCATCAAGGAACAGAAGCACAGACCAAGAGAAAAGCCAGGGATGGTATTGCCCAGATGAAAAAAAATAATTCAGGATGCTCAGGAATAGCTAGGCAGTCCACAAAGTGGGATTCAGTCTATACCTGTTCAATGCAAAACAACAACAAAAACTCCCCAGACTAAAGGGAGTTAAGGAAATGTGATCTGAGGATAGCCGAAACATTATTTCTTCATCCCTACCTCCCAAATTGTCTCCTCTAAAGAGATTTGGAACAGTGACAGCATGATAATTGGCGGCAGTTCCAGGACGGAGAGATATTTTCCCATTGTGTGTACTGGAGACAACCTGAGCAGAGTTCGCGAGATGCTCTTTTCCCCTGGCTCTTTCTCTCCTGTCTCTTTAAAGCTCATTCTGTCCCCCACCCCCTATTGACACAAACCTATTAATTAGATTTGAGAGATGGAAAAAGAAAGCATTTACGTTTCTGGGCTCTAATGCCACACTGGCGTACTCATGTCATCGTAAATCAAGACTACAAAGATGTCACCAGGCACATTTGATGGAACGGCATGAAATTCCCAGGGCAGATAAAGCTGGGCTTTCAAAAAAAAAATCCACATGAATGTTATTAAACAAGATTCACCCTCTGTGTTCCAAAAGAAATCTGTTGGAGGTGAGAGCTTTCAAAAGTTGCATTCAAAATAAAGTTCAAGCAATGCAGTTTTTTCCCCCAGATAAACAAGTGAACAGGCACTGCGAGCTATATCTAAATGTCACTGAAGAGCAGCAGCCCTTTCGCCCGCAGAAATATATTAGGCTGGCCTCTCCAGTTCCTTGCAATAAGTTCCATTTTAAAAATGAATTACAGAAAGGGGAGTAGAGCAAAAAGGGTCAGCTAGGGAGGCAAAGTCAGAAAAAGAGTTACTTTTAAAGTTATTTTTAAAGACCGAAATTTCCAGAATCCCCCAGGCAGCATGGCCAGATGTTTGATTGATTGAATGATTTTATTATTTGTGAGTCGCCCTCCACGTCAGTGCTCCGGGCGACTTACACATAAGCGCATAAAACAGTTCAATAGTTAAAAACCAAAAGAATAGGAAGATTAATTAAAATAGTTCCAGTAACTCAGGCTAAGTCTGGGAGGTGTCCTTAGCCGTAAGCCTTTCGGAAGAGCCAGGTCTTCAATGCGGTCAGGAACTGGGGCATGTCCAGGATAGCTCTCTGCTCCGCCGGCATCAAGTTCCAGAGAACAGGGGCCGCAATGGAAAAGGCTCTCCATCTTGTGATGTCGAGGCGGGCCTCACTCATACCTGGAATGCAGAGAAGATCCCTGTTCACTGAACGCGGCGACCTTAAATGGACTGGTTCGGACAAGTGGTCTTTTAAATAAGCTGGGCCGGCGCCATGGAGGGCCTTGAAGGTAAGCGACAAGATCTTGTGGATGGCTCTGAGCTCGACTGGCAGCCAGTGTAAGCGCTGTAGAGATGGCGCGATGTGGCATCTCAGCGGTGTCCCGGTGAGGAGTCTGGCATCTGCATTCTGCACTAGCTGGATTTTACGAGTGGTTGACTGTGGCAACCCCACGTACAAGGCATTACAGTAGTCCAGCCGCGATGTCACTGTGGCATGGACCACCGTAGCCAGCGCATCCGATGGAAGGTAAGGTGCCAGCTGACGTGCCTGGCGCAGGTGGAAGAAAGCTCCCTTACTTGTCGCAGCAACCTGGGCCTCCAGCGAGAGTCTCGAGTCTAGTATCACACTGAGACTTTTCACCGACGGGGCCGGGATCAGCGGCTCTCCTTCGAAGAGCGGCAGCGGAATGGGTGGTTCTGGGCGTCCCGGCCATAGAATCTCTGTCTTTGATGGGTTGATCTTGAGTTTGTATGAGCGGAGCCATCTAGTCACTGCCTCTAGTCCTTGTCTAAAGTTCTCAGGCACCGATGTTACACCTGGCTCGAGCTTCAGCAGGAGCTGGGTGTCATCTGCATATTGATAGCACCCAAAACCAAAACTTCTGGCTATGCTTGCCAAGGGTTGAACATAGATGTTAAAGAGTGTTGGTGACAAAATGGCGCCTTGGGGAACTCCACAGTCCAGGGTGGATTTCTTAGACACTTGGCCTCGCCACTCGACGCGCTGCGAGCGGCCCCGCAGAAAGGAGTCGAACCAGGCCAAAGCTGTGTCTTGAATCCCAATGGCTGAGAGTCGCCGCAACAGCAGGTCATGGTCCACCGTGTCGAACGCCGCGGTGAGGTCGAGCAGCACCAAGATAGCTGAACCTCCCTTCTCCAATTGGTGGCGGATGTCATTGTCCCATTAAGAGTGTTAACTCTATAAAAATCTGCATGGCACATGTATTTTAGGAAGATGGTAAAACAGGACTGTAGTTATTAGGGGTGGTTGATCCATAGAAATTTTGATTCTAAACTCGGTTGGGGAGGGAATTCAGTTTTTGGTTCGTTATAGAAGTTAATCCGAAAAATATTAAATAAATTTCGTAAATGAAATGTTAATAATGACGAATTTTCGTTATTATTCCTTACGCCAGCTGGGAGGGAGTCCTCCCCTCTTCTGTGGATGGCAACAAGCCATTCACTCCTCTGTCGTCGCCCCCCTCCCCCCCGCAAGAACAGAGACGTCCCAGATTAAATATAATCTGGGATGCCTCTGTTCTTGCGGGGGAAAGAACGGAGGAGTGGATGGCAATAAGCCATTTACGCCTCCGTTCTTTCCTCCGCAAGAAATAACCCATCTCAAGGCTTGAGTCTGGTTATTTCTTAGCAGGGAAAGATGCCAACCCACACGGGCGCCTCCTTTCCCTAAGGCAGTCTTTCTCAACCAGTGTGCCGTGGCACACTAGTGTGCCGTGACGGACCTCCTGCTGTGCCACGAGAAAAGCTCTCTGCCCCCCTTCCTCCCCCTTCCTGCCGAACTCCTGCTGCTTGGGGAGGAGGAGGAAGGGCCGGGCAGTGGGCGAAGAAAAAGAAGAAGGGACCGGGCCGCTCCCTCCTTGGGCCGTTAGCCCAGCCAGCCTCCAATCCGCAATGACTCCCACCATGACTCTCGCCCCTCGCTCGCTGAAGCCGCGTAGGGGAGGAGCCCTGCCCACTGAAGCCCGTTCACCGCTCATGCTCCTCCTCTGTAGGAGAGCTGAAGCTGGGGGGAGGGGGCGGGGCGTGGCACAGCCTGTAGGTGCGCTGAAGCTGGGGGTAGGGGGCGGGGCATGGTGCAGCCTGGCTCCGCCCCTCCCCGGCTTCGGCACTCCCAGCAGCTGCTCCCAGCAGGCCACCAACCCCAGCCGTTCTTTACTGTGTTAGAGTGTCATTTTGTGTCATTTTGGTTGGTGGTGTGCCCCCGGATTTTTTTTAATGTTAAAAGTGTGCCGCGGCTCAAAAAAGGTTGGGAAACACTGCCCTAAGGAATAACCCGTCTCAAGGCTTGAGTCCGGTTATTTCTTAGCAGGGAAAGGAGGCGCCCGTGTGAGGTGGCACCTTTCCCTGCTAAGAAAGAAGCAATCCAATCCATGTTAAGGGGAACACGGTTTGGATTGTGAGCTCGCAGGGGGTAGGGAGGCGATGCCTCCCTTCCCCTCTGCCAGCCCAGAAACTAACGAGCGTTCCCCGCGTGTCAGATGGTGACAGGAGGGTGGAGGGGGCAGCCTTCCACTCCCCTCTCGACAGCTGACAACCAAAGGCGGAAACGATAATAACGCGCCCTTTACGTAAAATGGCTGACCCGGGTTCGGTATAGCAATTACACTTCCGGGTTGGGCCCCGAGTGTCAAAATACTTTGAAATTAATTTTAAATCCAAAAAGTAACGGATTTCAAAGTATTTTAAACCTGAGATATCCACCCCTAGTAGTTATCAACAGTTCTAGCCAGCATGAGATTGGGTGATGTAGTGGCCACAAGTCCCCCGTCCCCCTCCCCATGCAGGTTTTAAAATTTTACTCAAATGTTAGTAATGCTGAAGTGGAATTTTATTTGTCTTCTGCTTCTGTTAACTAAGCCTGCACAAAAATTCTAAGACAGAAAACAGGGGTACTGGAGAAGAATAAATATTAGACCTGGTTGATCAAGAAAAAAAAATGGTTCAAAACTTGCTGCGGATGTAGGGGGTGCTGGCGTTTCATATCTGGTGGAGTTCCGAAATTTTTAGTAAAAATTTCAAAAGTATTTTGAAAAAATTATGAAATTTATTAGTAATCCACTAATGGCAGACGCCAATAGTGGCGGATGCCAATAGTGGGTTTGACAGCTCAGATCTTCCGCTTCGTGGCATTGGCTCCTTCACAGGGGCCAGCAGTGGAGGGGAAAGGCGCCACCCGTGTGTCAGAAATGCTAACTGAAAACATGCTCTTAAGATACCTTAGCCCAAGCTTTGGGCAAACTTCCAGCTGCTAGGAATTGTGGGAGTTGGAGTCCAAGACACCTCAAGGGCCAAAGTTTTCCCCTGGCTGCCTTAGCTGGTCCTTAAAGGACGATGCCTTACCTTCCGCAACATGCCGCCAAGCTATGTGCGGGGCTGTTATATTAATTATAGGTGAAGTCCTTCTTATGTACATATTATGCAAATTAAAACAAAAGGAGAGACAATGCCCTCAAATTCATTATCAATATCATCTGGGTTCAGGTAAACGCTCCCTAATTACAAATCAGTAAGAACCACTTCAAGCAATTTGCTTTGGACACAAAATAATATTCTTACAAAACACAGTGGAATATGTAAAAAAAAACCCCAATGGTTCCAAAAACCTCTATATCCAAATTTATGTGATTTTACCTGTCACAATACCATCCTATGGAATCCTAGAATTTATAGTTTGTTAACATACTTAGAATTCCCCTGTTCCCAGAGAGTTCTAGTGCTATAGTATGGAAAACGCACAGGAACTCACCAGCAATGAATTTAATGAATCTCAGGATTGCACAAGGTATATCCATGGTGATTGAAATGATAGCATTTTATCAATTCTTATAGCTGTATAGCACAGATACACTCAAGTTTGAATCAGAAGTCGACGATAATCAAATTCTTCTCAAATTTAGTTAGCTGTATTTTTTTCCCAGGAAATAGAAAAGGAGAATCTAAAGTTTATATTGGAGAAGGTGGGACACATTTGGAATCCAATGAAAAATGTCATCAGGGAAACAAAAGTATGAAATGAAGTGGAACTCAATAAATGAACACAAATATTGCTTGATCATATTTCTCTGTGGTTCCTCATGTGTTTTTGGTTCATTTCTTCTCAGATATGAAAAGACTTGAAACATCTTGCAGAGAGAGTTAGTTTGGTGTTCTAGTTATTGGACCGGGCTTTGAAAGAACAGTGACTTCCCAGTAAAACCATGAAATTTACTGAATGGCCTTAGATCAACAACACATTGCGTGTGCATGGGTGATACACCTCCCCCCATGTTACCAAGAAGACACCGACACAAGTAGTTGGAGTAAAATATGGCCACAACTCATTTATTGATAACAGGAACAAGGGTTAGCAGCCATGCATGGGTCCTGGATCAGGGGTTGGACAGCCCGCTGCTGTCCGAACATACTTACATCCCTGGGTGCCACCGGCACACCGCCGGTTCCCACAAGCTCGGCACCCCAGGGGGCCGGGCGTTATCCCCCCTTCCAACAAGAGGCGATACACCACTCCAATCCAAGGGCCATGGCATACGCCCACACAGAGTTGTGACAAGATAAATACTAGGGGTGGTTGATGCATCAAAATTTGTTTCTAAATTCGCATGGGGGGGGGGGGTTGTCATCGGTGGTTCAATATAGAAATTGTTCAGAAAAATTTCCATAAAATTTCATTATTGAAACGTAATCACTAACAAAAATTCGTTATTATTTCCTGTTAGTTCTCAGCAGGGAAGGAGGTGGGGATGTCTTCCACACCTCCTTCCCTGCTGTGCTGAGAACTAATGCACGTCAAGGCTTGACGAGCTGTAGGTCTTAGCAGGGAAGGAGGAGCGTCCGCACCTCCTTTTCCCTGCTAAGATCTAAAGGTCTAAAGGTGAAGACGCTCCTCCTTCTCCCTGCTAAGATCTAAAGCGCATCAACCCTTGATGCGGTGTAGGTCTTAGCAGGGAAAAGGAAGGGCGTCCGCACCTCCTTCTCCCTGCTAAGATGCGCTGTAGGTCTTAGCAGGGAAAAGGAGGGGCGTCCGCACTTCCTTCTCCCTGCTAAGATGCGCTGTAGGTCTTAGCAGGGAAAAGGAGGGGCGACCACACCTCCTTCTCCCTGCCTAGATCTATAGCGCGTCAAGGGTTGACCCGCTGTAGGTCTTATCAGGTAAAAGGAGGGATGTCCGCTCCTCCTTCTCCCTGCCAAGATCTATAGCGTGTCAAGGCTTGACATGCTGTAGGTCTTAGCAGGGAAAAAGAAGGGGCATCCGCACCTCCTTCTCCCTGCTTAGATCTATAGCGCATCAAGGGTTGACACGCTGTAGGTCTTAGCAGGGAAAAGGAGGGGCGTCCACACCTCTGGTCTCTGGTGGCGGGAAAAACTCCTGCCACCCAGGGGCTTCTGGGAGGAAGAAGCCTCCCTCCCGATCCTTAATGGTGGCGAGGACACCCAGCACCGCAATCTGCTCGGCCCGGTAAGTCGGGCCAAGCCATTTCTCAGCCTGACCACCCTAAGGGTTCATTGTGAAGTTAAAGCAAGGAAGAAGAAAACCATGGATGCTGCCTTGAGCTCTTGGGAGAAAAAAGCTGGAAGATGGAAGCCGTGAGGTGTTGGAGAAGAGAGCTCCAACACCTCATGTACACCACTGTCTCAACGTGGGCTTGGCCGCTCCCCGTAATCACACACACAGATGATTGGCAATTAACAATTTATTGAAAGTCAATAAGGGAAAAGCAGGTGAAAGGAATAAAGTTCAAAAAGAGTCCAAATGCAAAAATCAAAACAAAGGAATGTTCATCAAAGTAAATCCAAGGCTAGGAAATCAATCCAGGTAATCCAAAGTCCGTGAACAAGGCAAGGTAAATCCAAACATGAAACAAGGCAGTCCAAAGTTCTTGAAGATAATTCAAAGTCACTTGAAAGGTACTAGGAACAAGGCTAGCTGAAACTACAGCTCTTGGAACTCGGAGAACCACCAAAGCGTCCTTCCAGTAACGACGTGGCCTCCAATCTGAAGTACTTTCCCACAGAGTGCATAGTTACATTCCACCCTTGTGAATCCAGCATTTCTCAGTTCCCCATCTCCAATCTCGGCACGAAGACACAATAACACTCTTCCGGTCGAAGGAGCTCTCAGTGTCCGCACCATCTGGCCCGTTATCAGCCTGAGAGTCCAATGGCTCCCCATCTCCCATAGCTTCCTCAGCAGGTGGAAACATGTGTTCCTGGGAGCCGAAGCCCCCAGGCCTCCCATACTCACAGTCTGAGCTGGAATCTGCCTGTCCCTCATCATCAGAATAAAGAGGAGGCCAAGTATCATCCCATTGCAAACTGTCCTCAGCTGATTCATACCCATCAGGCCATCACCGTTGCCATCTTGGTCCAGGGCAATTGGCACCCCCGGAGCCTGGCCCGGCCCCCCAGGCTGGAATGGAGGCTGGGGTCCCACAGCCACACAACTTGCCCTGGATCCTGTCAGCTAGTCTGCTTCTCTTAGATGCAGTAAAAAGGATTGTCCTACTCCAAGCAGCTCTTACTTTAGTTGTCCATGAAATTACAATATTGAAATAAGAGAAATTTATTTATTGATTTACTACATTTCTATACCGCCATTCTCAGCCCAAGAGCGACTCATGGCATTTTACAGAGCGGCACAATTCGATGCCCAACAATATAAAAACAGATAAAACAATTAAACATAGCTAAAATTTCAATTACATATAAAACATCATAAAACCATAAATCCTCTGCAATTCATTACCAAATCATTGTCCAGTGGTGTTGTCCATCCATTCCGAGATCACAGTTATCAGCTACACTTCAAGAAAAGCCTGTTCTCTAATGACATCCGCCATCAGCTCGACCGGGGTGGATGCTCCTCGATCTGTTGCTGCTCACCGAGGAGCTGTTGGTGCTCCTCGATGTCACCAAAGCATTCGACACTGTGGACCATGATTTGTTAATTCATGGTTGGCCCTCAAATGGTTTGAGTCATTCCTACGAGGTCGTAGCCAGTGGGTGGAATGGATGGGTCAGGTATCTGAGAGGTCCCCTCTTCAGTGCAGAGTACCACAGGGTGCTATTCTTTCCCTGGTGTTGTTTAACACCATTAGCCAAGCTGGTAAGGAGCTTTGGTTTGAAATGCTTCTAGTACGCCGACGACACCCAGCTTCTCCTGCACTTAGAACCTGGGATAACCGCAGTTCCTGATAGTTTCTCCCTGTGTCTGGAAGCTGTGATAGGTTGGCTACGCACAAGTAGACTTAAGGTGAACCCAGCTAAAACTAAAATCTTATGGCCTGGTCGGCCCCTGGAGCTGGCCTGCCCACTGCCCACCTTTGACGGTGAATCTCTAATTCCATCTGCAGCAGTGAAAAGCCTTGGTGTCCTATTGGATTCCCAGCTGTCGATGGAGGCTCAGGTCTCCGCCATTGCTAAGCAAGCTTTCTTCCACCTCTGCCAGGTGTTTAACCCAGTTTGGACATGGATGTCTTTGCCTCCTCATTAGGTCTAATGTGGTGTCCAAACTGGATGTTTAACTAGTGCTGTTTCATTTTTACTGCACATGCGTGTCTGCCATTAATGAAGCCATTCCGAAATTTCCAAAAATTTCATAAAATTTCCGCATTTTTTCCAGAAAATTTCGGAAGACATTCAGATTCAAACCGCCAGCGCCCCCTACATCTGCAATGAGTTTTGACCCATTTTTTCCTTGATCAAACAGGCCTAATAAATACATATATAAAACTTTGAGTAAAATGTACACAGACTTAACAGCGAGGAGTTTTTGTTGCTTTTAGTCCTTGTGTAAGCTGGCCAAGACTTAACTCCTTTTATTAGTGTACCTTAGAGCCCGCCTCATCCCATATTGTCCCACTAGGCCACTACGTTCAGAGTTCGAACTGCTCTTGGAGATCCACAGTTTTAAGATGTACCATCTTATGTCCACGAGAAGGAGGGGCTTCTTGATAGTTGCCCCCACTCTGTGGAATGCGTTGCCTCCGGATGTCCGGGCCATCCCAGATCTCCTGGCATTCCAGAAGGCGTGCAAAACGCTCCTGTTTTGGCAGGCTTTTGGGGACTAAGGCTGCTGGTTTACTGCTATTTGCCTCCGCTATTCTTGTACACAACTTGTGTTGGGTTGTATACCAACTAGTAACTTTTGTTTTACTGTTTTATTGTATTTTTTTACTGTGTTTTATTGCTGTTTTTAGTACTATGTTTTACTCTGTGCCCTCACTTCTGTAAGTCGCCCCGAGCCACACTGGGAGTGGTGACTAACAAGTGTGAAAAATAAATAAATAAATAATACCATCCCAGCCTTGTGGTCTTGGCAAACTATAAGCTCCCTAATTTTATCTTTTATTGGGAGGTGGGGCCATGCTTGATAGCAATATCATCATGTGTTTTCTCTCAAGCACAATGTTTTGGGCTGCACCCACACAATAATATCAGTTTCCATTCTCTCCAGGCTCCAATAATTATGAGGTCTAAAAAGTGTTTCCCAAAAATAATTCTTGGGATTTTGTTGGCCCTTTTAAAAATCAAAGCAATGTTCTATACATATATATATATATATGTTTCAGGTCACACTTGGAAAATGTGGAGGGTTGACTGTATATCCTATTGCAAATACAATTTTATTGTCAGATAAAAGGCTTGGAGAGATGATATGGATTAGAATTCATTCCCAGCTTTGCCAATAGATGAAATGGAAATATAAACCTCATATGCAGATAAATAGAAAGTAGGAACTAAACTAAATATTGTTCCATATAACGCTTACTGCCTGCTTTACCAACAGACAAATCACGATGGGTAAACACATCTTTCAAGGTTATCCAACACCACTTAAAGATTTAACGAGGATGCCACAAAACATGTATGGTCTCTCCTGAAATATTAATATATTGCCATCAATGTTTTATCAGTTTGCTATCATATATCACCCTTGACAAACTTCAATCATTCCAAACCAGTTCATAAAAAATAGATGTTTTTTAACCCACCATTTCAACGTTTCTATATATCCCTCCCAATAATTAATATCAATTATCCTGTCTAAATAGAATCCTTCTTGAGATTTCCAGCCTGACGGCATTTTTATAGTACTGGGTGGAAAGATGCGATAAATTTAAGTCCAAAGCAGTTTAGAAAATGAAAGTAAATCTAAACGAGTCAAATGTCAAAAAAAAGTACTGGAGAAAACGTACCCTTGAGGAGGAAAAAAAAATGCCTGACAAGGATTCCTTACACTTTGTTGTTTGAAGAAAAAGACTATTCTGGAATAGCCTTTAGGTGCAACTGTGTTTCCAAAGACAACAGGAAAAGACAAGCAATTTTCCACATTTTTTTTAAAAAAGTAAAGTATCATGACTAATTGGGGTTGGGGATTTCTCTCTCCTTATAGAAAGAAGGACTCACCGTATTTTAAACTCTTGTCAGATTGTATTGTTGACATAGTTTGATATTATATGCCAGAGAGGGAGGAAAAACAAGTGCTTTTTTATTTTTAATTGAGTCCTATAAATGTCAATCTCGTTACCCAACTCTCTGAAATTCCCTCGTTTTGTGTGGAGCTCCCTCTGGTTCAGGATGAAAATTGACTTCTTGTCACAGATGAAGCAATTAATTCCTTTCTATCAATGGATGTGGCATTTTGTTTTACTTAAAGGCAATCCAGCATCTAGACCACTACTACCTTTCTTGAATGACCATCCGAATTTTGTTCCAGGTGTCCATTTGACCTTGTCTATTGCATAAATGATTCAGGTGGAAAAATCTCCCCCCCCCCCCTAGAATTCCTAGGCCATGTTTCTAATCCTCCTTATTCATCTGGAAATGACAGATTCTATCGCACAAACTCTCTATCCCATTATAGTAGGGGTCGGGAACCTTTTTGACTCAGAGAGCCATGAAAGCAAAATATTTGGAAATTTATTTCAGTGAGAGCCTATATATATATATATATATATATATATATATATATATATACACTAGCTGACCCGGCCACGCTTCCGCTGTGGCTTTCCGTCTTCCTGTCTTCTCCCCTTCCATGGTTTGTTTCCTTTCCTGTTCTAACTGTTTTGGTCTTCGTGTTGTCGTGACGGTTATGGAAAGGGGGGTTTACCGCCATCTCCCAGCCGTTTCTGGATCCGGGAGGAGTGTGTCGAAGGAGGCCGAGGAGGCAGCGGGCATCCAGGCGGCGAGGAGGCTTTGTTTTCCCAGTGGAGAGCAGCTGTATGCTGTGGTCTCTGGGCACACTGTGGAGCCCTCCAGACGGTCGCCAGTGTGTCTTGGCGGCCGCCATCTTTATTTGGAGGTCTTCTGGCCATAGGGGTGGGACTTCCTTTTCCGTGGGGTGTTTTCCGTGTTTCCAGGAGGACCCCTTTTCTTGTTGGGCCAACTTCCGCGGAGCCTTTTATGGCGGACGGAAGTGGTTGGTCCGCCATTTGTATTGTAGTTTTTGGCGATTCTTACCTTTTGGGCTCTGGCTTCCCGGTCGCCCGAGCGGCGGAGACGGGCAGGAGAGGTCAACCCAGAGTCCCAGTAGGAGTTCCGGTGGGCGGCCAGAGCCCAGAAGTAAGGAAGCGGGCCAGTGGGAAGTGGGGAAGGAGTGCGAGGAGGCGGCGGAGGAGGCGGGTACGGTGGCGCCCTCATGGTAGCGAGGCCCCCTGCCGGCCGTGCTGTTTCGGGAGATGGCCACCGGCATGGAGAAGGAGGAGGAATCGGTGAGCGAGGGTGAGGGCCTGGGGGTGGGCTACGATGGCGCTCTTTTCTCCTCTGCCTTGTCCTCTTTCTTCTTGGGGGCTCCGTTGTGCGCCTGCGCAGTTGGTCTCCCTCTCTCTAGCGCTCGCGGGCAGCGCAGAACGGGAGTCAATGGGCGGTTTTGGGGGGCTGTTTTTGGGGGGGTTGGAAGTTAGTGAGGTGGGTTTTTTTGTGTTATGTCTGTACCTCGTGGTCTGGGGGAATGTGTCTCGTGGGTTTTTTGTTTGGGGGGGTTATAGTTTGGCCGTGCATATCAATCTTTTGCGACCACGTCTCCTTTATATATATATATATATATATATATATATATATATATATATATATATATTAAGACTGAATTCAACTAAATGTGAGTATATACTTTAAGTACATACTATGAGAAAAGAATTCCCCCGGCAGAATGACGGGACACTTCAGACCTGGCTCTGCAAAAGGTCCGGGCGTTTGGATACGCTGGTGGCTGCGTCCACCATGAATATGAATATATGATTTATGATTGAATATTGACTCTCCGGACCAGTGGTAAAGTAGAATTGTGCAGAAGAAACGCCAGGAGAAAGTGCTACTTAGCATAGGCTCAGAGTAGTGGAGTCAGCTTGCCAGCTACAGCACGAGAATTAGCCACTGTGATTGGTCTAAAAAGATACAGCTACCATTGGTTAGAAAAAGCCCAGCTATGATTAGTTCAAAGAACACCATGTGCTTTAGATAAGAGACAGCCTTGATTGGCTTAGGGAATCGCCATGTGTGTTTGTTTACAAGTTAGCTTCCCCTTAAAACCCCTAGAGGAAATAAAATATTTCTCAGGAAACATAAATTGGCTACAATATATTCAACTACGAAAGACATACAATCAGGACAAAAAAATAGGCTTCCATGAGGAAGAAGACTTTGGGACAAAATAATTAAATCAGAGAGAAAAAACATAACAAATATATACAATAAACTATTGGAATGGGCAACGGAGACGGAGGGAGTCAAAAACTGTATGATCTTATGGGCTAAAAACCTGGGCAGACAAATTAAACTACAGGAATGGCAATTAATATGGAACAAAAAAATAAGATACACATACGCGACGGAGCTAAAAGAAAACTGGCTCAAAATGCTCCATAGGTGGCACATTACACCAAAAAAAATCAACATCATGTATAAGAACAATCAACAAAAATGTTGGAAATGCCAAGCGCATGTTGGCAGCTACTTCCACATGTGGTGGACGTGCCCCGTAACAAGCCAATTCTGGAGAAACATACACAAGATCACCCAAAAAATGCTGAAACTAAACTTCCCGATGAAACCCGAATACTACCTCCTGGGTCTAACAGATAAAGACAAGAAGATGGATGGAAATAGAGACATACTCTTTACCTATATGACCACCGCGGCAAGAATAGCGTTCGCGAGACTTTGGAAATCAGGAAAAATTCCCCAAACAGAGGATTGGGTTCAGAAACTACATGACATAAAGGACATGGACACCCTAACCTACCTCCTGAAGAAAAATACAGGAACACCAAGGAAAAAAACTGACTGGAGTCTAATAGAGACATACAAAGACAATTGAATTTGTTTAAAAACTAAAACAATATGGTAAAACGGCAGACAGCCGGGCTACCAAACAAGTCTAATAAAGGAAAATATAACATTGAATTACTAAGAAGAACCACAAACCACCATAAGGCTGAATGGAAGTCAAAATGTCTGTCATGTATCGTCAGGCCCCTCCCCTCTCCCCTCTCTCTTATATCCCCTTTTCCTCCCCCATCTCACCCCTCTCCCCACCCCCCTTCCCTGAGTGTTGCCTACTGTTAAGGTTAGTCCATGTACATTGTGTAGTGTTTAGTTGGTTTTTCCCCTTTTGTCCATTGTCTTACTGTTTATTTGCCAAAAACTCAATAAAAAAATATATATATATATAAAAAAACAAGTTAGCTTCCCACTTGGCTGGCTCCCAGTGGGAATGCTAGAAATGTTTCGCTTTTAGGGACAGCCTGCATACATAGATAGCACAAACAATTGAATGGAAATTAAAACTGCGCAATGTTTGTCAGCCAGTAGGAGAAGGGTGACACAATGTTTTGATTGATTGGTTGATGTCAGATCAGCTTACAGACGTTTAACCAGTGAGAATGCATGAAGGAGGTGGGACTAAGAATTACCTCCATTGCTGTATAAAACCTGATTACTGGAAGGTATGTGTGTGCTGTTCTTCTTGCAACCTGTTTTGCTATAGAACAGACCCATCAGCTGATGCATTGAATAAACTGATTTCCTGAATCGCAGCCAAGTTGTCGTGTCGTCTTCGTCCATGCGCTCGCACGGAAACGCTGCCTGAGTCACAGGTATTGCCTGGGAGTTTTGGGACTCCAGATTCTGCTACAGTGGAATTGTTTGTTATTTGTGGAAACCTTTACCTCTCGGGTCCAGACGAAGCCTAATACAGGCGAAACGGCAAGGCCTCATTCTGACCGTCGACCCGCACCCTTCCCTTCCATCCCAGAGTATATACCTACTATTGGATTACCCGCATTTATTTACTTATTTGTTTGGGATGTTTTGATCGGAAGCTGGATTTATCTCCTCTTGCAACATTTACCCACTTTGATTCCACTTTAACCTTGATGAACAGGAATAAATAATTCAATGATGAATATGAATAAATAATTCAACTTGAATACAAAGACGTTCCCTGCCTTCTTATATTTACTCTGCAAAAGGTATGCTCAGGACTCTGGGAAGGAAGATAAGATGGAAGGAAGGGAAAAAGAAAGACAGAGGAAATAAAGGAGGGAGGGGGAGAGGAAGAAAGAAAAGAAGAATGAACTATGGAGGAAGGAAGAAAAGAAAAGCAGGAGAGAGACAAGGAGGGGGAAAAGAAAGAAGGAAATCGGAAGGGTAATTCTCGACCACCCGATGTTTCTAAAGCTTGCTCCAAAAGAGGTCACGGAGAGAGATTTATGAATAGAGAACTTTACCAGTTTATTTGTTAACAAAGCTTAAAGTGTGGAGGTTTTAAGGTACACAGAGCTTAGTTGGTTACAGTATCTTCTTAGAGGCACAGATCTTCAGGTTACTAAGTTTCTAAATGGGGTACAATGTTTGACTGTATTTCTCCAAACACTGACTCAACAATATTATAGATACTTTGCCCATTTATAGGCCTTTTATCTATCTTCTAGGTTAGCTTTGCAGCCTAACCTACAAACAGCGGTCTTTAAAGGCTTTCTAAACCCTACTGCCTTTCTGCAGTATCAAAACACAGCCTTTATTCTGTTCTCAGAACTCCCAAAACTGCCACCAGCCAGTCTAACCACTACTAACTAACTGATGAATTTCAAATCTGGAAATTCTAAGTCTAGTTGTAGGCTCCGCCTCCTGTTGCTATGGCAATGGAACTTCTCAGAGGCCGGGCACTCTAATACTCTCTGTTAACCCTTTGTGGTCTGTCTAACATTTAATCAACTAACACAGTACAAATGTAGTAATACAAACCACACATTTGTCACACCTCAAGGGCCTCAGGCGTCACTTTTGCTTGAGCACCGTTCCAGCCAAGGTAACCAGAATATAGTTTCTAAACCAGCTTGCTTTACTCAGCAACCTTGCCTGGGCCTCCCGTGCCTTTCCCGTGTGAAGAGTAGGGATGCAAGCATAACATAGGCCTTCAAGGCTGTACCATCACTGCCTCCCCTGATAATGGAAGCGGGCCGAAGGAGTAACAAGCTTGACTCCCTGGCCCAGCTGGCCCTTGCTAACGAGCTCCGCATTCCTAGAGGACTGAGTTCACAAAACATACTCAGGATCATCAGTCTTAGCTTTTGACGTGCGACGCAACTAAGGAACACTATATCTGCTTTGCAGACCCTTATGCCAGTGTCTTGTACCAACAACGCATTTGGGCAAAGATCTTGCAGGTAAGGCCAGTCGGGCCTTCCATCAAGCCTCGCCAGTCAGCCTGCCTTAGGCTGACTTGATCCAGTGTTGCCTTGTTCCAGTTCATCGTCGAGACCCAGTGATTGATCCTGAAAGTCTTTTACCTTTTGGACTCTTTGCATTTTAAACCACACATCCCAGCCTCTTTGCTTCGGCTGGGATTCATAGAAACTCTGCATCCGGCTTGTGTTCCCGTCCGCCGCTTGTGCTCCATCATACAGCGGAGCACCCACGCCTTGCTGATTCCTGTTTGCTGCTAGTTGGGGCACCGCGAGGATTGCCTTCAACCTTTTCCTATACTTACCTATTATCAATAAAACCCGTTGTCAAAGTAACAGAATTGGCAGAAATGGACAAACTAACATGCCTACTACGATATGGGTCATCACAAAACTTTAATGATACATGGACCCCATTTATTGAATTTATGAAAGAAAAGAAAAAAGTCCTGCTGAAAGGTTTCAAAATATGATTTGTATATAGATGAAAATCTTGTAAGTTCCTCTCATGAAATGTCTGGGGTACGAAGAAAATTAAGAAAACTATGTTAGTTTTCTTCTTTTTTCTTTTTTCATTTCGATTAATGGTAAAGACGTGGAGTCAACATTTATGTTAGTATATATGTCTTGCAATGTTTCTTATCTGTACCTCGATGTACCCCCTCCCCTCCTTTCCTCAACCCCAGCCCTTACCCTCACACCCTTCCAAGGCCCCCCCCTTCCCTCTTGCCCGACTGCATACCCCTACCCTTCTATCATCCTTACGTTGGGGGGTGACGGGCTATCCCACTCTTATGGACGCGGAGCAAACAACGGCCCGGGCAGGGTGGGCCCACTCCAATGTAAGCTTTTAATGTATCTTTCTACATGTAATTGTGTTTTTTTTATGTCTATGTCTCCGTATCATCAATAAAGTTTAAAAAACTAACCCCCCCCCCCCCGTTGTACCTCAGCTGCTGTGTGGTTTATCCAGGGGGGTCAGGTTGCCAAGGCCTCAGAGGGCGATAACATTTAACAAGAAAATAAAGATAAAACCCGCAATACACATAGCGACTTCATTACAGGTATTCTCTTATTATTCTTTTTAAAGTAATTCATCCCGATTTTTTTTTCTAATTTTCCAATTTTCTTGAGTCCAGGCAGGGAGATCAGGGTGCAAATTCTACAGTTTTGGTGAACTTTCAGAAAAGAATAGAGGGCTGTATGCAAATCTCCAACTCAGTTATCTAACCTTTAGTTAAGATTCCTCTCTTAATTTTCAAACAGGAAAGCATGCCTGTCTGTCCTTCTCTTTCTGTGTGTGTGTGTTTGAATGATAGGGAGCTACTCTGGTTGGTACTTAATTCATAGCACTCAGCCATTTCACTAGGGCATCCCTAGATCTTAGGTTTTGACCAGGAAACCTGGAATGATCCTGAACAGGCAACCCTTCAACAGCACCAAACCGTCTATGCTGAAGGGATGGTCTCAGGCAGCACAGTTAGTTCTTTAACCTTGAAGTGATTGAACCGCAAAAGATAAAAGACTTTTAGTTCTCTGACCTACTTCCCCACTTCAGAGCAATAAGGATAGGACCTTTTAACCATTGATGTGGAGAAACTTGCCTGCAGCCCACCTACTACGCTACTCCAAATAAACTTTTGCCAGTGGAACGGTGCAAATTACATTTGGTTCTATTGTCCTCCATCATTCCTGCCTGCGGCTCCTGAAGCAGCTAGCCAATTCTCTCCAGCCCTGATATGCTATATCCACACTATTATAGTCCAGACGCTCTCCTGGGCAGAAAGCAATATAACAGTGCTTTTTTAGCGGTGGTTTTACACTGCGAGTCTCACCTTTCTCCATTAGGAATTAAGCTGGGAAACTAAACTCATTTTCATTTGTAACCATACAAAATTGGAAGTCCATTCTCCAGAGGGATGAAGTAAACAGCTTCTTGCATCCACCCTCCCCCTACTCTCCCCCCCCCCAACTCATACCACTTATATAAATCAAGTTGACTGTTCTTAGGGCCTATGTCAATTAGAATCCTTGAACTAGAATTCTTGATCAAATCTCAGTCTTTCGCGGGCAAAGAATACATTATGCCTTTCAAGTCCGGCCATTTGCATATCAAAATAATCACGTTATTACTTTTGTGTCAATTCCCCTTTTATTGTATTGTATTGTATTGTCGTGAATTGAAAACATGTCTGTATAATGGTAATTAAACTCTCTATTCGTTTGTTAACATAGGAATGCATTTGAAATTCACATTAAGTATGCGTAGTCTCTTTAACAGCAGGATAAGAGAAAATATATTTCTGGTTGTTGTGTTTTCCTCCTGCCCTTCAGTTCAAATATTTACACATTTTTTCCAGTGTGAGGTGATTGTGCTCTGATTCCGCTTTAACTGCTATGGCAACATCCTATGGAATCCTGAGATTTGAGACGTGTATAGAATTCGGACAGTTGTAGTGTATAACAGAAGGACTTTTTTAGATTATTTTTTTAAGCCCATGGCTCAATGCTATGGAATCCTGGGAGCTGTAGTTTGGTGAGCACCAGCACTCTTGGGCAGAGAGGGCTCAAGACCTTTTAAAATTACAACTCCGGGGTTCCATACTCTTGAGCCTTGGTAGTTAAAGTGGTGTCATTCATTGATTGGTTCTTTACACCTGTCAATCATTGTTTAACAGAGCCCAATTAAGTTTGTTCCGCCCCTTTTCCCAGGGACTTTGGGAATCTAGCCATTTTGTTTATCAGAGCTTCCCAGGTTTTCCCCAGAAGACAACGTACCTGAAGATTCGCCAGGCTAGGCTTTGGTCGAGCCATCTCTCAACACCAATCTGACTTTCCTTGGGATTCATACTGCATACTCTTATAGTATTTTCTCTTGGTTATGGGAGTTCTGTGTGGAAAGTTTGTGTCTTTCCGCCATTCCTGCCAGGATATCTATGTTGTGTTCATCGAAACAGGCCCAGGTTTCACACTGAGTGTATAAATACATTTAAAAACATATTAACTATATGTATTACTGTGTTAGAGTGTCATTTTGTGTCATTTTGGTTGGTGGTGTGCCCCAGGATTTTATAAATGTAAAAAGTGTGCCGCAGCTCAAAAAAGGTTGAAAAACACTGCCATAAGGCATCTACCTCCCAATACCTAAATGTAGGAAAATAATTTATTTTTCAGTGCTTTTTTTAAAAAAAATCTCTGAAATGCAACACTGAAGGGTGAAGCATTCCTTTTCCAGAACTCCGTGCTGCTAAATATTCCAAAATTCCAAATCGTCTGCACGTATGAGTGAGATAGTGACACCTTTGCTTTCTGATGGTTTAATGCACTAACTTTAAAAATGTATGTAAAACTACCTTTGGGCTATGTGTATAAGGCGTATATGAAACAAATTCCATACTTGGAGTTGGGGCCCATCTCTAATGTATCTTATTAAGCATCCAGGTAATGGCTGCTAAACTTGTAGAAACAGTGGGCCCTTGATATCTACTCAGGTTTGTTTCCAAGACCCACATAGGTATCAAAATCTGTGGATGCAAAAGCCCTATTATATACTGTGATGGCGCAACAAGTACCACTTGTATGAGAAACTTTACGTTGCAAAGGTTTGCACTGTTGTATTGTGCTTCTGCAAGCCTGCTCAGTTTTGCAAAAGTTTGGTTGCATTGATTGGTTCTTTACACCTGTCAATCATTGTTTAATCAGAGCCCAATTAAGTTTGTACCGCCCCTTTTCCCAGGGACTTTGGGAATCTAGCCATTTTGCTTATCAGAGCTTCCCAGGCTTTTCCCAGAAGAGGATGTACCTAAAGGTTTGCCAAGCTAGGCCTTGGTCAAGCTATCTCTCAACACCAATCTGACTTTCCTTGGGACACATACTGCATACTCAACATATCGGAAGGTTGAGGGATGCTGAGGAGCCCCAAGCACCTACAAACAGTCAGGTGGCATTTTTTGTGCCTTCAATATAGGCCATCTGACTGGGGTCTCGAGTGTCCTTACCTCGAGGCCATAAAGAAGGAGAGGACTTGGAGAGCCATCCGATTGAAGCTTCCTGGACCTAAGCAACAAAGAGACTGTAAAGTATTTTTCTTTTATCCTTTTGGGGAACCAAGTAAAGTGCCTGAGTGAAGATAACTCATGTTGTGAACAATAAAGCCTGTTTGAGTTATCTACAGCAGGGCTGTCCAACTTCTACCGGCCCAGGGGCCTGAATTCCAGTCACTGATGACCTGGAGGGCCGAAGGGTCTGCCCCCGCCCCCGGCTCCACCCCTGCCCCTCCCCCAGCTCCAATTTACTTACAATTCATAAGAGGCATCCATACAATCAAATATAATCTTTTACTAAGGGGAAATGCAGGGAGGGAATACATAAGGGGCATCCATACACAATTACATAATAATAACATAAAGGTTAGCCTACCTTCCCAAACGCCCAGGATCCAGGAGTAGCCGGACCACGAGCAGAGGCGACGACCGACCGAGGCAGCAGCCAAGAAGGTCCAAATCGCGTCTGCGTGGGCCTCAGGGATTAAGTAGCCGAGATTTCGGCAACAGGAGTATCGCGAAACTATGGAAGCCACCCGGGATTTCGCTCTCAATGCAGGCGTGATTTCGCGTTGAGAGCGAAATCCCGTGTGGCTTCCGTAGTCTCACGATACTTGCTCCAGAACCCGGAAGTGGGTAATTTTGTTAAAATATTATTATTTTATTTATTTTTATTTTTTATTAAAAAGCTTAGGGGGCCGCAGGGAAGGGACTGGGGGGCCGTATGCGGCCCCCGGGCCGCCGGTTGGACAGCCCTGGTCTACAGTGTCCAGCTTGGTCCTTGGGAGCCCCAAGTCTCTAAAGGAAGGCAAGAAGCAAGCCCCCGGTATAGAGACACCACGCCCTCACACTTCACCAAGTATTTAGACTGGGTGCGACGGCACAGTGGCACAATGGATTAAAACCCTTGTGCTGGCTGAACTGCTGACCTGAATGTCAGGGACTTGAATCCGCAAGATGGGGTGAGCTCCCATCTGTAGTTCCAGCTTCCCATGCGGGGACATGAGAGAAGCCTCCTACATCCGGGCATCCCCTGAGCCATGTCCCTGTTGTGTGGCCCAAGTTAAGTAATCCTAAAAGCAAATGTTACATCTCATTATCCAGGATGATTGGTCAATCTTTTGAAATGTGCCTTGGACAGTCTCCAGGAGCACCAGGATTCTGGGGAAGGGTTATCCAAGCATTATCAAGTCATTTCCTGGTCTGGTTTAATATCACCTGTCCCAGTGTTTCTCAACCAGTGTGCCGGGGCACACTAGTGTGCCGTGAGCGATCATCAGGTGTGCCGTGGAAAATTGGAACCTCCAGGAAGAGGGGGGAGGGGAGAGAGTCTAGTGTGTTGAAGTATAAAAACCCTAAGAAACCTACCTCGATAAAGGCACAAAATTACAAACACCCCCCTCCCTACCCGTTGTCTACTTGGTCTCTCCCTCTCCATATATTGGGAAGGTTTGCCTCTCTTTCCCCAAGTAGAGACCTCCTCTTGCCTCCTGGGGGTTCTGTGTGAGAAGTTTGGCTCAGTTCTATCATTGGTGGGGTTCAGAATGCTCTTTGATTGTAGGGGAACTATAAATCCCAGCAACTAAAACTCCCAAATGTCAAGGTCTATTTCTCCTGAACTCCATCTGCGTTCATATTTAGACATATTGAGTATTCATACCAAGTTTGGTCCTGATTCAACATTGTTTTGAGTCCACAGTGCTCTCTGGATATAGGTGAACTACAACTCCAAAACTCAAGGTCAATGCCCACCAAACTCTCATAGCATTTTCTCTTGGTTACGGGAGTTCTGTGTGGGAAGTTTGTGTCTTTCTGCCATTCCTACCAGGATATCTATGTTGTGTTCATCGAAACAGGCACAGGTTTCACACTGAGTGTATAAATACATTTAAAACATATTAATTATATGTATTACTGTGTTGGAGTGTCATTTTGTGTCATTTTGGTTGATGGTGTGCCCCAGGATTTTGCAAATGTAAAAAGTGTGCCTCGGCTCAAAAAAGGTTGGGAAACACTGACCTTTCCTACTGCCAAAGAGAGTCCGTGTCGAGTAGTGGTTTGCATTTTTGGCTCGATTCTGGAAAGCAGGGATCCAAACAATGCTTTCCAACACAACGACAACAGCTTACCTGTAATTGCCGTAGCAAACAGTACTATGCAATTCGCACAGTTGTGTAGTGCTACACAACTCACACTACTCTTAGGTTGAATGTTGACTTCATTGCACAACAGATTGCCACAGAGAGGAAAAAAACGTTTCTCAGTCGAGGTCCTGTAGTTATGATGACAGCAATTTTTCTTCTCAGTCAAACTGCAGCCACATGGCACAAATGATAATTTCTAGATATGCTGAGACTGACCTTTGAGTAGATGGACAGAAACATCAAATGAATAGCGATGGAAATAAGGAAAAATATTGCTGCTCTTCTTCAGTAACCTCCACTCTCAGGCAAACTCTAAAAGCAGCGGGGAAAACATGAAATTACACTTTCCCCCACAAGCGGACTGGTATTGTCTATCCAGGGCTGTCCAACTGGCGGCCCGGGGGCCGTATAAGGCCCCCAGCCCCTTCCCTAAGGCCCCCTAAGCTTTTTTTAAAAAAATAAAAAAATAAATTAAATTAAAATATTTTTTTAAATTACCCACTTCCGGGTTTCGGAGCAAGTATCGCGAGACTACGGAAGCCACACGGGATTTCGCTCTCAACGCGAAATCTCGCCTGCGCTGAGAGCGAAATGCCGTGTGGCTTCCGTAGTCTCGCGATTCTCCTGTTGCCGAAATCTCGGCTACTTAATCCCTGCGGCCCACGCAGACGTGATTTGTACCTTCCCGGCTGCTGCCTCACTCGGTTGTCGCCTCTGCTCGTGGTCCAGCTGCTCCTGGATCCCGCGCGTTTGGGAAGGTAGGCTAACCTTTATGGTATAAGTATGTAATTGTGTATTTGAATGCCCCCCTGCATTTAATGTTAGTAAAATATTATATTTAATTGTATGGATGGCCCTTTTGAATGCCCCCCCTGCATTTAATGTTAGTAAAATATTATATTTAATTGTATGCATGCCCCTTTTGAATGCCCCCCTGCATTTAATGTTAGTAAAATATTATATTTATTTTATAATTAATAATGCAACTAGGATTTGAAAGTAAATTGGAGCCAGGGGAGGGGTGGGGTGGGGGGGAGCCAGGGAGGGGCGGAGCTGGGGCAGACCCTACGGCCCCCAGGTCACCAGCGACCGGAATTCAGGCCCCTGGGCCGGAAGAAGTTGGACAGCCCTGGTCTATCACATCAAAAAGGAAACAAAATATAATATCTACTATTGGTCTATCTGAGAACAGTCAGGGAAATTAAAATGTATTCACCTCCCTTTTTACGGTACTTTGCTAACGGGGTGAGACAAGTATTTTTCTCTCCTAAATCAGGGGTCGGGAACCTTTTTGACTCAGATGGCCATAAAAGCAAAATATTTTGAAATTTATTTCAGTGAGAGCCACACACACACACACACACACACACACACACATAGCCTGGGCAAACTTGGGCCCTCCGGAGGCTTTGGACTCCCAACTCCCACAATTCCTAACAGCCGGAATTGTGGGACTTGAAGTCCAAAATACCTGGAGGGCCCAAGTTTGCCCAGGCCTGATCTCTAACAATGTTGCAATACAACGAAAGGGGGTGAAGGGAGGAAAAAACGCCCCTCTTCCTTTCAGACTGGGACAGGGGCTTCTGGAAGCGTCACCGGCCTGTGAGGGAGCGAAGGGCCTGGCCCATCTCCCACCTCGCTCACTCACCTTGCCGGTGACTTGGCCCAGCCTCATGATGCACAGGTTGGAGGAGGAGGCAGCGGCGGGAGCCTCTCCTCTCCCCGGAGCACTGCCACCCCAACGCGGACACTTCCACGCCGCTCCCCTCTCTTGCAGAACACGAGCTTGGGGGCGAGGGTGGCTGCATGTCCCAACTCGCAGGGGAGAGGGCACTCAGCGCCTCCTCTCCCTGCTCGCGCATCGGCCCACGCTGAGCCCGAGCCGCCACTACAAGCTTGGCACAGAGAGCGGACCTTTTCCAGCAACCATTCGCCATAGGGCAAGTACTTTTTGGGAGTGTAATTCACCCGGCACCTTCATTATGTATCATTGTAAGTTTAATGTGATATACCATGCGTTTATTGACACTAATGTGATAATATAGAGACATATTTTGCATACTTTGGGTGTTTTCCTCGATCAACGACACTGAGCCTATAGAGTCTGATTCCATTTGGCATATACACACTGCTGTTTGTGTTAGCCTTTGTTACCAGCCAGCTCGTTTTTCTTTAACTTTCGGCCTCCTTCGCCTTCAATTCCGCACACACAGCTGAGAGCTCTGATGCAGAGCTCGGCACTGGCCCTGCCTTCAGCTGAGCTGTGCGTGTGGAATTTGGAGAAGGAGAGCAAAGCCGAGCATGCAGGTGAACCATAAAAAAATCATCGAAAGAGCCAGATATGGCTCGCGAGCCATAGGTTCCCGACCACTGTACTAAACTATCTGTAATAAATGATCAACAATATGTCTATCTTCAGGAGATTCCAATTTAGCAAAACCAGCCATAGTCAAATAATAGAATTGGTTACCCAACTATATTGTTACACATTACCCTACTAATATGGCAAGCTGTAGAGGGGTATTACCACTCTACCCTCAACCACTGTCTCCATATTCACAGACAAAATCCCTAGCTATTTTACCATCATTTTAGTCCACAAAGATGTCAATGCTTGCCCCTTTCCTTTTGATTCAAGGCTCCCTGAAATGCAGATTGACTCTCAGGTTTGTCTTCTGAGTGATTGGAGGCACGTGGCACAAGTGGCACACCTGTCACCTAGGTCCTTTCTGCACTGTCATATAAAATCTGCTTTGAACTGGATTATACGGCAATGTAGACTCATATAATCAGTCCAAAGCAAACAATCTGGATTATCTGCTTTGCTAATCTGGATTATGTGGCAGTGTAGAAGGGGTCCTAGTCCATAAGACATCATTTTGACCAAAGGCATTGATGTAATGTGACCCAGTATTACTTGAAAAATACTCACCATTCTGTGGATTTGTGCTACAGGAATGTGATTTAATGACACCACAAAGTTAAAAGAATTAGGCCTCGGTGGCATCACAACAAATGTCTAGCTATGAAAAATTTCAAACATTGGCTCGGGGCCTAAGACAAGTAAGGAAAAGGCAGCTGATGGACCCAGGGTCCAAACATAAGGAAGCATGATGAGACAGGGAACAGAGGCAAGGGGCTGTACAGTAGGAAACCATTATAGTGACAGAGGATTACTTTTAGACACTACAAGGAAACTGCTTCAGATGGCTATTCCACATGAATATATATTTATTTATTTATTTATTAATTATTCGGGCTTCTATGCCGCCGACTCCCTGAGGCTCGCGGCGGCTTACAGGAGCCGAAGGGCACAGTAAAATACAGGCAATAAGCAGTTAAAAATAATTAAAAACAACAGCAGTACAGTAATTAATAACACAGTTAAAACAATGAACAGCACATCATCCTCAGAAGAACGAATAGATGGCGGGGCATGGGCAGGACTTACTCACCAAAGGCCTGCTTAAACAGGTATGTTTTACAGGCCCGTCTAAACGGGAGCAAGTCCTTCATAGCCCGAGTTCCGGCCGGGAGGGCGTTCCACAGCGTAGGTGCTATGACAGAGAACGCCCTCCGGCGGGTAACAGTCAGCCTTGCGAGTTTAGCTGAAGGTATCTCCAGGAGATTGGAGTCCTCAGACCGAAGTGATCTCGGAGGGCAATATGGGGTGAGACGGTCCCTCAAATACGCTGGCCCCAGGCCGTGTAAGGCCTTAAAGGTGAGGACCAACACTTTGAAGGTGATCCGGTGCTCAATTGGCAGCCAGTGCAGATCCTGCAAAACAGGTGTTATGTGGGCGCCAGCTGGCGTGCCAGACAGGAGCCGGGCGGCAGTGTTCTGCACTAGCCTGAGCTTCCGGGTCACCGACAGAGGAAGGCCAACGTAGCGCGTTGCAGTAATCCAGCCTTGAGATGACTGTGGCTTGGATCACCGTGGCCAGATCGTTCCGGGAGAGATAGGGGGCCAGCCTCCTTGCCTGTCGCAGATGAAAAAAGCGATCTTGCTGACCGCAGAGACCTGGGCCTCCATGGTCAGCTGGGAGTCCAAATGGACCCCCAGGCTCTTTACGGAAGGCAATGGGCATAACACCGCACCGTCCAGGCTCGGAAGCTGGACATTAACATCACCCGGGCGACCCAGCCACAAGATCTCCGTCTTCGCGGATTCACCCTCAACCTACTGGCTCGCAGCCATCCAGTAACGGCTTCGAGGCAGTGTTGGAAATTATCGGGGACAGAACCCGGCCTGCCCTCCATCCTCAGAATGAGCTGGGTGTCGTCAGCGTACTGGTGACACTCAGCCCATAACTCCGCACCAGCTGTGCAAGCGGCTGCATGTAGATGTTAAATAACAGAGGGGAGAGAATGGCCCCCTGGGGGACCCCACAGAGTAGTCGGCAGCCCTCGGAGACCACCTCGCCCCTCCTCACACGCTGAGACCGCTGGTGGAGGAAGGAGGTCAGCCATTTAAGGGCTGTCCCCCTCACTCCAGCCACGGCCAGGCGGTGGATCAATAGATTGTGGTCGACTGTGTCAAACGCTGCCGTGAGGTCCAATAACACGAGCAGCGCAGACCCGCCTTGGTCGAGCTGGCAGCGGAGTTGGTCTGTGATGGAGACCAGAACCGTCTCCGTCCCGTGCCCCGAACGGAAGCCGGACTGGAAGGGGTCTAGCCATGTTGCATCACCTAAGAAGGACTGCAACTGCTCCGTTACTGCCCTCCCGGCGGAGGCTTATTATCTTGTCTGTGAAGAAGCTCTGGAAAGCACCGGCAGTGAGGGCCTGATCACTATTTTTTGGGACAGTAGGGACCGTCGTCAAAGACCGCAACATTCTACCACTGATTTTGTCAATGGTACAACAGCGGCAGCAGCAGCAGCAACAACAACAACAAACAGTGGTAATAGTATGAAAGCTGGGTCCGGAAGCTCTTCAGTGTTACACTGTTTCCACTTCGCTCCTTTGCACAATGCAGAACAGCACACAAATATTATAGAAGAAGTGTAAGAATTCTTTAATGGTAAAACCGAACCTAACCCTTACCTAAACCTAACCTTTAACTCTAATCCTAACCTTAATTCAAACCCTAATCCCAACTCTAATCCTAACCCTAACCCAAACCCTAATCCCAGCTCTAATTCTAACCCTAACCCAAACCCTAATCCCGGCTCTAATTCTGGCCTAAACCCAAACCCTAATCCCAGCTCTAATTCTGGCCCTAACCCAGGCCCTAATCCCAGCTCTAATTCTAACCCTAGCCCCAGGCCTAATCCCAACTCTAATTCTAACCCTAACCCAGGCCTAATCCCAGCTCTAATCCTGCCCTAACCCAGGCCTAATCCCAGCTCTAATTCTGGCCTAACCCAAACCCTAACCCAAACCCTAATCCTAACCCTAACTCAAATCCTAATCCTAACTCTAATTGTAATCCTAACCCAAACCCTAAACCTTACCATAAATCTAAGCCTGACTCCTAACCCTAATCCTAAACTTTACCCTAAACCTTATCCTAACCCTCCCCTCTATCATTCTACAAAATGTAAAAACGACGTATACTCCCGCCCTCAGTGTGCCGCTCTCCCCTTCCCTTATTCACAACCACTGTTGCAGAATGTGTGTAACGCTTGGAGCTTCTGGACCCTGCTATCATACTATCACCCAAACAGTGGCTTAAAGGGTCCCAGGGATGGAAAGGTTCTCCACCTGCACTTATGCAGGATTCATGTTCCATAAGTTTCTATTGCAGAATCTCGGCATTACTTCGCAAACGAAGATTTTTAGGAAAGACTCATCCCACACTTTTTACAAGTGCGTTGATGACTAAAAAGGGCAATCTGAGATAGGCAAGTCCAGTTACAGAAAGCACAGCAGAAAGTCTCCTTGGGTGATGTTGTTTCCAAGTTGCGGTTCTTTCTGCGTTGTCGTTTCTCTTTGAGACCCGTTCGGCGTGTCTTCTCGAAAGAGGCCACATCATTGTGGGTAGTGCATCTCCATGCCTCCCGATGTGAGGCCAAGGTGGACCATTGTGGGTGATCAATCTGGCTGAGCCTGAGATGTTGTTTCAGGGAGTCCTTATATCTCTCTTTGGGGCACCTCTCTTACGCTGACCCGTGGTGAGTTCACCATAGAGTAGTATCTTTGGGAGGCGGTGGTCCTCCATCCTAGAGACCTTGTGCCCTGCCCAGCGCAGCTGTGTTCTCAATAGCATGGCCTCAATGCTGGTGATCCCTGCTTGCTCAAGGACAGCAACATTAGTCACATAGTTGGTCCAGTGAACATTTAGGATTGTGCGAAGACAGCGCCGATGAAAGCATTCGAGGAGTCGTAGGTGCTGGCGATAGATGACCCATGTTTCAGACCCATAGAGGAGAATAGACAGTACGATAGCTCTGTACACACTGATTTTGTGCTTTGCCTCAGGTGTTTGTTACTCCAGACTCTTTTGTGAAGCCTTCCACATGCACTCTATCCCTTTGCTAATCTATCTCTTTATCAATCTTGGCATCTGAAGAGATGATGCTTCCCAGGGAGGTGAACTGCTGAATGGACTTAAGCACAGATGTGCCTATGCTGACGTGGGGATGATGGTGTTCTTCCTGTGGTGCAGGCTGGTAGAGGACTTCTGTTTTCTACGGCATTGCAGAATAAACCTGCAGCAAAACAATTCTCACAGTTCTTTCTCAGCAACCAAAATACCCACTTCCCCAAAACTGTTGAGGGATTTGTTGCCTGAAATTTGAAAAGCAGAAAATGCTTTCTTCTTATATGAGTTTAAAAATATCTTTTCATTCAAGCTTGTTATTGTAGATCTTCATCACACAATGCACAGCATTCAGTAAAAAGCCAGACCACTTATATTCCACTTTCGGTTTCATTCACAGATCACATATCTGCCTTAACAACTACCCATTACATGCTGCCATTTTACACAATGATGCCTGACAAGAAGGTACCATTGCGAAAGAGCGGAATACAGATGGAATACTCCGAGGGAAATAGGTATCGCCATCTCCATTCTTGAAACCTAGGATAGATAAATAGTAGGCCTGTTTTATCACGGAAAAATCATCTTCTAAAGTCGATTTGGATGTTGGTGGTGGTAGCACTTCGAATTTTTGAGTGGTTTTTTCGAAATTGATTCGGATGAACTTCCGAAATTTGGAACGGCTTCATTAATGGCGTCCACGATTGCGCAATGCGCGGAAACCTGCAGAAGGGGCAGTCAAAACTTGGGGGATCCCCTTTCCCTCTGTTTTTGACCGCGACTACTGACAAAACTAGCTACACTGGTACAAAATATTGAACACATTTAACACATTAATAAATATTAAAACATTTTAAATGCAATGGGACAAAAATAGAGAAGGTTGGAAATGACATACGAGCCCTAAGGATGGTTGATCCATAAAAAAATTGATTCTAAACTCGTGTGTGTGTGTGTGTGTGTGTGTGTGTGGGATTTCTGTTGCTGGGTCATTATAGAAATTATTTCAAATTTTTAAAAATAAATTTCGTGATTGAAACGTAATTAATAACGAATTTTGTTATTATTCATTACGTCAGCTGGGAGGAATATTCATTATGTCAGCTGGGAGCCCTGAACTCTTCGCTCCCCCAGCTCAGAAGCACCGGGATTAAATTTAACGCGGGATGGCTCTGAGGTGCGGGGAAAGGAGGTGTGTGTGGATTGAAGGCACACACACATACCTTTCTTCCCCCTGCCCCCTCAGTGCTATCCTGCATTATATTTAACACGGGATGGCTCTGAGGTGCGGGGAAAGTGGGGAGGCGAGTCCCCACTTCCTTCCCTGCTTGGCAATAAAGCGGGACCCTTGACCCGGATTATTTCCAAGTATACAGAAGGAGGAGGTGACTTGCGTCCCCATCTCCTCCTCTCCTTGGGAATAAAGCGAGACCCTTGTCCCGGATTATTTCGAAGTATAGAGAAGGAGGTGGGGACTCGCGTCCCCATCTCCACCTCTCCTTGGGAATAAAGTGGGACCCGTGACCCGGATTATTTCCAAGTATAGAGAAGGAGGCGGAGACTCGCGTCCCCATCTCCACCTCTCCTTGGGAATAAAGCGAGACCCTTGTCCCGGATTATTTCCAAGTATACAGAAGGAGACGGGGACTCGCGTCCCCATCTCCACCTCTCCTTGGGAATAAAGCGAGACCCTTGACCCGGATTATTTCCAAGTATAGAGAAGGAGGCGGAGACTCGCGTCCCCATCTCCACCTCTCCTTGGGAATAAAGCGAGACCCTTGACCCGGATTATTTCCAAGTATAGAGAAGGAGGCGGAGACTCGCGTCCCCATCTCCACCTCTCCTTGGGAATAAAGCGAGACCCTTGACCCGGATTATTTCCAAGTATAGAGAAGGAGGCGGAGACTCGCGTCCCCGCCTCCACCTCTCCTTGGGAATAAACCGGGACTGCTCCTCCTCCCCTGCCAGGATCTAAAGCGCATCAAGGCTTGGCGTACTTTAGATCCTGACAGGGGAGGAGGAGCAGACAGGGCCCTCCCTGCCGCTCCTCCCTGCCAGGATCTAAAGCGCACCAAGCCTTGATGCGCTTTAGATCCTGACAGGGGAGGAGGAGCAGACTCAAGGCTTGATTCGCGTTGGGTCTTGGCAGGGAAAGAGGTGCGTCCGCCTCCTTCCCTGCCGAGAACTAACGTGACTCAAGGCACCCGCCTCAACTCTCAGCTGGCGAGAGGAGAAAGGAGGGTGCTGCTGCCCTCCAGTCTCCTCTCGCGAGTTGAGAACTGAGAGGGGAAGAAACGACCTAATAATGTGACCTTTAGAAAAATGGCGGCGCCCAGGTTCGGTATAGAAATTACACTTCCAGGTTGGGCCCCGAGGGTCAAAAAACTTTGAAATTAATTTTAAATACGAAAATTAACGGATTTCAAAGTATTTAAAATTGGAGATATCCACCCCTAATGAGCCCTTTTCGAATATGGCGACAGAGGCTTTGAAATGGCGAATCCTCTTCCTGTTTCCTCAACTCTCTTCGGAATCGCTTTAAAAGTCAAAAACATCTGAATTACATCCGAATTTTGGATGTATCCGAAGTTCGAAAACAGGCCTAATAAATAGAAAGAGTTATGGCTTTCATTAGGCAGATAACCAGAGAGTCCAACCAATTTTTAAATTCAAATCTTCTAATTTATGCATCATCTGCATATCACAATATCAGGAGCTTCTACTCAAGACTTTCCCGTCCCTCCCTCCCCCTCAAGACAACCCCCCAAGAGCTAATTTTAAAAAAATGGTAGTATATTAAAATGTCTGAAGGAAATGCCAGCTTGATTTTTCTCTCATCTTGTCTGGGGCTGCAAGAGTTAAGGTGGACCCATACTCCCCCCCCCTCCCTTGTTACTTTGTCACCGATCTAATGGCCATTGATAATAGTTGAATAAGAATTGATGGAGAGATAGATTTAATTAACCCTGGTGTCAGCAGCCAGCGTGGCTGCCTGTTTGTCTGTTAATGGAGCGATGCAGGAGGTAAGGGGGAAAAGTACTCTTGAGCTTTGCGTGGCTCAGCCGGAGGCGAATAAAACACTTCTATTCATCAGCGGCGCCTCCCAGGTATGTTGGGTAGCAATGTGTACAAAACCGTCAGACATCCCTCTCCCCCCGCTGGGCCCTTGGGTGCAAAGCAATCACCTAACTGCTGGCAATCATACGGCCCACTTTGCACTGCTTGCAAACTAGCAGGAAGAACTAGACAGGAGGGAAAAGTGAAAGGTAGATAGCCACGCCACACTGCGAAACTTTGCAAGCGAGCATTAACGAAACGTCAGGGAAAAAAATGAAGGCAAGCGGCAAACGCGTGGAAGAATTCCAAGGAAGGTGGTGGAGTGGGTCAAAAGGAGGAAACCTGAAGTGCAGAGAAAGAGAGAGACACACAGTCCTTCATATACACAGATTCTTCATCCAGTTATTCCACCATCCATAGCTTACATTTTTTAAATTTAATCCATACAGTTGGCTGTCCACTTTTGTGGATTTGACTTTCATGGATTTGATTAAAATATTATCTCCAGGAATTTCTTGGTTCTCCAGGATGACTGAAATCGAAATTGAATAGACATCTGTGAGGAATGTTTTGTCTGTGTTTTTCCCTTATGGCAGAAGGAGGTTGGACTGGATGGCCCTTGGAGGTCTCCTTCTACTCTAGGAACCTGTTGTTGTTGTTGTTACTATTATTAGTAGTAGTTAGGGTTGCCATTTTTTGATATAAGAAATAAGGGACATTTACGGGATTTTTCACAAAAATAAGGGACACTTCATTAAAAACTTGAAATTTTAACATTAGGTAGAAATAGTTTTATAAACAGAATAAGATAATGATTGAAACTCACAAAAGAAACTGACTTACACCCTCTTAACAGGACATGGTATGTTTCTGCATGCTTTGTCATGCAGAAAAAACATTATCACAACTACCTTATTTTCTCCATCTGTATTTAGTACTTGACTTTAAAAGTGCGCTGTCTAAACATTAAAATAAAATAAATTTTATAAGACAGTACATCTTCATGATCATTATGTCAATAGTTAATGGTATAGTATAGCAGTGTTTCCCAGCCTTTTTTGAGCCGCGGCACACTTTTAACATTAAAAAAATCCGGGGGCACACCACCAACCAAAATGACACAAAATGACACTCTAACACAGTAAAGAACGGGCTGGGGGCTGGTGGCCTGCTGGGAGCAGCTGCTGGGAGTGCGAAGCCGGGAGGGGGCGGAGCCAGGCTGCGCCATGCCCCGCCCCCTACCCCCGGCTTCATCGCTCCCAGCAGCTGCTCCAGCCTTGAGGGGGTAGTGCCAAGCCAGCGGTGCCAGAGCCAGCACAATGCTGGCTTGGTACTGTCCCCTCAAGGCTGGAGCAGCTGCTGGGGGTGCCAAAGCCGGGGGAGGGGGCAGAGCCAGGCTGCACCATGCCCCGCCCCTCCCCCCAGCTTCAGCTCACCTACAGGCTGCGCCATGCCCCGCCCCCTCCCCCCAGCTTCAGCACTCCTACAGAGGAGGAGCATGAGCAGTGGACGGGCTTCAGTGGGCAGGGCTCCTCCTCCACGCGGCTTCAGCGAGCAAGGGGCGAGAGTCATGGTGGGAGTCATGGCGGATTGGAGGCTGGCTGGGGAAACGGCCGAAGGAGGCGGCGCCCCGGTCCCTTCTTCTTTTTCTTCGCCACTACCCGGCCCTTCCTCCTCCTCCCCCAAGCAGCAGGAGTTCGGCAGGAAGGGGGGGAGGAAGGGGGCAGAGAGCTTTTCTCGCGGCACAGCAGGATGTCCGTCACGGCACACTAGTGTGCCACGGCACACTGGTTG
This sequence comes from Anolis apletophallus, assembly GCA_030556195.1. NCBI lineage: Eukaryota > Metazoa > Chordata > Lepidosauria > Squamata > Anolidae > Anolis > Anolis apletophallus. The sequence goes on along the minus strand of JARBWK010000010.1, from coordinate 139,425,509 downwards.
AGAAAGACTGTAGTATAGTATGGGATACATAGCATTGTATAGTATTGGGATGCACAGCTAGGCCTATTTTAAGAGTAACTCTCAATCAACCAGAAACTATCGTTATCCAACATGATTCAACTTTCCCCTTGGGTAACGGTTAATTGAGTCTACTGTACTTTGAAAAAGTCCTGTATCGCCTCTTCCTTCCAACGGGGACGCAGGCTGCCCTGCGAGTTGGAATCCCCGGGCAGGCATTGCCGTGGAAACTGCAGCACGCACCTTCCTCTGGTCAACCCCGCCCAGTCCTGTCCTGCTAGTCAAAAATAAGGGACAAGGGCCTGAAAATAAGGGACACAAATTTTAGGGCCAAAATAAGGGACGTCCCTTAGAATAAGGGACATATGGCAACCCTAAGTATGACTGAAGTTGAAATTGAATAGACATCTGTGAGGAATGTTTTGATTGTGTTTTTCCCTTATGGCAGAAGGAGGTTGGACTGGATGGCCCTTGGAGGTCTCCTTCTACTCTAGGAACCTATTGTTGTTGTTACTACTATTATTATTAGTAGTAGTAGCAGTAGCAGAGGCTGAATGAATATTATCATCATCATTATTATGAATAAATTCAGGGGCTTATTATACTCACATTTAGTTGAATTCAGTCTAAAAATATATATAAATTTCCAAATATTTTGCTTTTATGGCTCTCTGAGTAGTGGGTAGAGAGATCATTTTGACTTGGTTGTTTTATAAGTAGCTCACATGCTGAAAAGTGTGAGCACCCCTGCTCTAGATCAGTGTTTCCCAATCTTTTTTGAGCCATGGCACACTTTTTACATTTGCAAAATCCTGGGGCACACCACCAACCAAAATGACACAAAATGACACTCTAACACAGTAATACATATAGGTAATATGTTTTTAAATGTATTTAAAACCTGGGCCTGTTTCGATGAACTCCTGGCAGGAATGGCAGAAAGACCCAATCTTCCCACACAGAACTCCCATAACCAAGAGAAAATGCTGTAAGAATTTGGTGGGCCTTGACCTTGAGTTTTGGAGTTGTAGTTCACCTATACCCAGAGAGCACTGTGGACTGAAACAATGTTGGATCAGGACCAAACTTGGCATGAATACTCAATATGCCCAAATGTGAACGCAGATGGAGTTCAGGGGTAATAGACCTTGACATTTGGGAGTTGTAGTTGCTGGGATTTATAGTTCCCCTACAATCAAAGAGCATTCTGAACCCCACCAATGATAGAACTGGGCCAAACTTCCCACACAGAACCCCCAGGAGGCAAGAGGAGGTCTCTACTTGGAGAAAGGGAGGCGGGCCTTCCCAATGCATGGAGAGGGAGAGACCAAGAAGACAATGGGTGGGGAGGGGGGTGTTTGTAATTTTGTGCCTTTATCGAGGTAGGTTTCTTAGGGCACACTGGTTGGGAAACACTGCTCTAGATCCTACAATATGATCCAGCGGAAATTGACTATAGAATCATACTGGGGACAAAAAGATATCCTCAGAGGTAAAAAAAAATTAGCAATTTTATTATTTGTCATTTTTCACTTTTGTGGAGGTCTTGTGTCCCTAATCCCAGAGAATCTGGAGGACTGACTGTAAAACAAACTTTTATTTTACTATATTATATAAGAGGCACCATTTTATTGCGCCATTATATATGTGCCATCGCACCCGGTCTAAATACTTGGTGAAGGGTGAGGATGTGCTCTCTCTATACTAGGGGATTACTTTTTGCCTTCCTTTAGAGGTTTGGAGCTTCCAAGGACCAAGCTGGACACTATAGTTAACTCAAACTGGTTTTATTGTTCACAACATGAGTTATCTTCACTCAGGCACTTTACTTGGTTCCCCAAAAGGATAAAAGAAAAATACTTTACAGTCTCTTCGTTGTTTAGGTCCAAAAAGCTTCAGCCAGATGGCTCTCCAAGTCCTCTCCTTCGTTGCCTCGAGGTAAGGACACTCGAGAACCCAGCCAGATGGCCTACGTTGAAGGCACAAAACCTTCCTCTGAATGCCACCTGACTGTTTGAAGGCGCTTGGGGCTCCTCAGCGTCACTCAACCTTCCGATATGTAGAGTATGCAGTATGAGTCCCAAGGAAAGTCAGATTGGTGTTGAGAGATAGCTTGACCAAGGCCTAGCCTGGCAAACCTTCAGGTACATCCTCTTCTGGGAAAAGCCTGGGAAGGTCTGATAAGCAAAATGGCTAGATTCCCAAAGTCCCTGGGAAAAGGGGCGGAACAAACTTAATTGGGCTCTGATTAAACAATGATTGACAGGTGTAAAGAAGGCTGGGTGAGTCTTTGGCTGCCCCGGAGGATGCTGGTAAATGTAGTTTTATTTTTACTCGTTGTTTTGGGGGCCTTTTAGTTTTGGGGGGGGAAAGTTTCTTTGCTACAAACGTACCTTGCTGGAGGCCTATTCCTGTTGGCAAGTATTGTGTTTCTGCATTGTAAGGTTTCTTTGTTTGAGGTATACATCCCATGACGTGAACCCATTTATATAATAGATTGCAATGCAATGTAACACTATATTGTATTATATATTATTATATTATCTTAAAAATAATAAATGACATTATTTATTTAAACAAAATAAAATTACTTATTTAAATAAATAATTTTATAGAATCCTTTTAAACAATTATTTTAAATTATAATGCAATGTAACACTACATTATATCATATATTATTACATTACACAATAATTTCTATAAAATAATACATAACATTATTTATTTAAACAAATAAAATTACTTATCTAAATAAATAATTTTATAGAATTATTTTAAACACAGCAAGAGGGGCTCTGAGCTGATGGAATGTCAGGAATTGGGTTGGCCCTATATGTGAAGAAACCCAAACTTCTGTACAATCTGTCTAATCAAGGAGAATTCCGGTGAATTGGAAAACAAGCCTGGCTCCTTTTTGTGTCACACAGCCGTGCCTTGACAAAGTGCTACAGCGTATTTGGACAGGGAGTTCCATGCTATTTTATTTTATTGGCTCGTGCCTTTTATTTCTGCTCCTTGGAGAGAGAGAAACAACGCACTTCAGCAGGTACAATTTCCCTCATCACTGCAACACCATCTTGGGAAAAATTTTAAAAACAACCTCACAGCCCTTGGCACTTCTGCCTTTGTAAGCAGTCGTAAAGTACCAAAATGTAGCTCCATGCTTTCCTTGGGTACCGTCTCCTTAAAAAAGAAGCAGAAAGTCTGCTGCTGGTGGGGTTATAAAAAGAACAGGCATCAACGGCAGAAAGTGGGCTGCTTCTATGAATCTTACAGGATTTCACTTTTTAAAGGGCCAAGACGATTTCAGGTTGTTTCATGCTCCAGGTGAGAGAAGAACATTGCCAAGGGAACTAGATGTACTAATTTTAGTTGCTATTCATCATCATCATCATCAATCGGCGGATCGGCGCTGCTCGTGTTATTGGACCTCACGGCAGCGTTTGATTCTGTCAATTACCAACTTTTGACACACCGCCTGGCGGCGGCGGGGGTAAGCAGGACAGCTCTCAACTGGCTGTCCTCCTTCCTCCTAAACCGCCTGCAGCGAGTGAAGTGGGGAGGGGTGGTCTCCGAGGGCTCCCCCTTACACTGTGGAGTTCCTCAGGGGGCCATCCTCTCCCCGCTGTTATTTAACATCTACATGCGACCACTCGCCCAATTGGTGCGGAGTTTTGGGCTGGAGTGCCATCAGTACGCTGATGACACCCAGCTCATTCTGAGGATGGACGCCGGGGTGGAATCTGTACCTGATAATTTTCATCTCTGTCTGGAAGCCATGACTGGATGGCTGCGAGCCAGTAAGTTGAAGGTGAACCCGGCGAAGACGGAGATCTTGTGGCTGGGCTGCCCGGGAGGGGTAGAGACCCAGTTGCCGACGTTTGACGGCGTGGCACTCCGCCCGCAGCCGTCAGTAAAGAGCTTAGGGGTCCGGCTGGACTCCCAGCTGTCTATGGAGGCGCAGATTGCCTGCGCCTGCAAGACAGCGTTTTACCATCTGCGACAGGCAAAACGTCTGGCTCCTTACCTCTCCCGCTGCGACTTGGCCACGGTGATCCAAGCCATGGTCATCTCGAGGCTCGACTACTGTAATACTCTGTACATTGGCCTACCCTTGTTGGCGATCCGGAAACTTAAGCTGGTGCAGAACGCAGCAGCGCGCCTGCTCTCAGGAGCCTCAAGATCTACTCACGTGACTCCACTCTTGCGCAAGCTGCACTGGCTCCCAATTGAATTCTGGGTCACCTTCAAGGTGTTAGTTCTAACTTTTAAGGCCTTATATGGTTTGGGGCCAGTGTACCTGAGGGAGCGGCTTACCCCTTATGTGCCCAGGAGATCGCTGCGCTCAGAGGGGCTCAACTTACTGGAGGTGCCTGGCATTAAGGTCTACAGGTTCTCTAGTACACGGCAGAGGGCATTCTCTGTGGCCGCCCCAACCTTGTGGAACACCCTCCCTGAGGAGGAGTCATACGACTTGCTGCCATTCCGTAGAGTGACCTGGTTATTCAGACAGGCATGTGGCCCATAACCAGTGCCCATCACCACTAGCGCTCTACCATTGCATTTCGCTGCCCTATTGCAGTATTGTTGGGAATGATTTTAACCAAGACCTGGTTATTCAGACAGGCATTTGGCCCATAACCAGTGCCCATCACCACTGTCTTTCTGTCATTCCTGCCAGGAGCTATTTTGTGTCTACCACCTCGCCGCCATTGCATTTCTGCTGCCCTATTGCAGTATTGTTGGGAATGGGATTTTAACTGGGGGTTTTATATTGGTTTTACTGTGTTTTATGTGTATAACTAGCTGTACCCGGCACGTGTTGCTGTGCCCTTTTTAGGAGATGCGAGAAAGTCCAATCATCCACGGTGTGCCCTCCTCTAAACTGCAGTTGGATGGAGTGTGGGTCATGGGGGGCATGGTGTGCCAAGTTGGGTCTTTATTGGTCTTGGTTCTGGGCCACAGTGGTCTGTGGGGAATGATGGGTTTTGAAGTACTACAAATCCCATTTTCCATGGTGGTACTTCAAGTCCCATCATGCATGGTCGGGGTTCTGTGTGCCAAGGTAGGTTACTGTAAATTCAGGCCATACACAATGTCCGATGAGCTGAGGCCTAGTCGGGAGAATCAAGTTAATGAAGTCTTACTGTCAATTCAGAGCGTAAACAGCTTCCCAGTAAGTGAGGGCTAGTTAGGGAAATCAAGTTAATGAAGTCTTACTGTCAATTCAGAGCGTAAACAGCTTCCCAGTAAGTGAGGGCTAGTTAGGGAAATCAAGTTAATGAAGCCTTACTGTTAATTTTGGGCGTGGTCTGTGATTTTTGGGGTGTAAATTTTCGGTTGCAAATGATTTTGGTGTTTGTGTTGGGGATTGGCTCAGGCCTTTTCTTTATTCTGTTTTGGCAGTTTATTATGGTTCGGAATTTTCATGTTGGCTGGCCAGTGCAGCAGTTATGCAAATCCGCCCTTATTGGCAGCCAATCATGTTGTTCAGAATGTAGAGGCTGGGTGAGTCTTTGGCTGCCCCGGAGGATGCTGGTAAATGTAGTTTTATTTTTACTCGTTGTTTTGGGGGCCTTTTAGGTTTTTGGGGGAAAGTTTCTTTGCTACAAACGTACCTTGCTTGAGGCCTATTTCTGTTGGCAAGTATTGTGTTTCTGCGTTGTAAGGTTTCTTTGTTTGAGGTATACATCACATGACGTGAACCCATTTATATAATAGATAATATCCTTAATGCTTTTATTTTATTTGGAAACAGCGATTTCAGGAAAGTTTCCAATCAGAAGTGGCAGACTTCCATTTCAGTGGGGTAGTGAATCCATTCCATGCTTTTCCTTGAATGTTTCAAGAATCTAACTCCAACGTCAGCTTTTGGAGTGTTTCTTCAAAGTTCAGATTAAATACAATTAGGATATCAGTCAAGATAGATCTACATGGGGAGGGAATTTTGTCCATGCTGTGGTCCCAAAGGAAGCTACCCCCTTTTGGAAGCTGGTCGTAAAGTACAGATGCTCATCACGAGAGTCCCATCCATGGTCATGGTCCCAAAGTGAGCATGGAAATGCAGGTGACTCTGCTCATCTACATCCACCACCCTGTTTAAGGAGTTTTTAGTTCCAGCAGCAGCAGCCTTTTAGTCAAGCCAGAGGGCCTTAATTGCTCATTCAGGAACAAGCCATTCCAAAATACTTCATACTCAACATTGCATTGCTGCTAGAAAAATCTGTTTTGCTTCTAGCTACTATGAGAATGTAGGTTAATGTCAAGGGAAACAGGAAATGTGTGTGTGTGTGTGTGTGTGTGTGAGAGTGAGAGAGAGAGAGAGAGAGAGATGATATCACTCATGCTAAGCAAACAGTCTGAAACACTTTGACCCTTTGAGCTCAGCCTCTCCTGTAATAGTTATTTAAAAGCAAACTAAAATGTTACTTAGTAGGCTTGTTTCATTAAAAAAAACTGGTTCAAAACTCCTTTCGGATGTAGGGGGTACAGGTGGTTCGGATCTAAAGTCAATTTCGATTTTCACAGAAAAAAAAGTTCAAAACTGTTCAAAACTTCAGAGACTTCCGAATCCTTCGTTAATGGTTTCAAAGTGTTATTTCCTGTTTCATTGGGTGGTCTTTACTTTGAAAGTAGTTGTTTTATTCCAGAAAGAGGAGGAAGTAAAGGGAGGAAATCCATCCACACTGGGTTAAACTGCTTCTTTCGCCCAGAACTGGTGCGGGAGAGAAAGGGCACCGAAGAAAAGACATCTAAACTTTGTTAAGCAGTGGCTCTCGCCCAGGACAGACACGGGAGAGAAAAGAAACTGAAGGAAAGCCATCCAAACTGGGTTAAACAGCGGCTCTCACCCAGGACTGACGTGGGAGAGAAATGGAACCAAAGGAAAGACATCCAAACTGGGTTAAACAGCGGCTCTTGCCCAGGACTGACATGGGAGAGAAAAGAAACCGAAGGAAAGCCATCCAAACTGGGTTAAGCAATGGCTCTCGCTCAGGACTGATGTGGGAGAGAAAGGGAACAGAAGGAAATACATCCAAACTGGGTTAAACAGTGGCTCTTGCCCAGGACTGACGCGGGAGAGAAAGGGAACTGAAGGAAATACATCCAAACTGGGTTAAACAGTGGCTCTTGCCCAGGACTGCTCTCCCAGGACTGACATGGGAGAGAAAGGGAACTGAAGGAAAGACATCCAAACTGGGTTAAACAGTGGCTCTCGCCCAAGATTGACATCGCCCAGGACCGACATGGGAGAGAAAGGGAACCAAAGGAAAGACATCCAAACTAGGTTAAACAGCGGCTCTCGCCCAGGACTGACATGGGAGAGAAAGGGAACCGAGGAAAGCCATCCAAAATGGGTTAAACAGTGGCTCTCGACATCCCAGGACTGACATGGGAGAGAAAGGGAACCGAAGGAAAGACATCCAAAATGGGTTAAACAGCGGCTCTCGCCCAGGACTGACATGGGAGAGAAAGGGAACCGAAGGAAAGACATCCAAAATGGGTTAAATAGCGGCTCTCGCCCAGGACTGACATGGGGAGAGAAAGGGAACCGAAGGAAAGACATCCAAAATGGGTTAAACAGTGGCTCTCGCCCAGGACTGACATGGGAGAGAAAGGGAACCGAAGGAAAGACATCCAAACTGGGTTAAACAGCGGCTCTCGCCCAGGACTGACATGGGAGAGAAAGGGAACCGAAGGAAAGACATCCAAACTGGGTTAAACAGTGGCTCTCGCCCAGGAATGACATGGGAGAGAAAGGGAACCGAAGGAAAGACATCCAAACTGGGTTAAACAGCGGCTCTCGCCCAGGAGTGACATGGGAGAGAAAGGGAACCGAAGGAAAGACATCCAAAATGGGTTAAACAGTGGCTCTCACTCAGGACTGGCATGGGAGAGAAAGGGAACCGAAGGAAAGACATCCAAAATGGGTTAAACAGCGGCTCTCGCCCAGGACTGACATGGGAGAGAAAGGGAACCGAAGGAAAGACATCCAAAATGGGTTAAACAGTGGCTCTCGCCCAGGACTGACATGGGAGAGAAAGGGAACCGAAGGAAAGACATCCAAACTGGGTTAAACAGTGGCTCTCGCCCAGGATTGACGCGGGAAAGTAAGGGAACCGAAGGAAAGCCATAAAAACTGGGTTAAACAGTGGCTCTCGCCCAGGACTGACGCGGGAGAGAAAAGGAACCAAAGAAAGCCATCCAAACTGGGTTAAACAGCAGCTCTCACCCAGGACTGATGCGGGAGAGAAAGGGAACCGAAGGAAAGCCATCCAAACTGGATTAAACAACGGCTTTCACCCAGGACTAACGCAAGGGAGAAAGGGAACCGAAGACATCCAAACTGAGTTAAACAGTAGCTCTTGCCCAGGACTGACGCAGGAGAGAAAGGGAACTGAGGGGAATCCATCCACACTGGTTTGAAAAGCTGAATAATTTCCGATTCACTTACTGATTCATAAAAGAAATGGCTGAAAATGCTTTGAAATGGCAAGGATACTTCCGAGTCTCCAAATCGCATTGAAATCACTTCAGAAAGGTATTTGATCCGAATTTATTCTGAATTATGAAGATTCCGACTGAACCTAACCATGCCTAACCATACTTAGGCTTAAGCCATTGTGGGCATCAAGCATGCATCACAACATGTTATTTGGGTTTAAGCCATTGTGGGCATCAAGCATGCATCACAACATGTTATCTGGGCTTAAGCCATTGTGGACTTCAAGTCTGAAATCCCTTCTTGTAGCAACCCAGCCTCCAGCCCCGCCCCCAGCCCCGGCCCCAGCTCAGCCCCTAGCCCAGCCCCCAGCTCAGCCAGGGGGATCAGGGGACGCCCCGGGGGTCCCAATTGCTCTGGACCCGATTGATGGGGCTTCAGGTGAAATGGATGAGGGGGCTGCTGGGTCCTGGCCCGGCCCCTTAATCACACACACAGACAATTGATCAATTAACTATTTATTGAATAATAAAGAACAGGTGTAAAAGAAGAATGTCCAAGTAAAAAGCAATTAGTCCAAAATAGCTGACAAAAGGTACAGGTAAAAATCCAGGGAATCTCTCAAAGCAAGTCCATAAAAACAAAGCGAATCAAGGCAATAAAGTCTCTGTTGGTCAAGGCAAGGCAAGATCCAAGGTCCAAGGTGACTTCTTGGCAAGGCAAGGCAGGGCAAGCCAACGCTGGCTTCAGGGATCAGGAACGCTACACTTCCTTCAGATCAGAAGTGGCCGTTCAACTGAGGATCTGTTCCCATGGAACGTATATTTAATCTCCTCCTTTGTGAGCCCAGCGACGCTCTAGGCTTTGACGCCATTCCTTTCTATGGGCCTCAATGCTCCTTCTGCGGTCAAAGCTCCTTCCCTCCCATTCCACAGCTGTCTCACTATCTTCATGAGAAGCATCCTCCCAATCTGTCTCCATGGACTCAGCCATGGACTCGTTCTTGGGAACCTCTCCCACCTGGTCTCTCATACCAGTTATCTACATCTTGGTCAGACTGACCTTCCTCGTCCTCGTAGCCATCGGGCCAATCATCTTCCCATTGCAAGCTCTCTGTAGGAGATGCAGGCCCAGCAGCCCCCTCATTTATTTATTTATTTATTTATTTTTCGGGTTTCTATGCCGCCGACTCCCGGAGGCTCGTGGCGGCTTACAAGAGCCGAAGGCACAATAAAATACAGAACAATAAAAACAGTTAAAAACAGAGCAACACAATAAAACAATAGCACAATTGAAGCAGTGGCACATTAAGAATGCGCGGGCCTACCCGCCGAAAGCCTGCTTAAACAAGTGGGTTTTACAAGCCCGTCTGAAGGGGAGCAGGTCCTTCATTGCCCAGGTTTCGGCCGGGAGGGCGTTCCACAGCGTGGGAGCTATAACAGAGAACGCCCTCCGGCGGGTGGATGTCAGTCGTGCCAGCTTCGCCGAAGGTACCTCCAAGAAGTTGGCATCCTCGGACCGTAGTGATCTCAAAGGGCAATATGGAGTGAGAGACGGTCCCTCAGATACGCTGGCCCCAGACTGTGGAAGGCCTTAAAGGTAAGAACCAACACTTTGAAGGCGATCCGGTGCTCAATTGGCAGCCAGTGCAGATCCTGCAAGACAGGTGTTATATGGCAGCCTGCTGGGGTGCCAGACAGGAGCCGGGCGGCAGTGTTCTGCACCAGCTTGAGCTTCCGGGTCGCCGACAGAGGAAGGCCAACGTAGAGCGCATTGCAGTAATCTAGTCTTGAGATGACCGTGGCTTGGATCACCGTGGCCAGGTCGTTCCGGGAGAGATAGGGGGCCAGCCTCCTTGCCTGTCGGAGGTGGGAAAAGGCCACCTTGCTGACCGCAGAGACCTGGGCCTCCATGGTCAGCTGGGAGTCCAGGTGGACTCCCAGGCTCTTCACGGAAGACGATGGGCATAACGCCTCACCGCCCAGGGTCTGAAGCTGGACATCTACCCCACCCGGGCAGCCCAGCCACAAGATCTCCGTCTTTGCCAGATTCATTTCACCTGAAGCCCCATCAATCGGGTCCAGAGCAATTGGGACCCATGGGGCGTCCCCTGATTCCCCTGGCTGAGCTGGGGGCTGGGCTAGGGGCTGAGCTGGGGCCGGGGCTGGAGGCTGGGTTGCTACACTTCTCTTGTGTCTGGTATTAGAAAGTGCTGAAATCTGAATGCACAGCCAAATTTGTCCATTGCTACTTTCAGTGAGTGGTGCAGAACCATCACATCTAGACGTTAGTAGCACAGCAAAGCTCTAATGGTAGCCCATAGAGCTGTTTTTCTCTTCACAGAGCTTCACGGAGCTTTCTTTTGCCGCCTGTTCAAAAAACCATCTTGATTTCCCCTGTAGCAGGTATAGGGGTAGTCTTCATTTCGAGAGATTTTTTTCAGTGTCATTCCCACATCCCTTTCCTATTGTCTACAAAAAATATACCTTTAAAAAGTGCTTTTTAAATATGGCTGCATGTTCCATTTGAAATTGGCTGTGCTATATACTTAACTAGCTGTACCAGGCACGCGTTGCTGTGCCCTTTTTAGGAGATGCGAGAAAGTTCAATCATCCATGGTGTGCCCTCCTCTAAACTGCAGTTGGATGGAGTGTGGGTCAGGGGGGGCATGGTGTGCCAAGTTGGGTCTTTATTGGTCTTGGTTCTGGGCCACAGTGGTCTGTGGGGAATGATGGGTTTTGAAGTACTACAAATCCCGTTTTCCATGGTGGTACTTCAAGTCCCATCATGCATGGTCGGGGCTCTGTGTGCCAAGGTAGGTTACTGTAAATTCAGGCCATACACAATGTCCCATGAGCTGAGGCCTAGTTAGGAACAGCAAGTTAATGAAGCCTTACTGTCAATTCAGGCCATACACAATGTTCAATGAACTGAGGCCTAGTCGGGAGAATCAAGTTAATGAAGTCTTACTGTCAATTCGAGCGTAAACAGCTTCCCAGTAAGTGAGGGCTAGTTAGGGAAATCAGGTTAATGAAGTCTCACTGTCAATTTAGAGCATAAACAGCTTCCCAGTAAGTGAGGGCTAGTTAGGGAAATCTAGTTAATGAAGCCTTACTGTCAATTTTGGGCGTGGTCTGTGATTTTTTGGGGTGTAAATTTTAGGTTGGAAGTGATTTGGGTGTTTGTGTTGGGGATTGGCTCAGGTCTTTTCCTTATTCTGTTTTGGCAGTTTATTATGGATCGGAATTTTCATGTTGGCTGGCCAGTGCAGCAGTTGTGCAAATCCGCCCTTATTGGCAGCCAATCATGTTGTTCAGAATGTAGAGGCTGGGTGAGTCTTTGGCTGCCCTGGAGGATGCTGGTAAATGTAGTTTTATTTTTATTCGTTGTTTTGGGGGCCTTTTAGGTTTTGGGGGGGGGGAGTTTCTTTGCTACAAACGTACCTTGCTTGAGGCCTATTTCTGTTGGCAAGTATTGTGTTTCTGCGTTGTATGGTTTCTTTGTTTGAGGTATACATCACATGACGTGAACCCATTTATATAATAGATTCACACTAGTTATGGATCGTCCTACACAGGGGAGATTTCTATGCTGATGGGAGTTTTAATCCAACATACCCAGAAGGCACAATATTTGGAAAAGCTACTCTATAGAAATATGTGCTTGCCTGCCGGCTTTTCTTCTCACTAGATTCTTTTTTTTTAAAGAAAGAAAACCTCAATTATAAAAACATTAATGAAAGACAAATGTATAATATCAACTTTCAAGACAGCTATTTAAAAACAGACGGCAAAAATCCATTCACATTGGAAGCAAATATTAAAACACACTTAGAATTAAAAGCATTATTGTTAAGGCCTCAAGCTATTATGTTCCTCTGGCTGCCATCATATTAGGGCACTGCATGAATGCCAAAGTGAAGTGCTGATATCCTGTGGATTGCTTCTTAAAAGTAGGCTCCCTGGATTGCAATCTGCCTCCCGACTGAGGTGGGCAAGGAAGATGTATGAGCACCCTTGAAGCTAGTATCAGCTTTGTCAATTGTAGTTGAATTGCTGGTCCTCCTCAACTAAGTTGCTAGTCAGAAAGTACTACCAATTTCTCTATGTGAGGATGGAAGGACTATGGCACAGTAAGAGGGCATAAAAGCAACACTTGGTGTTTGCATTTAGGACAAACCCAGTCCGAAATTCTGGAAAGTCTCTCCAACTAGATTTGAGTTAGTTGGTTTGGCTTGGTATAAGACAGGGCTATCCAACTTCTACTGGCCCAGGAGCCTGAATTCCGGTCACTGAAGACCTGGGGGGCCGTAGGGTCTGCCCCCGCCCCGGCTCCGGCCCCTCCCCCGCCCTCTCCCCCATTTTATCTCATATTTACTGAGATAAAATGCAGGGTGGGAATTCAAAAGGGGCATGCATACAGTCAAATATAATCTTTTACTGAGATAAAATGCAGAGATAAAATATTAAATTATTTTAATTTAATATTAAATATATTAAATTCCATCCTCCCCTCTCCCCTTATTTTTATTTAATATTAAATATATTAAATTCCATCCTCCCCTCTCCCCTTATTTTTATTTAATATTAAATATATTTAATTCCATCCTCCCCTCTCCCCTTATTTTTATTTAATATTAAATATATTCAATTCCATCCTCCCCTCCCCCCTTATTTTAATGTATCACATCTCCCCTTATTTCATCTTTAAATATATTTAATTTATATTTAATACATGAGGGGAGATGGGGGGAGGAAATGAGGAGCCCCCTGAGGAGCCCCCTGCTTCGGCCTACCTTTTCCAAACGCGCAGGATCCAGGAATACCCGGACGACGAGAGAGGCGACTACCAACTGAGTCAAAAAAGGTCCTAATCGCATTTGTGGGCCTCAGCGATCCAGTAGTAGAGTAGCTGAAGAGTATCGCGAGAATACGCAATCTACACGGGATTTCGCTGTCAACGCCGGCGTGATCTCGCGTTGACAGAGAAATCCCGTGTGGATTGGGTATTCTCATGATACTTGCTCCGAACCCGGAAGTAGGTATTTTTTAATTATTATTTATTTTATTTTTCAATTTTTAATTTTTATTTAAAAGCTTAGGGGGGCGTAGGGAAGGGGCTGGGGGCCGTATACGGCCCCCGGGCCGCCAGTTTGACAGCCCTGGTATAAGACATCTCCCCAGGACTTGGACACATTTTCGTTGCTGCCTTAGAACCATGCTTCTTAAACTGTGGGCGTGATCTGGCAGACAATATCATGGCTGCATAGTATAATTTTTTCACTTCCTTGATAGCATGCTCATAAGTATCCATAAACTGCTTATAAGCTGATCTCGAACCTTCATCATGGAGTTCCTGCCACACGCTCTCTAGCTGTCTCTTCTCTCGTTTCTTCGACTGGAGCTCCTCGGTAAACCAAGGTGATTGATTCCTATGAGGTCGGAGAGGGCGCCTAGGGGCAATCCTGTCAAGTGCATTGGACAGTTTGATGTTCCATGCATCCACCTGTATCTCGATCGGGACGCTGACAGGAAGAAAGTAAAATCGTGGTAGTGGGACCAGGCCTTTGCACAATAATTTATTGCAGCACTTTACTTTGGAATGGATTAATATGACGACGGACATGAAAATACAGCTTCCCACCATTGATTGAATGTGGATTTGATATAGATGGAATTTTTAATTTAATTTGATTGCTGATAATTGTTTAACTCTGATGTTTTTAATCTTGTATTGATTTTATATTGTGTATTGTTGCCGGCATCTAATTGTGCCTTGTAAGCCGCCCTGAGTCCTTACAAGGGGTTGAGAAGGGCGGGGTAGAAATACTGAAAATAAATAAATAAATAAAATGCTCAAGCTTTCTTTTGCTATTGTCTCCGTTGTTCTTTATGGAAGGAGCATGTTGTACTGATTGGGGAATATGACTCTGGAAAACACTTGGCCACAAAATCTCACTGGGTGATTTTGGGCAAGTCACACACTTTTAACCACAGAAAATGTCACGATAGGTTTACCTTAGGGCAGGGGTGCTCACAAGGTCGATCGTGATCGACCACTCGATCGCAGACCTGAAGTTGGTCGATCGCAGCTGGAGGAGGCGGTACTGGTTTCCCTCAGAGGCTTCCCTGCCGTTTCTGCTGCATTGGGGCACCTTCCTTCCTTCGTGCGGGAGGAAGGGAGGGCGGGAAGGAGGAGGGAGGGCCCTGTCAGTAGCCTCACCTGCCATTTGCTCCCATTCTGGGCGGGGAGGGGCTTTTCTTTTCGGCGGAGGGCAGGCGAGGAGGAAGCACGTGCGTGGAGGAAGGCAGGCAGCCAGCCAGCCAGTCAGGTGCGAGGCACCCAGGTTCCTTGGATTGCCTCTTTCCTCCTCACGCCACGAGGCCGCCCCGGTGTATTGATGTGCTTGGAGGCGGCGCCGAGGCCCAGTTTCTCGCCCAGACTGGGAGCAAATGGCAGGCAAGACTCCCTCCTTCCCGCCCGGAGGAGTCCCCAGCTGGGGAGGCTGAGGGGAACGGGGCGGTGGGGAGATGCCTCAGGAGGTGAGAAGGCCGCGCGCACAGCCACTGGCTACAGCCAGTGCTCTGGATGTAGGTGAGCTACAACTTCCCTAAATCAAGGTGCATTCCCCCCAAACCCTTCCGATATTGTCTGTCAATAATGGGGGTTCTCAAGCAAACACTGGGTAACCCCGTTAGAAACTATCAACAAACACTGACAGGAACGCGCATTTCAATGAACATAAGAACATAAGAACATAAGAACATAAGAAGAGCCATGCTGAATTGGGCCTCAGCCCATCTAGTCCAGCATTCTGTGTCACACAGTGGCCCACAGGGATCTCTAGCAGAAAGGAGGGCAAAACCCTCACCTGCTCCCAACCCCCCACAACCAGTACCCGGGGAAAATCCTGCCTGCCTCCATCAACACAGAGGTGGCACTTGGATGTCCTTTTCAGTAACTACTGATTCCCTTGGTATCCATGAATCTGTCCAATCCTGCCTTGAAGCTATCCAGGCTGACAGCTGTCACAACCTCCTCTGGAAGTGAGTTCCATAACCCAATGACCCTCTGGGTGAAGAAATATTTCCCTTTATTAGTCCTAACTTTCCTACCTTGGAGCTTTAGGAGTGCCCCCTAGTCCTAGTGTTGTGTGACAGAGAAAATATTTTTTCTTTATTCACCTTTTCTATCCCATGCATGATTTTATACACTTCGATCAAGTCACCTCTTAAACGCCGTCTTTCAAGGCTGAAAAGACCAAGGCGTTGCAACCTGATTTCATAAGGGAGCTGCTCCATCCCTTGGATCATTTTTGTTGCCCTTCTTTGTACCTTTTCCAGTTCCGTTATATCCTTCTTGAGGTGCGGAGACCAGAATTGTACACAGTACTCCAGATGTGGCCTCACCATAGATTTGTAGAGAGGCAATACAACATTTGCCGACCTGTTTTCGATTCCCTTCCTGATCATGCCAAGCATAGAATTTGCTTTTTTCACTGCTGCTGCGCACTGGGTTGACATCTTCATTGAGCTGTCCACCAAAACCCCGAGATCCCTTTCCTGGTTTGTCTCAGAAAGCTTTGATCCCATCAGTTGATAAGTGTATTTGGGGTTCTTTGCCCCGATGTGCATGACTTTACACTTGTTTAGGTTAAAATGCATTTGCCACTTTGTTGCCCATTCACTCAATTTCGAGAGATCTTTCTGGAGCTCTTTACAGTCAGTTTCATTTTTAACTACCCTGAACAGTTTAGTGTCGTCTGCAAACTTTGCTACCTCACAATTTACTTCTACATCCAGATCATTTATGAATAAATTAAAAAGTAACAGACCCAAAACTGAACCTTGGGGTACGCCACTTCTCACCTCTTTCCACCCAGAGAAATGTCCGTTTATTACCACCCTTTGTTTCCTACAGTTTAGCCAGGTTCCAATCCAGGACAAGACCTGTCCCCTGATTCCACTTCAGGGGGAGTGTATCCAGGAATAATATTAATTATTTTGGCAAGTATAAACCAATATTTTTCAAGAGGACATAGTAGTCACAAGTGTAAGGAAGTCATAAGCATCGAAAAAACATTCATTATTCATTCCAAAATATATGTTACAACATCGATTATACAATAATGTTGTAACATATATTTTGGAATGAATAATGAATGTTTTTTCGATGCTTATGACTTCCTTACACTTGTGACTACTATGTCCTCTTGAAAAATATTGGTTTACACTTGCCAAAATAATTAATATTATTCATTGAAATGGGCACTCCTGTCAGTGTTTGTTGATAATGGGGATTCTGTCAGGATGGGAAAAGGAACTCTTGTCTGGATGCATTTTTGAATGCCCCATTGGGCACACTGATCAGCATTGAATGGTCTTGCAGCTTCAAGGTCTGCCTGCTTTCATTCTGCCTGTTTATATCTGTGGAATGATGTCAGGGTGGGAGAAGGAACACTTGTCTGGATGCATTTTATGAAGTGTCCCTTATTTTTGCGAAAAATCACATAAATGTCCCTTATTTCTTCTATCAAAATATGGATAGGTAGATCTTTGTGACTTGGTTGTTTTATAAGTAGCTCGCATGCTGAAAAAGTCTTAGCACCCCTGCTCTAGGGTCACGATAAGTCCAAAATAGCTTGAAGGCACAGCAACAATAACAGATTTTTGTAATAACCTACTATCAAGTCAAAGTTGTCCTGCAAGAAGCTTAAGCAGGGAGAGAAGAATTACTTTAAGTATAGACCTTGGAATCCTGTCTCTGTTGTCGACCACAGTGGCCACAAGTCTATTTGGAAGGACACAGGGAATAATCCCTAAAAAGTTTAAGTAATGCTTTCAGCTGAACATAATGTTCAAACTGTTTTCACTTACCAATTGGGAGACAATTTGAATGAATTTGCAGTCTACTTGTGGGACCGCGACAAACCTTCTTTTAATTTAACAACACAGGTGAGAATAGAATGGCTTACAGGAAAATGGAAATGGGCCACATGGGATACGTCACCAGCTCCCCTTCTTGCCTCTTAGGGGTAATACAAAAACACCAAAGGACTAAGATAATTATGAAAATATGCAAGAAATATATAATCTCGAAAGGGGGCTTATAGCCTATCGTATCCAATTAAATAACATATTCATCAATATACAAAATATAACCAATATACAACAATCTCGGTTGCTTCTATGTACCAATACCTCAGGGACGCAAGTAGGAAGGGTGTGCACAATGGGGAACAGGTAAGTTGCAGGTAAGTAGACCACAATTATAATCCAAAAGCTCCCATTGGAGGATGAAAGCAAACCAAGATGAAGTGCCACGGAGCGGCTTGTAGCCCTTGGCGTCCCTGCTTGTTTCCAACTTCGGGCTACAAGCTGCTCCGTGGCACTTCATCTTGGTTTGCTTTTATCCTCCAATGGGAGATTTTGGATTATAATTTAGGGACTATGTGCATTATTGGACTGTTGGGGACCTAACATTGTGTTCTTACCTGGATACGGGACAACGAACAATTGTGGATTACTTACCTGTGACTTACCCGTTCCCTGTCGTGCACACCCTCCCTATAGATTCATGTGCATCATTGGCTTATTGGGAACTTCAATATTGGATATTCTTCAGCAACGAAACATCGGACTATTGTGGTCTACTTACTTGCAACTTACCTGTTCCCTGTTGTGATGAGGTGGTTATTTATATGTTAATCACATGTTTGTTTATGTATTTAGAAGGAACATGTGGCCAGATGAGGGAGTTCTCCTCAAGACTCCCCAGGCTTCCACCCTTTGACGGCTGGGTGGGGTCAGCCTAGGCCCCAGAACATTACTGCCATATCCCGAGCCTTGTCTCTGTTACCCTTTCCCCCTCTAAATGTTGTATTGTTTTGTTCGTCACCTATTGTTATGTTATTCAGCTTGTTGAACCTCTCCGAGCCTACGGGGAGTGGCGGTTATAAAAGTTTGAATAAATAAATAAAATAAATAAATAAATAAAAGCTGCAGAGAGTGAGCAGTAGAATGTTCGCAGCAGCAAGCTGTAAGCAGAGGCTGTTGCCATGACATCAGAGGCCACTCTGGCTTTAGAATGTTCAGTTTGAATCTGACAGTTGGAGAATGTCAGTTGGCCAGCAGCTGTGACCAGTTTTAGTTTTGAATTGACAGTTGCTGAAGCTGCAAGCTGTCTGTAGGAGCTGCAGTGTGCAGTTCAGTTTTGTGTGTGGGTTGAGGGAAACCCAAGTGTGTGGGACAGAGTTTCGTCCCAGGGTTGAGAGTAACCCAGTATAAAGTAGTTACTTGTGTGTAACTGTGTAAGGGGAAGTTAAAACCCCAGTGTTACATTGTTTAAAATTACAAGTCTGTACCTCTTCGGAGATCTTTAGAAACCACCTAAGCTTTTAGCCCGTTTGTGTAAAATAAACTGTTAAACACTTTCAACACTACATCTGTGGAAGTCGTTTATTCACAAAGACCCTCACATGTAGTGGTCAAGCATTGACAAATGGTGGCAGCAAGTTAATAATAATAAAGAAAGGAAAACATTGAGTATTGGTGGCAGTGGTCAGTCGTCTACAGAGAATCCAGTACGAGGTTTAAGGAACTTCGTCACACCCGTCATGCACACCCTTCCTACTTGCGTCCCTGAGGTATTGGTACATAGAAGCAACCGAGATCGTTGTATATTGGTTATATTTTGTATATTGACGAATATGTTATTTAATTGGATACGATAGGCTATAAGCCCCCTTTCGAGATTATATATTTCTTGCATATTTTCATAATTATCTTAGCCCTTTGGTGTTTTTGTACTTGCAATTCTACAGTACCCTTTGTGTTTACTCTTAGGGGTAATAATCATACATAGTTCTTGATCAAGAAAGACAATCTGGAGATTTGAACAGCAATTGAATAACCAGATAAGGAGAACACAATGCAGGCCAATAATGATCGGGATAACTGACACCCTCCAGTCTTTTTTCACACCTCACCTTCTTTTCATTTGCAGCTGTGATTGGTTTTCTTGTTTAAACACATGCCCCATTCTTTTGTCCTTGACCAGAATGATGAATTTCCTGCCACTGAAGGTAGTTCTGCCTGGCATGCAAGTTCAGATCTGTCTCCAATATTAGTTGTGGGGCCGGGGAGATGGAAGTTCTGCTGGGCATTTTTTCACTCTTATAAAATATGAGTAGATTTTCTTAGCCTTCATTACAGAAGAAGTAATGGTGGGATGGACAATACACAAATCTAGAAAAAAGAGTGATCTTTAAATATTGCAGTGGAAATTTTTCCCAGGTTTTCACCCAGGACTCTTTCACACTAGTATTATACATTATAGTGTCATGATTTTGATTTGAGTGGCTTAGTTCCATCTTACAGAATCCTGGGATGTGTAGTTCATGGATGGGATTTAGAATTCACTTAGAAAGAACTCTGGTGCATCTCTAGACTACAAAACCCAGGATTCCACAGGGTGAAGCCATGACAAAGTTGGATCATAGCACTATGAATGGGTTGCATGAAACAGCCACAAGTGCATGCACATCTTTAGCCTAATGCTGTTCAGCAGTGGAACTCTCTGCCTTGTGGAGCTTTTAAATAGAGGCTGGATGGCCATCTGTATGTAGTACTTTGATTTTTCTTTTCCTGCATGGCAGGGAGTTGGACTAATGACCCATTTGGTCTCTTCCAATTCTATGATTCTATGATTCTAATGCAATCTAATGTGCAAACAACCTGCTTTGCAACAGCTGCGGAGCTGTTTGGGCTGGAAGTCAGCCTGAAGAAAACGGAAGTCCTCTACCAGCCCGCACCACAGGAAGAACACCATCATCCCCACATCAGCATAGGCAAATCTGGGCTTAAGTCCGTTCAGCAGTTCACCTCCCTGGGAAGCATCATCTCTTCAGACGCCAAGATTGATAAAGAGATCGATCACAGATTAGCAAAGGCATATTGTGCATTTGGAAGTCTTCACAAAAGAGTCTGGAGCAACAAGCACCTGAGGCAAAGCACAAAAATCAGTGTGTACAGAGCTATCATACTGTCTATTCTCCTTTATGGGTCTGAAACATGGGTCACCTCCCATCGCCAACACCTACGACTCCTTGAACACTTTCATCAGTGGTGTCTTTGCACAACCCTAAATATACACTGGACTGACTTTGTGACAAATGTTGCTGTCCTTGAACAAACAGGGATCACCAGCGTTGAGGCCATGCTATTGAGAACACAGCTGCGCTGGCCAGGGCACGTCTCTAGGATGGAGGACCACCGCCTCCCAAAGATACTACTCTATGGTGAACTCGCCACAGGTCAGCGCAAGAGAGGCGCCCCCAAAAAGAGATATAAGGACTCTCTGAAACTACATCTCAGGCTCGGCCAGATTGATCACCAACAATGGTCCACCCTGGCCTCACATCGGGAGGCATGGAGACGCACTATCCACAATGCTGCGGCCTCTTTCGAGAAGTCACGCCAAACGTGTCTAGAAGAGAAACAACAACGCAGAAAGAACCACAACTTGGAAACAACATCACCCAAGGAGACTTTCTGCTGTGCTTTCTGCAACCAGACTTGCCTATCTCGGATTGGCCTTCTTAGTAACCTTGGTAGAAAGTGTGAGATGAGTCCTTCCTGAATTTTTGTTCACGAAAAAAAGCCAAGAAGAAAAAGTTACGTGCTAAACCCTATCACCAATTAGATTGGGCACTCTAGATAGCTTCTTTAAAGTTTGAGCTTGGATTAACTGCCCTTCTGTTACGGGGACCACCAACTGATACTATATGAAGAGTGAGGGGGAGGAGTTTTATGCAAACTTGGAGCCAAGGAAGAGGAGAGGGTAAATTAATGTTGAGTATTCTGAAACCTATGGGACGATTACCCATGGTTTCTGTTGTAGGGGGTTTCAAGGTCCTCTGGGTGATTCTATGGTGTGGTTTTACCACACAGATGTGCTGGCAATTTCCGAGAGACAATATTTCTCTAGGAATTTTCCAGATCTTCTATGGAAGCATCTGACAGATGTCATTCCTTGAAATAGGTTTGCTATTATCCACAGCGTCCTGTTTTCATAGTAAGTATACAAATATATCGCCGCAAGACATGGGGGTTGTACTGTATAGGTCAGGGCTGTCCAACTGGCGGCCCCGGGGCCGGATCTGGCCCCGTAGCCTGTTGGACACGGCCTCACCTATGCCCTCAGCCACCATTTTTAATTTTTTAAAAATCGATTTTTTTTAAAAAAATGGCGGCCGGGAGGGGGAGGCGGGGCAGGGAGGAGGAAGAGAGCTAGCTCCTCCTTTCGGCGCCCCCTCCCTACCTAGGGCGGGAGCCGCCGAAAAGGGCAGAAGGCGGCGCCAAGAGCAGCGCATCACAGGCCTGGCGTGACGCGCTGCTCTTGGCACCGCCTACTCCTCCTTCGGCGGCTCCCGGCCTAGGAAGGGAGGGGGCACCGAAAAAGGAGGAGTAGGCAGTGCCAAGGGGCAGCGCGTCACGCCAGGCCTGTGACGCGCTGCCGTTGGCGCCGCCTTCTGCCCTTTTCGGCGGCTCCCCCGGCCTAGGAAGGGAGGGGGGGCGCCGACAAGGAGGAGTAGGCGGTGCCAAGAGCAGCACGTCACGCCAGGCCTGTGATGCGCTGCTCTTGGCGCCGCCTACTCCCTCCTTTTCGGCGGCTTTAGGAGGGGGCGGGGCCTGGGCTGGGGGCGGGGCCTGGGGCCGGGGGGCGGGGCCTGGGGCGGGGCCTGGGGGCGGGGCCTGGGGGCGGGGCCTGGGGGCGGGGCCGAGCAGCCCCGCAGGTCATCAGTGACCTCTTATCCAGCCCTGGACCCGCCAGAAGTTGGACAGCACTGGTATAGGTCTTCACTCTGAAGAAACAAACACTTCTGCCAGATAACAAAAAATTGGGGGTTCATGGATTTACAAAAAATCACCACACATTTTCATCTCAGTCACAGTCATCAGCGATCACTCGTGTCCGTGTGTGAATGCCTTCCAAGTATAGGGTCTTAGAAGTGAGCCGTAGGTGACTGTAGAGGCCTATTCTTGACCTGCATGTTCTTTCACAGTGAGAACATCAGTTTCAAGATGGAAGGCAGTCTTGACCAAGGTTAGCTTGATGCGCCTTCCTCTTGACATGTTTTTTTTTCTTTTCCCATCCATTTGTGCCTCTTTGAATTCTACAGTACTGTTGATAACAGCTGACCTCCAGTTAGAATGCTTGAGGGCCAGGGCTTCCCGGTTCTTGGTTGTCTTTAAGCCCATCTTTAAATTTCTTTTCCTGTCCACCAACATTCAGTTTTCTATTCTTGAGGTGAGAGTAGAGTAACTGCTTTGGGAGGTGATGATCGGGAATTCAGACAACGTGGCCATGATGGTGGAGGATCATCGCTTCAATGCTGATAGTTTTTGCTTCTTCCAGAACGCTGACATTTGTCCACCTGTCTTCCCAAGACATTTACAAGATTTTTCAGAGGCCAGTCATCTTCTTATACCCATTGTTATTACTGCTGTATTATTGCACATGCAATAATACAGCAGTAATAACAATGGGTATAAGAAGAGGTAAAATTCAAACTGAAGTATTCTGACTGTGGTCCCTCCTCAAGCGGTGCAAACTGCAAACGGCTCTTCTCTATGAGCCCGGGAGGCAGCCTCTCCTGGGAAAAGCCAAAAGGCCGGGCACAGCATTTGCTGCCTGGGTGCACATACATATTCTTTGGGGGGGGGGAATTTGCTGCAGAATCCCATGCTCATAGAGAAGAGCCCGTTTGACCGCTTGAGGAGGGACCAGTCAAAATACTTCGGTTTGAATTTTACCTCTTCTTATACCCATTGTTATTACTGCTGTATTATTGCATGTGCATGGAATGTAGGTATATGACCAGTTGGATTACTTATAATATTTAGGCACTTACTCTATAAGTTAGCATTCATTCTATTATACATTAGGTTGGTTTCTCACAGGATCTAAAGCGTGCCAAGCCTTGATGCGCTTTAGATCCTGGCAGGGCAGGGGGAGTGGACGGGCCCTCCCTGCCCCTTCTGCCTGCCAGGATCTAAAGCCTTGAAGAGGCTTCATGACGGGCCAACTTCAGCCCTCCAGGTGTTTTGGACTTCAACTCCCACCATTCCTCACAGCCTCAGGCCTCTTCCTTTTCCTCTCAGCCTGAGCAAACTTGGGCCCTCGCTCCCTCAGGATCGGGGTGAGAGAGAGGCAGCGAGGAGCGAGGGGGGGGGCCTCCTCCTCCTTTTTTGCTGCTTCCAAGAATAGAATACCCCCTCCCTCCCTCCTTCCCTCCCTCTTTCCTATTTGGAGAGTCCCATCTAGAATTCAGTGTGATTTATTCAAGTTTTGGCCTACAACTCCCAGAAATCCCAGCCAATTTACCAGCTGTTAGGATTTCTGGGAGTTGTAGGCCAAAACCATCTGGAATGCGCATGCGCTGGCATACGAACTACTAACGAATTTCGTTAGTAATTACGTTACATTTTAGAAATTTTGGAAATTTTTTTGTAATTATTTCTATTACTAATCAACCCCCCCCCCCCCCAATTAGATTTTCGATTCCCTATTTTTGGGTTCTAAACCCTGCCTAGTATCTACGTTGCAACAAAACCAATAATGTGTTTGGGGCACTTAAAGGTTGAAAACTCTAATATGTTTCAAGCCTCTGTGCATCCAAGTCCACTTTATGAAATAAATTGTAATGGCATGGTGTTAACACCCAGATGGCAGAGTGGGGCTTACTGAGTACCGTATTTTCTGGCGTATAAGACGACTTGGCGTATAAGACGACCCCCAACTTTTCCAGTTAAAATATAGAGTTTGGGATATACTCGCTGTATAAGACTACCCCTCTCCCAACGCACACAAAATAAATTTTTTTAAAGCATCAGATTTGATTTGAATATAGTAATTTTCCTATTCCTGTAACTCCCTCTCTGCCTCTCAGATCTCGCACATGCACACCTGCATCGCTTCACTGCAGTCTTCAGGAGCGAGATCTGAGAGGCAGAGGAGGACATACGGTAATAGGATACAAGAGCGGGCCAGACAGGTAAAACAGGTGTATTTTTCTGGGCCCAGAGCTACTCTATCTCTTTTTACCATACCTCGGATGCCCCGGACACCTGCAGCTTGTTCCGCCCTTCACTTACACCTTCCCGGTGAGGTGCCCCTTCACCTCACCATCGGGACCACATTAAGTCCATGAATCTTGCTGAATGGATTTTCTTCTACCGTACTTGTACAGCAGGGGTGCTCTTTACGTGGCTCGGGAGCTACTAGTAGATCTTCGGCCCTCTTCCATTGTTCATAGGAAGCAGAGGCTTGTGGGGCCTGTGGCGTGATATAGAGAGATGTTTTCTCAGATACCCCCCCAGCATTTTAATTTAATTTAATTTAATACTCGAACTTCTATTACCGCCACTCCCCGTAGGCTCGGAGCGGTGCACAGTTGAAAACAAATAATACAGAATAAAAACATACATAACATACAACAAGATGAGGGCATCAACAAGGGGTGGACACAGCAAGAGGAGGGGCAGATCAGAGCTACTAAGCTCGTCCATTGAATGGGGGGAGCCGTGGAGGGTCCCACAGGTCAAACAGCATCCTTAGGTACTCAAGGTCCATATGGTGGCGGTCGACGCTGGCCTGTGGTGCGGGTCCCAACATCGACGGGTTGCCCATCCTCCTGGGTTGGAGGTTCGTCGAGGAGCTACCCTGCGTCTGAAGTTGACGTTCCGGAAAGTCCTGGGATGGAACCCTCCGGGGGTCGCCTTCTGCGGGCCAGCAGCTGCGGGAAGGGGTAGTGCAGAGGAGAGCTCCTCCGGCCCCGCCCCCTACCCTGCCATCAGCCCCGCCACCGTCTCATCTGAAGTGGCGGGGAAGTCCTCAGGTGTTCGCCACCCTCCCCCCCACCACAGCTCGAGCCGCGACCCGCGGCAGCTCTCGGCCATCCGCGGCCTCGTGATCCACCCTCAGGCACCCCCGGCCAACCGCACTCCCGGCCGCAGAGCCACCGACAGCGGCTGGCCGGACACCAGCAGGCGGGTCATCAGCAGGTGACGGCCCGGGCCGCAAGTCAGCTGCTGCCACAGGGATCGCCAGCAGTCGGCCTGCCCGTCGCCGAGGCCATCCCCCGGGGGCCCCCGCCAGGACCCCCGAGACGTCCAACGCCTCTCCCAGGGGCCTCGCGGGCAGCGGTAAGGGGGAGCTTGCGGCCTCCGGTGGGAAGACCGGAGGTAGCGGTTGCTTCGGCGTGGAGGCCACAGGGGGCGTAGGCCTAGTCTTTTGGGAGGGCCGGGAAGGCAGGGCCAAGGACGCCGAGCTGGATGTCAGTTTTTCATTTTCACAAGAGTCCTATGCCTCTAACTAACCTTAGTGAATATGGAGGGCTGACTATATATCCAAGGCGTAGTTTCTGATTCTGGCTGTGAATCTCACATCTATCTTTTCCTGAAATATTTTTGTCTCCCATTCCACCCAAAAACAGTGATCTTGAAAATGCCATAATTCCTGTTGGCCACTTATCAAAAAATATACTAAAGGGTCATGGGAAAACTAAAGTTTTTCTTTTCTTTTGAAGAGCTAGCTGTAATTATGGCTCTTCAGCCTTAGGAGCAGGTGAGGGCCAAATAGATAAACCATTCCATACAGGAAATGAGCACAGAGTTATGTTCCAAACGGATAAGTTTAGTAACGTGGATGGAGGAGCGGGGGACAGATACAGCTTGTTCCATGACAAATGTATTTTGACAATTTTGCAGAAAGGGCTGACAGAGTTATGAGTGTGGGGGAGGAATAACTGACCAAGGAAATGTGTTGCCAATGCACAGCCTTGATGCAGACAGTTTTGCTAACAATAGGAGTCACTCCATGGTTCAGGGAAACATCCTCTTTTTGGTCTGACAGGCCGTTCTCCATGGTGAGCAAGAACTTCCTACCATCATATACCTGCCAACAGCAGGTGATGACCCAAGACAAACGAAGCTGATTCACCAGAAATGCCAACACCAGGAATAGTAGAACGGAAAAGAAAGGAAAATGTTCAGACCACTCACTCTTCACCTGAATATATTTTGATTTCTACACATCCTTCACACCTTGTCCCTTATTCTAATCTGATGTAATGCCTTACTGTTCCCAGTGAAAGTCACAGGGGGAAAAAACACACACACACAAATAACTTTGTTTTCTCACCTATTTAAGTATGACTAATTTCCTCTGAAAGCCAAACTATTATATTTATGAAATGGGTTTTCTGGAAAACATAAACCCACTCCTTCCCTTTCCATTCCCACCCACGCAGAAGCTGAGATCTCTAATCTTCAATCCGCCAGAGCTTTTACGCTAATGTGCTAATTTTAAACAAAAACACTAATTTGTTAACGTCAATTGTTACAATGATAATTATAATGTAATCCATTATTTTCAATGCATTTATTGTTTAAACATCAGTTTAAAATTTTTCTTAAGAAATCCATTTAATATGTTACTTTTCCTCCAAAGTAACATATTAAAATAAAGAGAAACGTTGTTATTCAACTTGTTAGGTTGTTGACAAGTTTAGTGATTTCAATGTTGTTGTTTTAAACTACATTTTTTCATGAATTAGGAACAAGGAACAAATGTTGAATACGGATATTTCTAAGCAGTGGGGAATGTGGTGGAAAAGGGAATGGCTACTGAACTAGTATCCAATTTCTGGTTGAAGTGTATCAGACCAAAGCAGTAGACAAAAGAGCTCCATAGGAAGGGAGTGGGATTTGTAACGCCCATGCCCATACATAGGGTCTGTTGTTGTGTGCCTTCATCTTTTTTTCTGAGTTATGGTTACGCTAAAATAAACCTTTCATGGGATTTGCCTTTGCCTCCTTCTGAGGCTGAGAGGTATAACTTGTCTAAAAGCACGTTTCCGTGGCTGATCAGGGATTCAAAGCCTGATCTTCCAGTGTTCTAGTCCAACACAGGTCTTGATGTATCTAATAGGCCTGGGCAATCATGGTTCTAAACCAGGGGGTGGGCAAGCTACGGCCCGCGGCCCGGATGTGGCCCGGCAGCTGGTTCTGTGCGGCCCGGGAGAAGGGCGTCGGGGGCGGGGCCAAGAGGAAGGGGTGCCGTTGCTGCCATCTCTTCGCAGGCTCTGTGGGGCCTGTGTTGGCAGACAGGCGTAGGAGCAGCAGCTTTGGAGTGCCTTCCATCCCTGGAGGCAATCCGGGCCTGCAGTGGGAACACTCCGCGACCTATGGAGGCTGCTCGGCGTGGCGACCCGGAAGACTTGATCGTCTTCCGGGTCGCCACAGCGATGAGCCGCCTCAGATTGGCGAGTGCTCCCCCTGCAGGCCCAAATCGCCTTCAGGGAGGGCAGGCACTCCAAAGCCGCCGATCCTCTGCCTCTCTGCCAACACTGGCCCCACAGAGCCCGCAAAGGGATGGTGGCAGTGGCACCCCTTCCTCTTGGCCCTGCAGGGCGATCAGCTGGGGAACAGCTGGGGGGTGAGAGCGGGCGGAGGCCTGCAGCCTGTGATGGCCTGCTGCTCTGCTCTCCTCTGCTGTGGTGGTGGCTGGGTCCTCTGGGCTGAGTCCATTGGGCCATTCCATCTTGGGATCCTTCCTCTCTTCAGGATGTCAGCCTTCATCTTGGTTTGCACCTTGTCTTCTTGAATTTAATTTAATTTTAGTGGTTTTTATTATTATTGTATAATAATTTTATAATAATAATATAATGTTATATTATATTATAATTTCAATATATTATAATGTCTATATATATATACTATAATACAATAATTATGATATTAATACTAATAATATATGAATATTTCTTGATATATTAATATGTTAATATTAATGATGTGTAATATATAGTAAATATAGTAAGTAAATAAATAAATAATGTAGATTAGAATGTAGTTCCGCCTTTAGGTGCAGCCCTCCATAATATTTTTTGGCTCTCGTGTGGCCCCTTGGAAAAAATAATTGCCTACCCCTGTTCTAAATGGTTCTAAAGTACTTACAAAACTAAAGTTCTGTTGGTGAACACTAGGTGGCGCTGGTGCTTTGCTTCTACAGTGTTGCTAAAGTTCTGGTGGTGAACATTTTAGAACGCTAACAAAACTTTCAAAATTTCATTATAAATGGCAGTTCCTAATTGGTTCTGTCTTAAAAATCGCCAATAATGAAATAATAATGCAGTTTTGAAAGTTTTGTTAGAGTTCTGAAATGTTCACCACCAGGACTTAAGCAACACTGTAGAAGCAAAGCACTAGCCCCACCTAGTTTTCACCACCAGAACTTTAGTTTTGTAAGTACTTTAGAACCATTTAGAACCATGATTGCCTAGCCCTAGTATCTAACTCATAACACTAATACTTAAAATCACACAAACTTGAAATACCTGGGAGAAGATAAAACTGCCAGGTGCTGAAAAGGTACGCATGGTGATATCAGGTGATCATGCTTTGCAGAGTATGTACAAGATTCTCTTAGGCCATATCTATACTGGCTGCTTAATGTAGCTCTGATCTGAAACATTATGCAAGGGCAGTCACATGAAGATGCAATGGTGTCCAGATGGTCACCTCATATTAACGGTTCTGGTCCAATTTACATGTCCGAACGCATCTCTTCTTATGAACCTTCAAGATGCTTAAGATCATCTGGAGAGGCCCTGCTCTCGGGTCCCGCCTGCTTTCCAGGCGCGATTGGTGGGGACGAGAGACAGAGCCTTTTCAGTGGTGGCCTCGGCTTTGGAACGCCCTTCCTAATGACATCAGATTAGCCCCCTCCCTCCCGACATTTCGCAGGAAGGTCAAGACCTGGCTATTTGACCAGGCATTTGCAAATGAAGTATGATTATCAAATAGAGACCTTAGGAACGACGACGATGCAATTGGAAATCGACTTAATAATGAGACGCTGATATTGTGTTTTTAACGTTAAATGTTAAATTGTGTATGTTGAAATTGTATTGATAATTGTTGATTTGTTTGTCTTGAGCAGTTCCTGCTATTTGTACACCGCATCGAGTCGCCTTCGGGCTGAGAGAGGCGGTCTAGAAGCAAAGTAAATAAATACTTACATGGTACTTACCTGTGGACACATAGATTAGCTACTGTCGTACTCTTCATTTCTCATCTCTGGATGATTATTTTCATGACCTATTGGATGCTGTCTTTTGTCATTTGACCTTATACTGTTTTACAAATTAGCGCCTTGAAAAAGCCCTGAGGGGAGGGGGGCGAAACAGGTGCTGGGCCCCGGAGTGACTGGCACATCCCATCAGCTTTGTTGGCATCACTTTGCGTCCATCTAGAATTTTCCCAATGTGTATGGATTTACAAACTCCCCACAACCTATATCAGGGCTGTCCAACTTCTACCGGCCCAGGGGCCTGAATTCCGGTCACTGATGACCTGGGGGGCCGTAGGGTCTGCCCCCGGCCCGGCTCCACCCCCACCCCGGCTCCGCCCCCGGCTTACTACTCATAAGAGGCATGCATACAGTCACATATAATATTTTACTGAGATAAAATGCTGGGTGGGAATTCAAAAGGGGCACCCATACAGTCAAATATAATCTTTTACTAACATTAAATGCAGGGTGGGCATTCAAATACACAATTACATAATAATAACATAAAGGTTAGCCTACCTTCCCAAACGTAAGGGATCCAGGAGCAGCCGGACCACGAGCAGAGGCGACGACTGACCGAGGCAGCAGCCGGGAAGGTACAAATCACGTCTGTGTGGGCCGCAGGGATTAAGTAGCCGAGATTTCGGCAACAGGAGTGTGCGAGACTACGGAAGCCACACGGGATTTCGGCTCTCAACGCAGGCGAGATTTCGCGTTGAGAGCGAAATCCCGTGTGGCTTCCGTAGTCTCGCGATACTTGCTCCGAAACCCGGAAGTGAGTAATTTTTTAAAATATTTTATTTTTATTTTATTTTATTTTATTTTCTATTTAAAAGCTTAGGGGGCCGTAGGGAAGGGGCTGGGGGCCGTATACGCCCCCCGGGCCGCCAGTTGGACAGCCCTGACCTATATTATACCTTCCTTGAAAATCTCCAGCCTACACAGGAAACCTACATGATGTCCATATACTTTGGATTATAAATACATAAATCTATATATATAAAAATCGAGTGGTCGTGCAAAGGACGTTATGCACAGCCAAACTACGCCCCCCACAAACACCAATCCAACGATACACATTCCCCCAGACCACGAGGTATTACCTTAACACAAAAAAGCCCACCTCCCTACATTCCAACCCCCCCAAAACAAGCCCCCCAAAACCGCCCATTGACTCCCGTTCTACGCTGGCCGCGAGCGCAGAACACAGGGAGAACAATCGCGCAGGCGCACTCCAAAACCACCTCCCCCCCAACATACCAACCCATCCCGTCTCCCTCTCTCCCCACTCACCCTGAACCTTCGATACGCCCTCCGCCGTGTCCCCGCGGAAGACCCTAAAACCCCCCCAACCCCCATAGCCACAGCGTAGGCCTGCGGGCACAGCCACCCCACCCACCCACACAAACATCCCCTCGCCCTCACTCCTCGCTCATCAGGTGCCCGGGTCCAGGAGCGGCTGGAAGCGACAGAGAAAAAGCCAGCGGAGGAGGCACCCACGGCGCAACCCGGGTTCAGAAGCGCCGGGGAAACAGCGGAGGCAGCAGACACGGCCACGGGACTACATTTCCCAGAAGGCCCCGCACAGCTCAATGGCAAGGAGGGCGAAGGAACAGGAAGTCGCCGTGCGGGGCCTTCTGGGAAATGTAGTCTTGTGGCCGTGTCTGCTGCCTCCGCTGTTTCCCCGGCGCTTCTGAACCCGGGTTGCGCCGTGGGTGCCTCCTCCGCTGGCTTTTCGTCCTCTGTCACCTTCCAGCCGCTCCTGGACCCGGGCACCTGATGAGCGAGGAGTGAGGGCGAGGGGATGTTTCTGTGGGTGGGTGGGGGTGGCTGAGTGTGCCGCAAGCGCCACTACGCTTGGTGGCTATGGGGGTTTTGCCTATGGGGCTTCCCAGGAGCAGGAGAGGCAGAATTCCCCCGCCAAAGTTGCAGGCTGCGGCCCGGAAAATGTGCGCTGCTGCTTCTCCTTCCCCCTCCAAGACCTTCTTCGCCTCCCTGCTTCCATTCCCCACAATGCTTTCTCCCTTCGAGGACTGGGGAAAGGAGAGGGAGGCTTCTTTCTCCTAGGCCAGGGCAAACCTCTTCCTCCCTTCCCGTCTCACCCCCCCCCTTCCCCCATTCTCCAGCCCCTCTCCCTCCACTTCCCATTCCCATCCTTCACCACGTTCCACCATCTCCCATGTCATTCCTCCCCCTTTCACACACATATATACATACATACACATACATACACACATATACACATACACACACATATATACATATAGACACATTCACACACATATACACTTACACACACATACATACACACATACAAATACACACACATATATACATATACACACATTCACACACATATGTGTGTGAATGTACATACACACATATACAAATACACATACATACACACATATACATGCACACACCAATATACACATGCGCACCCACATACATACACATATATACACATGCACACACATATACACGCACATATACATATATAGACATGCACACACCCACCAAGACCATAAGTAACATCAATTCCAACCCTTACATACTCATACTTTCTCACATCTCCTAAATAGGGCACAGCAACGCGTGCCGGGTACAGCTAGTACAATATATAAGCAACAGAAATCCGCATCTGTTTGTTGGCGTTACTCTGTGCATGTATTTGAAATGTTTTTTCCCTGATTCATCAGCTTGCAGTTGCTCTCAACAAAGATCACTCAATTTGAATTATATATAAATTAATCCGCAATGAACTACCTTAACTGCAACATTTTGCCTTGTGCGCATGCGTGAGAGCATATCCCCATTGACCTATCGCCTGATGTTTACTTTGGTCTGCCCTTTAGGAGCTTCCAAACCTACACAGCATTTGCTCCCATCTGTGATCTCTGGTGACTCCAGGGAGATTCCAGTGTCTTGGAGATGGGAAAGGTCTCCTTCCCACTGCTTTCCCTGTGCCTCCTTTTCCTCTTCTTGCCCATTGAAGCCCTCCAGAGTAGTTGAATGCCTGACTTGTCTCAACTTCATTAGAGTTGATGTCACACAGTGCAGTTCCCTTCCTCACTCCTGTCTTAAGCAGAAAAAATGTTATTATTATGCTCTTCCTGCATTAAGGTGTGTTATAGGCATGGTTTCGATGGGGGATTTTTTTATTAGTAAAAGAAAGACTTACAAAAAAATTTCCAAAAATTTCTAAAATGTAACTTAATTACTAACGAAATTCGTTAGTAGTTCTAAAGTAGGCAAAGCAGGGAAACAGGACTGATACTGTTTTAAGCACAGGCAAATCAAGGGGCAACATTTCCCTTGGTTTCCTTGCAGGGAGATATAATGCATTAATATATAATTATTAATATTATTAAATAGCTCTGGTGCAGGCCTTGCTAGAGTTCTCCTCACTCCAGCTTTTTCCCATTCAGTTTTACCATAGCAGTCTAGGACCTCCGTTTGAACTCTATGGCTTTTCTTGATTCTGAACTCTTCCTTCTCCTCTCCGTGCTCTTTTCACTCCTGCTGCCCTTCTCTCAGCAGTTCTTATGTCCTTCTACTCTGTCCTTCTATCTAAACCCCCTTCCTGGGTGTTTAAATCCCTTTTTTCGTCAGTCCTCCAGCCCCTCTAGGAGTCCCGATCTGGATCTCTCTATGGTTTCCGGCTCCTTTTTCACTTCCTGGAGGAGGCCTTTCACTCTAATTAGGCTTCAAGCATGGAAAGGCCCCGATTTGACTGTGAGTTATGTCTGCAAAGCTATTTTGGAGGGGGAAATTTTCTTGTTGGGTGGGCATCCGAAATATTTAATAATCTAACGAAATTTTGGGCCCAGGGGGTGCGGAAAAGAAAGTCCACTTCTGGGATTGGCCTTGCGATCCGTATAAACTTGAAAGTCCCATACATACGAATCCCTTCTGATTTCTTTTCATTTTCATAACTTTTTTCTCATGCCTAGTGTGTTAATGCTGAATTAGCATGTAACTAATGAAACAAAGGAGAAATCAGAGAATGGGTACTCTGCTTGTGCTGGATGGGGTCTGTCCCCTCCCTGAAATCTCTGGCTTGCATTTTAGGTATAGTTCCAAACTCAATCTGAACCTAGATGCCCAGGTTAAAGGGTAACCAGCAGTGCATTTAGATAGTTAAAACTAGTGTGCTAGCTGCATCTGTTCTTTGAGGTCTCAGACCTGACTACAGAAGTTCATGCCTTGATTACACCCTTCTTGAACTACTGCAGCATGGGGTGGCCTTTCAAAGCTGTTTGGAAACTTCATCATGTTGGCATACTCACTTATTAAGTGTATTACGTTTTTGAATGTTTTTATATATTTGTAATTAATGTGGCGCAGTGGGTTGAACCACTGAGCTGTTAAACCTGCTAACTGAAAGGTTGCAGGTTTGAATCCAGGGAGCGGCGTGAGCTCCCACTGTTATCCCCAGCTTCTGCCAACCTATTTATTTGTTTATTTATTTACTTCATTTATATTTTGCTCTTCTCACCCCAAAGGGGACTCAGAGCGGATCACAGTACAAATAATAATAATAATAATAATACACGTTATTTATATTCCACTCTTCTCACACCACGAAGGGGACTCAGAGCAGATTACAGAACATATAATAATAATAATACACTTTATTTATATTCCGCTCTTCTCACACCACGAAGGGGACTCAGAGTGGATTACAGAACATATAATAATAATACACTTTATTTATATTCCGCTCTTCTCACCCCGAAAGGGACTCAGAGTGGATTACAGAACATATAATAATAATAATACACTTTATTTATATTCTGCTCTTCTCACCCCGAAGGGGACTCAGAGTGGATTACAGAACATATAATAATAATACACTTTATTTATATTCCGCTCTTCTCACCCCGAAGGGGACTCAGAGTGGATTATAGTACATATAATAATAATAATACACTTTATTTATATTCTGCTCTTCTCACCCCGAAGGGGACTCAGACCGGATTACAGTACATATAATAATAATACACTTTATTTATATTCCGCTCTTCTCACCCCAAAGGGGACTCAGAGTGGATTACATCACACATACGGCAGACAATCCCTGCCGGAAGACGTACAGTTACAATACAACACATTCAATTTTTGAAGGATTTTTTCTTCTTCTGGCTGTGTCACAGGGTGCATCATTACGTCACAAGGGGGTGCTGTTGCTTCATCCTCATGACGGAGGGCCTCTGAACCTGTTCCGCATTCCGCTTTTGACAGCCGATCTTTATTTATTCAGGCGTTGTAAAGTCCTTACTAAAAAGAATCCTCCCCCGCTTTTGGTGGTTCCCAGTTCATCTATTTACAGCTGTGCTGTTTTCAAACTGCTGGGTGAACAGTGGACAGGGCTCACAGCTGGTTGTCCAAGCCAGCTCGGGAATCGAACTTGCAAACTTCAGATTGCAGATTGCAAGCACAGCTGTTCTACCGCTGTGCTATCTCTTCGGCCCTTGCAGACAATCCCTGCAGTTCAACATATATTGACATATTTTTATGCATATATTGACAAACATAGATGAACAAAGAGGCAAACGTCTGGCCACCAGGGGGAGCTGACACACTCCTCATCTCTCTCAGCATTTTTTCCAGCATCCCTTGTTGTTCTTCTGCAATCTTCAGAGACTCCTGGAATTCTTATGGCTTCATAAATCAGTCAAAATTTGCCTCCCCACTTAATGTGGTACCTTTATCTCCTACTTGACAAAATGAACTGTATTTCAGGCTGCAAAGGTCGACAGCAGGCTACACTTAAGGTCGGGCACCCACCCCAACCTGGGCAGGCCTCTAACTCATGACCTACAGGTCAGAGAGATCTTATGCAGCTGACACTTAGCCAGCTGCGCCACTTCCTGGTGGCAGTTCGAACCAAGCAGTTCGAAAACATATAAATGTGAGTAGATAAATAGGTACCACTCCGGTGGGAAGGTAATGGCGCTCCATGCAGTCATGCCAACCTCATGACCTTGAAGGTGTCCATGGACAACGCCGACTCTTTGGCTTAGAAATGGAGATGAGCACCAATCCCCAGAGTCGGACACGACTGGACTTGATGTCAGGGGAAATTTTTTACCTTTACCTAATTAATAGTTTTAATCTGATTATTTTTATTGTGTTTCTTTATTCATAGATTTTTGTCTGATCTTGGTTTATCTTTCTGAGCTGCCTTGGAATAAAATAAAAAATAAAATAAACGAAGCCTGAATTTCCATACACCACCTTTTTATTGTTGTTGTTTCAGATCTGAACTTTGTGAACTTTCAACATCCAACGCATCCTGTTTCACAGTTACTTCTCATCAGAGCCAACACCTTTGATGAAAACTTATTATTCAGCATTGTAGACCTTCTAAATAAAATCCTGCTTCAAATGGGATGTGACCTCATTGGTGCGGAGTGTTTCTGTACCTGATTAAAGGACTGACTCATAAATAAGGAAGCTGAAAGAATGAATCAATTACAATTAGTGTCAGGGCAAAGTTTCTTAGAGACTAATGGCGATAAAGTTTTAAATGGTTTTTAAAAATGTGATCTCTTCCAAATCAAAAAGAAAACAACCCCGTGTGAGGCATATAAAGACACTTTGAACACACATGGTTTTAACCTTTTTCTCTTGATGGCAAGAATATGTCTAATAAGAAGAACCTCAAGACGTGGCTTTTCCGTTGCGCTTTTGGAGAATGATTTCACATGTCCCTTATCATTCTCCCCAAAAATGGGCATCCTCACATTGCACTGCCTTTGAACCTCCTCTATAAATATATATATTTTAAATCTTATCTCATCCTTAGTTTTTTTATCACTGTATTTTGCACATGTGGCCCGCTCCTTTTATTTTATTTGATTGTTTTATTTTACTTGTAATGTTGTTTTATGTTTTCATGTTTTCATGTTTGTTTATTTATTACTAGCTGTACCCGGCACGCGTTGCTGTGCCCTATTTAGGAGATGCGAGAAAGTCTGAGTATGTAAGGGTTGGAATTGTTGTTAGTGAATTGGGTGTTTTATGTTTGTGCCTCAGCTCTTTGCCTGCAGTCCTTGGGGTTTGACTTGTACCATGGCCAGGACGGATCAGCTTGGGGAGGGCTTGTCCTGTCAGGGGATCTCTATCTTCACAGGTGCGTCCAGTGTCTGTTGGGGGACGGTTAAAAATCCTTTCCGTATCCTTTTTAGCCACCTTTCTCAAGATCTTCACGTCTAGCTTACTTTCTGCTCCTCTCTTTTTCAAGATGTCCTGCTCTGTGTCTTTTGCACCCATTGGTCGATGTCCGATGAGGACAGGCCATCTGAGGGAGCTCTTCCAGCGCTGGGCATCAGAAGGTACTTGGTGATGACCTCCATCCCTTGGAGCCAGCATATAGAGGGGCTGGAGCACCCTCCTTGGCAAACCCCATTGTTGCTGGATGGTCCTCTTATTAATGTGGAATTCCAAGCCACTGGAGATCTTTTGGGAAAGGAAGAAGAGCTCCCCTTGAATGGTGTTGATCTCCATCATGGTCTTCTGATTTGAAAGTGTTGGAGGAGGCTCTGGCTGACAGTTTGTTATGGGTCGGAATGTTCATGTTGGCTGGCCATTGCAGCAGTTATGCAAATCCGCCCTTATTGGCAGCCAATCATGTTGTCAGAATGTAGAGGCTGGGGGAGTCTTTGGCAGCCCCGGAGGATGCTGGGAAAAGTAGTGTTTTTTTACTTGTTGTTTTGGGGGCCTTTTAGGTTTTGGGGGGGAAGTTTCTTTGCTACAAACGTACCTTGCTTGGGGCCTATTTCTGCTGGCAAGTTTTGTGTTTCTGCGTTGTAAGGTTTCTCTGTTTGAGGTAGTCTTCACATGACGACTGTTCCTTTATATATATAGACTAGTTGTACCCAGCACGTGTTGCTGTGCCCTTTTTAGGAGATGCGAGAAAGTCCAATCATCCACATTGTGCCCTCCTCTAAACTGCAGTTGGATGGAGTGTGGGTCATGGGGGGCATGGTGTGCCAAGTTGGGTCTTTATCGGTCTTGATTCTTGGACACAGTGGTCTGTGGGGAATGATGGGTTTTGAAGCACTACAAATCCCATTTTCCATGGTGGTACTTCAAGTCCCATCATGCATGGTCGGGGTTCTGTGTGCCAAGGTAGGTTACTGTAAATTCAGGCCATACACAATGTCCATACACAATGTCCCATGAGCTGAGGCCTAGTTAGGAACAGCAAGTTAATGAAACCTTACTGTCAATTGAGGAGAGGAGCGGGATGGGTAAGGACCCAGCTCCATCGCCTAGCTTGAAACTCGACCAGTTCAAGGCCCTGAATTCAGAGGAGATTAATCAAATCTTGACCGCAGCAAGGGCAACCACTTGCTCTACAGACCCGTGCCCGTCCCATCTGATTAAGTCCTGTGCGGGGAGCCTCCTGGCCACTCTGACAGGGTTGATAAATCACTCATTGGAGCTGGGAGTCTTTCCCGATGCGCTGAAGGAGGCTAGAGTCCGCCCGCTGCTGAAGAAGGCGAATTTGGATCCAGCGGTGCCGGCAAACTACCGTCCGGTCTCAAACCTACCCTTCCTCGGGAAACTGATTGACGGGCAGTAGCGATCCAATTACAGGAATTCCTGGAAACCTCAGGAAGCCTGGACCCCTGCCAATCGGGTTTCCGCGCCGGACGGGACCGAGACCGTCCTGGTGGCCATTACGGACGACATCCGCCGCCAATTGGAGAAGGGAGGTTCGGCTATCCTGGTGCTGCTTGACCTCACCGCGGCGTTCGACACGGTGGACCATGACTTGCTGTTGCGGCGACTATCAGCCATTGGGATTCAAGGCACAGCTTTGGCCTGGTTCGATTCCTTCCTCTTGGGGCCGTTCGCAGCGTGTTGAGTGGCGAGGCCAAGCGTCCAAGAAATCCACCCTGGACTGTGGAGTCCCCCAAGGCGCCATTTGTCACCAACGCTTTTTAACATCTACGTCCAACCCTTGGCAAGCATAGCCAGAAGTTTTGGATTGGGGTGCTACCAATATGCAGATGACACCCAGCTTCTGCTGAAGCTTGAGCCAGGTGTAACATCGGTGCCTGAGAACTTCAGACAAGGACTAGAGGCAGTGACCAGATGGCTCCGCTCATACAAACTCAAGATCAATCCATCAAAGACTGAGATTCTATGGCCGGGACGCCCCAGAGCCACCCATTCCGCTGCCTCTCTTTGAGGAGAGCCGCTGATCCCGGCCCGTCGGTGAAGAGTCTCGGTGTGATACTAGACTCGAGACTCTCACTGGAGGCCCAGGTTGCTGCGACAAGTAAGGGAGCTTTTTCCACCTACGCCAGGCACGTCAACTGGCACCTTACCTTCCATCAGATGCGCTGGCTACTGTGGTCCATGCCACAGTGACATCACGGCTGGACTACTGTAATGCCTTGTACGTGGGGTTGCGCAGTCAACCACTCGTAAAATCCAGCTGGTGCAGAATGCAGCCGCCAGACTCCTCACCGGGACACCACTGAGATGCCATATCGCGCCATCTCTGCAGCGCCTGCACTGGCTGCCAGTCGAGCTCAGAGCCATCCACAAGATCTTGTCGCTTACCTTCAAGGCCCTCCATGGCGCCGGCCCAGCTTATTTAAAAGACCGCTTGTCCGAACCAGCTCATTTAAGGTCGCGCGCTCAGGAAACAGGGACCTTCTCCGCATCCCAGGTGTGAGTGAGGCCCGCCTCGACACCACGAGACGGAGAGCTTTTTCCATCGCGGCCCCTGTCCTTTGGAACTTGATGCCGGCGGATCAGAGAGCTATCCGGGACATGCCCCAGTTCCTGACCGCACTGAAGACCTGGCTCTTCCGAAAGGCTTATGGCTAAGGACACCTCCCAGACTTAGCCTGAGCTACTGGAACTATTTTAATTAATCTTTTATTCTTTTAGCTTTTAACTATTGAATTCTTTTATGTGTTTTTGTGTGTAAGTCGCCCGGAGCACTGACGTGGAGGGCGACTCATAAATAATAAAATCAATCAATCAATCAATCAAATTCAGGCCATACACAATGTCAAATGAGCTGAGGCCTAGTTGGGAGAATCAAGTTAATGAAGCCTTACTGTCAATTCAGAGCGTAAACAGCTTCCCAGTAAGTGAGTCCTAGTTAGGGAAATCAGGTTAATGAAGCCTTACTGTCAATTTAGAGCATAAACAGCTTCCCAGTAAGTGAGGGCTAGTTAGGGAAATCAAGTTAATGAAGCCTTACTGTCATTTTTGGGCGTGGTCTGTGATTTTTTGGGGTGTAAATTTTCGGTTGCAAGTGATTTTGGTGTTTGTGTTGGGGATTGGCTCAGGCCTTTTCCTTATTCTGTTTTGGCAGTTTAATATGGATCGGAATTT
The DNA here is from genome assembly GCA_030556195.1 of Anolis apletophallus. Lineage (NCBI taxonomy): Eukaryota > Metazoa > Chordata > Lepidosauria > Squamata > Anolidae > Anolis > Anolis apletophallus. The sequence continues at coordinate 139,385,542 of JARBWK010000010.1, read as the reverse complement.
TCATGTTGGCTGGCCAGTGCAGCAGTTATGCAAATCCGCCCTTATTGGCAGCCAATCGTGTTGTTCAGAATGTAGAGGCTGGGTGAGTTTTTGGCTGCCCTGGAGGATGCTGGTAAATGTAGTTTTATTTTATCTCGTTGTTTTGGGGGCCTTTTAGGTTTTGGGGGGGAAAGTTTCTTTGCTACAAACGTACCTTGCTTGAGGCCTATTTCTGTTGGCAAGTATTGTGTTTCTGCGTTGTATGGTTTCTTTGTTTGAGGTATACATCACATGACGTGAACCCATTTATATATATATAGATTTTGACTTGTATACCATCCTTTCCATTTGGCTCAGGATGGTTTACATCATATTGAACAACAAACAAGGTGCATAAGAACAGTAAAAATATAAACAGTTTCCACAATAGTCTGCCGACCAAGGGTGGTTATAGGTTGAAAGCCTGCCGGAACAGGACCGTTTTGCACGCTTTCCGGAAAGCTGGCAGCTCACTGATTACTCACACTTCCGGAGGTAGACTATTCCACAAGCATGGTGCTGCCACAGAGAAGGTTCTCCGTCTAATTGACGACAGACGAATAGTTCGCAAGGGCGGAATCTGTAGGAGGTTAAGGTCTTCCGAACGGAGCGATCTCTGGGGAACATATGGGAGCGGACGGTCCCTTAGGTACACCGGCCCCAGACCATGCTAGGCCTTAAAGGTCAGAACCAACACTTTGAAGATTACCCGGTGCTCAATTGTAACCAATGCAGTCGTTGCAAGGTTGGAGTGATATGAGCCCTGGCCGGTACTCCAGCCAAGAGTTTCGCTGCAGCATTCTGCACCAGTTTGAGCTTCCAGTTGACCAACAAAGGAAGACCAATGTAAAGGACATTACAGTAGTCTAGTCTCGAGATGACCGTTGCCTGGATTACCGTGGCAAGGTCATTTCCGGAGAGGTAGGGCGCCAGCCGCCTGGCTTGCCGCAGATGGTAAAAGGCAGGTCTGCTGACAGTGGAGATCTGAGTCTCCATAGTCAGCAGTGGGTCCAACTGGACCCCCAGGCTCTTTACTAAGGACAACAGGCTTAATGCCTCGCTGTCTAAAGCTGGCAGCTGGAGCTCACACCCGGCCGGGTGACCCAGCCGGAGGATCTCCGTCTTCGACAGGTTCACTCTCAACTGACTGTTATTGTATGTGTATTTCTGGGCTTGGCTTCATGTAAGCCACCCTGAGTTGCTTTTGGGGAGATGGTGGCGGGGTACAAATAAAGTTATTATTATTAATATTGTTATTAATGAAAGTGTATCGTGGTTTCTCTTTACAGGATTCCTTGCAAGCCAAATGAGAAAGTTCATCCTAAAACATGGCTTGTAAATCTTGAAAATGAAATAAATTAATCTATTATATATAGGAGGTTCCGTCGTCGAACGACTGACAGACAGAGAAACCTTCCAAGGCAGAGACACCAAACTTGCCAACACAAATAGGCCTCAGGCAAGGAAGGTTTTTAGCAAAGAAACTTTCCCCCCCAAAACCTAGAAGGCCCCCAAAACAATGAAACAAAAAAACTACATTTCCCAGCATCCTCTGCGGCAGCCAGCGAAACCCATTAGCCAACATCAGTTACCATAGTAACGGTGGGCAAAGCCACTTAGAATGCTGAGTGATTTCAGTTGAGGGTTAAACTGCCACGGTCAAGATCTAGGAGGGAGACAAATAGGGCACCAGGGACACAGGCACCACTGACAAACACATACCCCCAGAATAACACAAAAGTAATACCTACACACAACACAATACGCACATAACACAACCTTGCGTCTACTGCTCAACCCATTTGTATGCCATTCCTTCCTTTCACACAGGCATAAGCTGACCCAAAAGACAAGCCATGCCTCCTAAAAAGAACAGCATCGGACGACACACTCGCAACGCTACATACATCACACAAAAAAAGGGCAGAACAAACGCCAGAACAGAAAGACACTGCACTACACTAGCTTTTGCCATCACCATAAACAAGACTCAAAGACAAACACTACAAATCTGTGGCATAGACCTTGACACAGAATGTTTCTCCCACGGACAACTCTACGTAGCGTGCTCCAGAGTTGGGAAACCACAGAACCTCTACATCAACACAGCAGACGGAAAGACAAAAAACATTGTATATCCACAAGCTCTGCAGAACGCCAGCAACACCACACACCGACAACTCCACAGGACTTCAACATCCCACCCACCAGAACAACCCACAACGACACAGCCATGACCCCACCAAGACCATAAGTAACATCAATTCCAACCCTTACATACTCAGACTTTCTCGCATCTCCTAAATAGGGCACAGCAACGCGTGCCGGGTACAGCTAGTAAGATATAAGACCATGAGTTGGACAATTCACAAATGTGGTTTCGTTGTTTCATCTGTCTGTTGTAACACGTATATTATTTATTGTATTAGCAGCTGTGCTGTCAACAGCTGGTTTCTAAAAGAAAACACAGCTTCAGCTGTGAAATTGATAGGATTTCAGGAGGAGTGATAGAAAAGGGTAGGTTGCCACGAGCGAGGACGGAGCAGGCTGAATTAATTGCACTCATGGGAAAAGGGCAACTCAGACACTTGGTATAGACATCCTCGTGCCCAAATGGATACGTAACCCCATGCAGATAAGGTACAAGGAGGTCCAATCGTGTGTTAATTGATGTAGATGAAAACACATGGAAACGCATGAGCATGAAGCTCTATGGATTTCAAAAAGCCCTAAAAGACATTTCAGTCACCACGGGGGATTTGAGGAAACCCGGTCTAGTGATGCGCCTCTCTTCATCAATGGCTCCATGGGAAGCAGACCCTGTTAGGATGCAAAATAGCTTAAACATGCAGGTGAGGTTCTGGCTGGTTAAACAGAAGATGCTTCAGTGAGAATTATCCAATTAAGCCCCCTCCCTATGCTCCTTTGCTTCTGCATTCTCCTCTTTGTGCCAGGAACTCTATCAGCAAAACCAATATCAACCATCCCATCTCAAATGAATACCAAATTAAGTAATCATAAGGTGTGATGCCCATCCCCATATGGTGCTCTTTGTTAGGCACTGTCATGGGGACCGATGGGGAGGGACATGAGCATACACAGCGGCTTCCAAAGGGCCAATAGCTCTTTTCATGCTATTGAGAGAGACAACAAAGAGGAGGGACGAAACATGGACAAATGCCCATTTTACACTTCTCATGACTTCAAAAATGGACTGATGAAAGGGGTGGAACTAGAGGTACTGTTTCCAGTGCCAAAAGTATATGAAAGTTAAAGTATATGAAAGGAAGCTTTAAAGAGCTATGTGTTAGCAATACTATGAATTAGGGTTGCCATTTTTTGATATAAGAAATAAGGGGCATTTACGGGATTTTTCACAAAAATAAGGGACACTTCATTAAAATCTTGAAACTCAAACATTAGGTAGAAATAGTTTTATTAACAGAATAAGATAATGATTGAAACTCACAAAAAAAACCTGACTTACACCCCCTTAAGAGTACATGGTATGTTTCTGCATGCTTTGTCATGCAGAAAAAACATTATTAGAACTACCTAATTTTCTCCATCTGTATTTATTTATTTATTTATTATTTCGCATTTGTCTGTCGCCCCCCCCCCCCCAACGGCTCGAGGCGACTTACAACAGTTCGTAAAATACAATTGTCAGATAACTCATAAACCACAGTAATACCATTAAGATGGAATTACAATTAGAACAGTTGAAGCAACAAATGGAGTCGCAGTGGGCTGACAGCTAGCCGGTGTGAGCTAAAGTTTAGCTAACTCCGAAGGCTTGTTGGAACAGCAATGTCTTAACTGCTCTCCTGAACGGGAGGAGGCCCTGGGTGGCACGGATGCCGGCGGGCAGTGCGTTCCACTTGGTAGGGGCTGCAACAGAGAAAGCCCGGCGGCGGGTTGCGGACAGATGGTAGGTCCTCACATTTGGGATGACCAGGAGGTTTAGCTCTTCAGAGCGCAGTGATCTGGTGGGATGATATGGGACAAGGCGGTCCCGCAGGTACACTGGCCCCAGACCATGTAAGGCCTTAAATGTCAGGACTAACACTTTGAAGGCAATCCGGCATTCAATTGGGAGCCAGTGCAGTTCGCGCAGGATTGGTGTGGTGTGGTGGCCAATCGGGACCCCCGCCAGGAGTCGCGCTGCAGCGTTCTGCACCAGCTTGAGTCTCCAGATTACCGACAGAGGAAGGCCAATGTAAAGAGCGTTACAGTAGTCCAGCCTCGAGATGACCGTGGCTTGGATCACTGTGGCTAAGTCACGCCGGGACAAATAGGGGGCCAGCTTCCTCGCCTGGCGAAGATGGAAAAATGCTACCCTGCTGACGCTGGAGACGTGGGCCTCCATCGACAACAGGGGGTCCAAGGTTACTCCTAAGCTCTTAACAGAGGGCGACGGACATAATGTCACGCCGTCCAGGATTGGAAGCTGAACATCCCTACAGCCCGGAGGACCCAGCCACAGGATCTCCGTCTTTAGTACTTGACTTTGCTGACTTTAAAAGTGCACTGTCTAAACATTAAAATAAAATAAATTTTATAAGACAGTACATCTTCATGATTATTATGTCAATAGTTAATGGTATACTATAGTATGGGATGCACAGCATTGTATAGTATTGGGATGCACAGCTAGGCCTATTTTAAGAGTAACTCTCAAGCAACCAGAAACTATCTTTATCCAACATGATCCAACATTCCCCTTGGGTAACGGTTAATTAGTCTACTGTACTTTGAAAAAGTCCTGTATCGCCTCTTCCTTCCAAAGGGGACGCAGGCTGCCCTACGAGTTGGAATCCCCGGGCAGGCATTGCCGTGGAAGCCACAGCGCGCACCTTCCTCTGGTCAACCCCGCCCAGTCCTGTCCTGCTAGTCAAAAATAAGGGACAGGGCCTGAAAATAAGGGACACAAATTTTAGGGCCAAAATAAGGGACGTCCCTTAGAATAAGGGACATATGGGAACCCTACTATGAATCCAGGATGCAACATTGCTATGCTCGTGACCGCATTTCTCTTTATGAACCCACGCGATCTCTTCGATCATCTGGAGATGATCTTTGCAGACGTGATTGGTGGAGGCGGGGGAGAGGGCCTTCTCTATGGTGGCCCCCCACTCTGGAACTCACTCCCCAAGGATATTAATCAAGCCCCCACATTGGCAATTTTTAGGAGGAGCCAGAAGCACTTTAACTACCCATTGGGTTGATCTCCCTCAGGGCCGTAGCCAGGATTTTGATTCGGGGCTGAGTTTGGTTGGGGGGGCTGAGACTGGGTGAAAGAGGGTCTACCCTAGCAAACCTTTTGTATTGTTATCCCAATAACCCCATTAATGTGGGATATAATGAGCATGGTGATCAGATCATGATATGAATAAACATAACAGTTTAAATAGTGTACCAGTAAGGCCTTTTCGCGGACCACCCTGAGAATTTCGGGGGGGGGGCTGAAGCCCCCTTAGGCCCCTCCTGGCTACATGCCTGATCTCCCTACATTATCCTGTAAAACCCTCCTGCTTAGATACATCCTACCTCTGCTCTGCTCAGAAATCAGAGTTTGTGGATCTTTGTGATTAATCAGCTTGGTGGGCCTGAGATAGAACAGGAAAAGGAGCTGATCACCACCTATTGTTCATGCAAATGGTCTTTTGGAATTTCAGGTCTGAGTCATACAGTTTTGGTCAGCTTTGCTATATTTTAAAAATACATTTCATGAGAAGGGGCAAGGGGGGATGTACAGGGGCGGTCCGAGCTCTCCCGGGGGGTAAGCAAACATTATTTTGGCAAACCCCTTACTCAAACAAGCATGTGACAGCGCAGCGAGCACCACTTGCTTGGAAAACATCGTGGGGCGCCGTGCCGCCATATCTCCGTGCTGCTGCCGCGCTGCGCCTACAGGTGCTTCTGGGCATGCGCAGAGGTTTTGCACGCATGCCCAGTGCCTACGGGGTTCCACTTGAGCTCCGTAGGCACTGCGCATGAACGCGAAAATCTCCACGCGCATTCGCTGTGCCTACGGAGTTCACTTGAGCTCTGTAGACACAGCGCATGTGCGTGGAGATTTTCGTGCGCATGCCCAGTGCCTACGAAGCTCAAGTGAGCTCCTGTCAGCGCCGCTTGGCCCGTTTGTTGACCTAACGGACCAAGCCCCGCGCGCCATCAGATAAGAGCAACATCTGGCGGCCTTTGAACTGGAACTGGCGGGCTTTGATATGGAACGCCCTTTGATGTGCCAGGCACCTTTCCTGAACTTTGATATGCGGAGAGCCGGATGGTCATCCCTGAGGAAGGAGGGGCCCAGCAGGGGGGCGGGCGAGGGCTTTTGAAGAGACTCTTGCGCGGGAAAACTTTAGTCTATCTTTGCTTGCTTTGGATTAAGGACCTATTAAACCACTTATCCTTCAACCCCGCTTGGAGTGAGCTTGATTTACTAGGCCCCCCTAGTAAATCTCCGTAGACACATGTGCTGTGTCTACAGAGTTCACTTGAGCTCTGTAGACTCAGCACATGTGCGCTGAGATTTTCGCACGCATGCGCAGTGCCTACGGAGTTCAAGTGGAGCTCCGTGGCGCTGGGCATGCAAAACCTCCTCGCGCATGCCCAGAAGCGCCTGTAGGTGCAGCGCGGCAGCAGCACGGAGATACGGCGGCGCGGCGCCCCACAATGTTTTCCAAGCAAGTGGTGCTTGCTGCGCCGTCACATGCTTGTTTGAGTAAGGGGTTTGTTTCACTTACTGTTTTGTCTCAGGAGAACATTGATTAGTCATTCTAAATGTCCATTGAAATTGAATCCCATTCATTCTGACGGCAAGGCACAAGAGGCCCTGATCCCAAAAGAATTGGTTTTATTCTCTTTCACTCTCATCTAATCCCAATTCATTTATGTTATCACTTCTGAAAGCACTCTTCCAGTGTAGAAACACCATTCATTTTTTCTTTCCCACAAATGAAGATTTGGCCCCCTTAGATTGTTTTACTTCTGTATTATGTTTCTGTCATTCCTTTGCATGTGTCTACTAGGCATGGTTTTGAACCCAAAAATAGGGAATAAAAAATCATTGGGGGGGGGGGGGGATTTTTTTGATTAGTAAAAGAAAGACTTACAAAAAAAATTCCTAAAATTTCTAAAATGTAACTTAATTACTAACGAAATTCGTTAGTAGTTCTAAAGTAGGCAAAGCAGGGAAACAGGACTGACACTGTTTTAAGCACAGGCAAATCAAGGGGCAACATTTCCCTTGATTTCCTTGCAAGGAGATATAATGCATTAATGTATTATTATTAATATTATTAAATACCTCTGGTGCAGGCCTTGCTAGAGTTCTCCTCACTCCTCACTCCCATTCAGTTTTACCATAGCAGTCTAGGACCTCCGTTCAAACTCTATGGCTTTTCTTGATTCTGAACTCTTCCTTCTCCTCTCCGTGCTCTTTTCACTCCTGCTGCCCTTCTCTCAGCAGTTCTTATGTCCTTCTACGCTGTCCTTCTATCTACAACCCCGTCCCGGGTGTTTAAATCCCTTTTTGTCAGTCCTCCAGCCCCTCTAGGAGTCCCGATCTGGATCTCTCTATCGTTTCCGGCTCCTTTTTCACTTCCTGGAGGAGGCCTTTCACTCTAATTAGGCTTCAAGCATGGAAGGGCCCCGATCTGACTGTGAGTTATGTCTGCAAAGCTATTTTGGAGGGGGAAATATTCCTGTTGGGGGGGGCATCCGAAATATTTAATAATCTAACGAAATTTTGGGCCCAGGGGGTGCGGAAAAGAAAGTCCACTTCCGGGATTGGCCTTGTGATCCGTATAAACTTGAAAGTCCCATTACATACGAATCCCTTCCAATTTCTTTTCATTTTCATAACTTTTTTCTCATGCCTAGTGTCTACATTTTATAGACCTTCTCTCAAAAAGTGATTTTTCTCCTACTGTATATCCTTGTGGGCTGCAAGCAAAATAAAAGCAAACTAAATCAGAGCAAATATATAGTTACTGGATCCCCTGGAGACCCAAAATATAGCCTTAGAGAACAGCTGGGGTTTCTTTTATTAGACATAATACTAAGCTACCAACCAAAATACAGGCTTCAAATGTTTAAAAAAGGTTACACAATATTGACCCATTTAGAGACAACCTCCCTCTCTGATGTATTCATGTGCCTGATTTGTTTGAAGGGTTATCTGACTCGCTCTCTTGTAACTATACAAAAATAACATTGAAATGACAGAGGTTTACTGGAGTATTGTGACTCCTGAGACAAGAAATGTGTAAAGAAATAAGTTTTTTTAACAGAACATACTCATACAGCATATAAAGACTAGATGTCTTTATTTTAAATGGAGAATAGTCTATTACTCCTATTGTTTTAAAGGCTGCATCAATATAGCCAAAAAATAAATCCAGGTTGTGCTTCTCATGTATTGCTGGAGGAGGTATTTTTCTAACAAAAACAAAGAAGCCTTAATTGGGAAAATACTCCTTTTTTCTGTTCTATTCACTCTATTCATTCTCCTTTCCAGGAAAATCTCAGCCAACTGAGGATTGTATGGTCACAATACAACACATTCAGATTTGGCGATGTGCTCATATCACCTAGATCAGGGCTGTCCAACTTCTACCGACCCAGGGGCCTGAATTCCGGTCACTGATGACCTGGGGGGCCGTAGGGTCTGCCCCTGCCTCCGCCCCCACCCCACCCCCGCCCCTGCATGCATACAGTCAAATATAATCTTTTACTGAGATAAAATGCAGGGATAAGATATTACATTATTTTTATTTGATACTAAATATATTTAATTCCATCCTCCACTCCCACTTATTTTAATGTATTCCATCTCCCCTTATTTCATCTTTAAATATATTTAATTTTATATTCAATACATGAGGGGAGATGGGGGAGGGAATGAGGAGCCCCTGAGGAGCCCCCTGCTTCGGCCTACCTTTTCTAAATGCGCAGGATCCAGGAGTACCCGGATGACGAGAGAGGCGACGACCGACTGAGTCGAAGAAGGTCCTAATTGTGTCTGTGGGCCTCAGCGATCCAGTAGTAGAGTAGCCGAAGAGTATCGTGAGAATACGCAATCCACATGGGATTTCGCTGTCAACGCCGGCGTGATCTCGCGTTGACAGCGAAATCCCATGTGGATTGCGTATTCTCGCGATACTTGCTCCAAACCCGGAAATAGGTATTTTTTTATTTTTTCATTTATTTTATTTTTCATTTTTTTTATTTTTTATTTAAAAGCTTAGAGGGCCGGAGGGAAGGGGCTGGGGGGCCGTATACGGCCCTAGGGCCGCCAGTTGGACAGTCCTGACCTAGATCAAATGAAGCCCATTCAGAAGTGGACTATGCTTCTGGAATAGCCAAAACATTCTGCTACTTTTTGAAACAATCGCTGAAAACTTGACAAAAATTTAGAGAGATAAGCAGAGAAAAAGGAAAGGTAAAAAAACCAATTTTCAGCAGAGAAGAAACTGTGGGCCCTTCCACACAGCCATATAACCAAGAATATCAAGGCAAAAAAATCCCACAATATCTGCTTTGAACTTTTTCCAGCTAAGGCTTTATTCCAAGAGCATCCACGTTTAAAAACCAAGGATGTTCCTGGGGCCTTGTCCACACTCATCCCAGAGAGCGTGTGCTTTCTGTGGCGGGTGTTCAGATGTTCTTCTGGGACTGGCCCAGGAGAACACCTGGGGACTGTACCCCCCTCCACAAAAGCCCTAACCCCACTTTCAAAAGTAAAAGTACTTGCCAAACTCCATTGGAGAGCTGTGGCAGCTGTCCTGGTGCATAGATATGATGTGCCAGGAGAAGTGGGGGGGGGGGGAGGAGTATCCCCACCCCCGGTGCTCCTGGCACATCATTTCTACGTGCCCGTAAAAGTGCTGCAGCTCTCCAATGGAGGCTGGTAAGTACTACTATTTTTTAAGGGGGTAGGACTTTTGGGGAGGGGGTTGGGATTCCCACAGTTTTCTGGGCTAATTTAGCCCAGAAAACTGTGGGAATTGTGTCTGGAATGCAGTCCAGACACCAGAAGTAGTGGGTTTATCCTGCGCCTTTCAAGAAGGCGCGGAATAAACCCACTACCAAATTAATTCGCCACAATCGAGGGTTTTCCTGGTTTGTGGTGAATTAATTTGGGATAGTTCAAAACCTTGTATGGACAGCCCCATTTTTATTGCTGAAGTTTCCACAATAAAGGGGCTATATAAATCCACCCTGGGTTATCTGAGTCCACACTGCCATATACTCCAGTTCAAAGCAGATAACTTGGAATTTTATACAGCTGTGTGGAAGGGACCTGAGTTAAAATAATCAACAGTTTCTTTGGGAGGTCTCCCAACTTGGAAATTCTGAGTTTGTGTGGGTTGCCATTACAATTCACTTGCCTGATTACAATAGTCAAAGGCTCATGGCTTTCGAGAATCTGCTTTTCCACTAGGGTTGCCACCTGTCCCATATTATATGGGACATCCCGTATTTTTGCTCTGAAATTTGTGTCCCGTGTTTTCAGCTCTTGACCCGTATTGACAGGACAGGACAGGACAAGCGGCAGCAGGAGGTGAGGCCGAGCCAGCAGTGAGTGCCACCGCACTACCAGCAGCTTCTCTGTGGCACTTGTGCTCGCTCGCCTTGCACTCACCCGCAGACACGCCAGGCAGCAGAGCAGCCCCAGCAGCAGCATGCCTTCCCGACCACAGGCAGTGCCTTGCTGAGCCGCCAGGCTGGCATCCACCTTCTTCCTGGCCTTCCCCTTGCCCTATGGCAGGCTCTGCTCAGGTGAGTCAATGAGGGCAGGCCACCACGAGAGAGAGGCAAGAGCATCAGAGATCAAATGGTGGGGTGTTCTCCGTGCAACCGTATCAATAAACAATGCGGGAAATCACGACCGCATGGAGTAGTGGCTGCATCCACACATAGAATTTTGTGATTTTGATGTTGGACCAGTGGATTTGTGCAGTGGATTGTTACTATATGACAGGTCTCGAAGAAGCCGGAAGCGGCGAAACGGCAGGGCCTTTATAGACCGTCGACCTGGTGATATTGGCATTTAAATCCGAATTATACACTATGATAGAATACGAGATTTTGGATTATAATTTTGTGAAGGATATACAATGCCAATTGATTGATGTCAAATATGATCCGCATTCCACTATCCACTTAAAATATTGAAGATATTGATGATGAGAATAAATCAATAAGAATTAAATGGCTGACCTCCTTCCTCCACCAGCGGTCTCAGCGTGTGAGGAGGGGCGAGGTGGTCTCCGAGGGCTCCCCACTACTCTGTGGGGTCCCCCAGGGGGCCATTATCTCCCCTCTGTTATTTAACATCTACATGCAGCCGCTTGCACAGCTGGTGCGGAGTTATGGGCTGGAGTGTCACCAGTACGCTGACGACACCCAGCTCATTCTGAGGATGGAGGGCAGGCCGGGTTCTGTCCCCGATAATTTCCAACACTGCCTCGAAGCCGTTACTGGATGGCTGCGAGCCAGTAGGTTGAGGGTGAATCCGGCGAAGACGGAGATCTTGTGGCTGGGTCGCCCGGGTGATGTTAATGTCCAGCTTCCGAGCCTGGACGGTGCGGTGTTATGCCCATCGCCTTCCATAAGGAGCCTGGGGATCCATTTGGACTCCCAGCTGACCATGGAGGCCCAGGTCTCTGCGGTCAGCAAGATCGCTTTTTTTCATCTGCGACAGGCAAGGAGGCTGGCCCCCTATCTCTCCCGGAACGATCTGGCCACGGTGATCCAAGCCACAGTCATCTCAAGGCTGGATTACTGCAACACGCTCTACGTTGGCCTTCCTCTGTCGGTGACCCGGAAGCTCAGGCTAGTGCAGAACACTGCCGCCCGGCTCCTGTCTGGCACGCCAGCAGGCGGCCACATAACACCTGTTTTTGCAGGATCTGCACTGGCTGCCAATTGAGCACCGGATCACCTTCAGAGTGTTGGTCCTCACCTTTAAGGCCTTACACGGCCTGGGGCCAGCGTATTTGAGGGACCGTCTCACCCCATATTGCCCTCTGAGATCACTTCGGTCTGAGGACTCCAATCTCCTGGAGATACCTTCAGCTAAACTCGCAAGGCTGACTGCTACCCGGCGGAGGGCGTTCTCTGTCATAGCACCTACGCTGTGGAGCGCCCTCCCGGCCGGAACTCGGGCTATGAAGGACTTGCTCCCGTTTAGACGGGCCTGTAAAACATACCTGTTTAAGCAGGCCTTTGGTGAGTAAGTCCTGCCCATGCCCCGCCATCTATTCGTTCTTCTGAGGATGATGTGCTGTTCATTGTTTTAACTGTGTTATTAATTACTGTACTGCTGTTGTTTTTAATTGTTTTTAACTGCTTATTGCCTGTATTTTACTGTGCCCTTCGGCTCCTGTAAGCCGCCGTGAGCCTCAGGGAGTCGGCGGCATAGAAGCCCGAATAATAAATAAATAAAAATAAAAAAGAATATAGTGATTTCCCGCATTGTTTATTGATAAAGAGCATCAGAGATACCACAAGGCTGAGCTGAGAGCAGGACGACACCAAGAGAGCAAGAGAGAGAGAGCCAGGCCCAGAGCCGAGAGAAGATTCCATTCGAAGTGTTGGAACTTAGCAGGGAGCAGGTCAGTGAGGCTTATTGCCTTTTGGGTGCGGTTTTAGGAATTTGCCCATTTTTTCCTGCAACCCCAACCATTCCAGGAAAAAATGGGCAGCCTACCATTTAATTCCCTGACATTATTATAAAGCTATTATTATTATTAGTAGTAGTAGTAGTAGTGTATGTAGTACATACAGTACAATGCATTAAGCATGACAAAACATGCAGAAACATACTATGTACTGTTAAGAGGGTGTAAGTCAGTTTCTTTTATGAATGTCAATCATTATCTTATTCTGTTAATAAAAGTATTTATCCTTAACGTTTGATTTTGAAGTTTTTATGAAGTGTCCCTTATTTTTGTGGAAAATCCTGTATTTTTAGGTAAATGTCCCTTATTTTTTATATCAAAAAGTGGCAACCCTGTTTTCCACCCATTCCCATCCCTCTTTTGTGCTCTGTTATTAAGATAAATCCCTCTTCACGCAAGGAACATCATTGCCTGAGAGAGTGAAATTAAGTTCTACGCAGGGGATTCCCTCTGTTGTCGAAGACCCTGCTCTCCCCCACATCCATTCTGTATCATGGCTGGGTAGGGTTCCCATATGTCCCGTATTATACGAGATGTCCCGTTTTTGGCCCTTTTTGGTGTCCCGTATTTACAACTGCTGTCCCTTATTTTTCGCTCCTCCTGACCTGTCCTCTGGCTGGTGCTGGGAAAAGAGGGGCCAGCTTGGAGCTCCCTCTGGAGCTTCGCATAGGCTTCCCTCAGGCGTCGAATCTCCTCCCTCTGGGCCTTGATGATGCCGGCGCCCTGGGCCTGGAGCAGGCCCACCACCCCAACGCTGCTCCTCGGCCCGGAGGCCCAGTTCCCCCCTGGGTCGCCCCTCAGGTTCGGGCCCATCTCCCCACCCTCCCTCACTCTGGGCCTCGTCCTCCCCCTCCAAACGCTGGAGAAGAGAACGGGGGAAGCGGAAGCCTAGCAGAGGAGGAGGCGGGCATTGTGCGCTTAGCCCGCATGCCACAAAAGCCCTTTTTTGTCCTCTGGCGGCAGCAGTAGATAAGATCCTCCTCCTGAGGCCGCACTTCCGCCCTCTCCCTTGTGTTCTCTCTCTCGCCCTCTTGCCCTTCTTCTGGCTCCGCAAAGCCAAGGCCCCGCCCCTTCCCGGCCACACTGCAGGCTAGGCTCCTCCCCTCCATTCTCCTCTACTACTATTCTTATTCTATTATGTGTATGACATATCATCTGTGATGGTCACAATCACATAATTATGTTCTATTAATAGATATATTCTTATTATAAATTACATTCCTATATGATAACAATAATGTTCTCTTAATATATTATATTCTTATATATTCTATATTATATTCCAGTATATTACGATAACAATGTAATTATTACTATTTTATTAATATTATATATTCTAGATTATATTCGAATATATTATGATAACAATGTAATTATTACTATATTATATTAATATTATATGTAGATTAATATATTCTAAATTGTATTATACATTATATTATTTATCTATTATATAAATGGGTTCACGTCATATGATGTATACCTCAAACAAAGAAACCATACAACGCAGAAACACAATACTTGCCAACAGAAATAGGCCTCAAGCAAGGTACGTTTGTAGCAAAGAAACTTTCCCCCAAAACCTAAAAGGCCCCCAAAACAACGAATAAAAATAAAACTACATTTACCAGCATCCTCCGGGGCAGCCAAAGACTCACCCAGCCTCTACATCCTGAACAACATGATTGCTGCCAATAAGGGCGGATTTGCATAACTGCTGCAATGGCCAGCCAACATTAAAATTCCAAACCATAATAAACTGCCAAAACAGAATAAGGAAAAGGCCAATCCCCAACACAAACACCCAAATCACTTCAAACCAAAGATTTACACCCAAAAAAAATCACAGACCATGCCCAAAATTGACAGTAAGGCTTCATTAACTTGATTTCCCTAACTAGCCCTCACTTACTGGGAAGCTGTTTACGCTCTGAATTGACAATAAGACTTCATTAACTTGATTCTCCCAACTAGGCCTCAGCTCATTGGACATTGTGTATGGCCTGAATTGACAGTAAGGCTTCATTAACTTGCTGTTCCTAACTAGGCCTCAACTCATGGGACATTGTGTATGGCCTGAATTTACAGTAACCTACCTTGGCACACAGAGCCCCGACCATGCATGATGGGACTTGAAGTACCATATTATATACAATAATATATGATGATGATAATATAATTTTTATAATATAATTTAAAATATAGGGGATTGTTATATTATTATTGGTATATATTATTTTATATTGCATTATTATTATTTATGCCAATTGTTATGTTATTATTGTTTTAAGTGTCCCTTATTTTTGTGAAAATTACCGTAAATGTCCCTTATTTCTTCTATCAAAATATGGCAACCCTATGGCTGGGCTCTCCCTGTAGCCACTGTCCGCTCCAGAAGGAAGCCAGCTAATGAAATTGCATTAACCTCATATGCCAAAGTGTTAATTTGTTTCCCCAAAGGCCATCTGACACCCTCAAAAATCAATTCAGTCCCTTCCAGTGTCAGTCATAACCTGTGGGGATGGAAGTGGAGGCCCCTCAAGCAAAAGATTCTCATATTGCAGCTTTCCCATCTGTATTTTTGTTTGCTTCCCAGTACCTTCTAATCATAAATAAGGAAAGAGAGAAGCCAAAACTTAAATCATGGTATCAGTCTACGCCAGTCGTTTGAATGTAGACCATGATGAAATGTCATTCTCTGCCGAGCAAAGATCCACAAACTCTGTACCCTTTGCAAAAGCTACGAGAGCTACTTCTTGGTCCACAACTCTCAGAACCCCTCAAACAGCATTCTGGAAACTGTAGTCCATACAGCAACTTTTTCATGCTTTGATAACTGCTCTCGCTCCCACCTACTTCTCAAATGCGGCTGGTGAGGCCGAGGGAGAGGGCCTTCTCGGTGGTGGCTCCCCGCCTGTGGAATGCGCTCCCTATCGATGTACGATCCACCTCATCCCTCCTGGCATTCAGGAAAAAAGTAAAATCCTGGCTGTGGGACCAGGCGTTTGCACACCAGCACAAGGCAGCACTTTAGATGGGATTTTAATGGAAAGTGGATGCAATAGGGCCAATGCTTTTATGGACAGAACATGGTTTTGATCTGGAATGAATGCGTATGATGCTAATGTAATTGTATTTTAATGTATTTTAATGTATTTTAATTGTTGAAGGGATCTGGGGTTTTATGTTGTTACTGTGTGGGCATCGAATTGCGCCTTACTGTAAGCTGCTCTGAGTCCCCCCTCGGGGGTTGAGAAGAGGGGGGTAAAATCCTGAAATAAATAAATAAATAAATAAATAAATAAATAAATAACACTGTATATCTGACCCAGCACTTGAGAAGCATACTGGGAGTAGGTAAAAGGACCTCAGCTGCTGTGGTGAGAGCAGAACTGGAAATCTACACAATCCAACCCCAGAGGCTTTGAAAGAGGCTGTGGTCGCTCCATTGCTGAAAAAGCCGGGTTTAGATCCTACGGTCCCCTCCAATTACCGCCCAGTTTCGAATCTTTCGTTTCTGGGCAAGGTAATTGAGAGGGCAGCAATGGAGCAGTTGCAGTCCTTCCTAGAGGACGCTACTTGGTTAGACCCCTTCCAGTCCGGCTTCCGTTTGGGGCATGGGACGGAGACGGTCCTGGTCTCCATCACAGACAAGCTGCAGTGCCAGCTCGATCAGGGCGGATCAGCGCTGCTCGTGGTATTAGACCTCACGGCAGCGTTCGATACCTTACCGGAGCCGGGGTGAGGGGGACGGCCTTAAATTGGCTGTCTTCCTTCCTCCGGAACCGCTCGCAGCGAGTGAGGAGGGGGGGATGTCTCGGGGGTTCCCCACTTTGTTGTGGGGTGCCCCAGGGGGCAATCCTGTCCCCTCTATTATTTAACATCTATGTCCGACCACTTGCTCGGCTGGTCCGTAGCTTTGGGCTGGTGTGCCACCAGTAAGCTGATGACACCCAGCTCAATCTGGGGATGGAGGGCAGGCCCGGAACCGTACCCAATAATTTCCACCGTTGCCTCGAAGCCGTTACTGGATGGCTGCGAGCCAGTAGGTTGAAGGTGAATCCAGCTAAGACGGAGATCCTGTGGTTGAGTTGTCCGGGCGGGGTGGAGATCCAGCTTCCTCCTCTGGATGGCGTGACGCTATGTCCGTCATCTGCAGTTAAAAGTCTTGGCGTCACCTTGGACTCTCGACTGACGATGGAGACGCAAATCTCCACCGTCAGCCGAGTTGCCTTCTTTCACCTCCATCAGGCGAGAAAGCTGGCTCCCTACCTCTCCCGCCACGACCTAGCCACAGTGGTCCAAGCCACGGTCATCTCGAGACTGGACTACTGCAATGCTCTCTACGTTGGCCTTCCTCTGTCGGTGATCTAGAAATTGAAGCTGGTCCAGAATGCGGCGGCTAGACTCTTGACTGGCGTTTCGGCGACTGCCCATATAACACCTGTCTTGCAGGAGCTGCACTGGTTACCAGTGGAACACCGGATCACCTTCAAAGTGTTGGTTCTGACCTTTAAGGCCTTAAATGGTCTGGGGCCAGCGTACCTTAGGGACCGCCTTATCCCATACTGTCCCGCTAGGTCATTATGTTCCGAGGTGGGTCAACTATTGGAGGTGCCCGGCGTCAAAATGTATTATCTGACGACCACAAGGCGGAGGGCCTTTTCAATAATTGCCTTGATATTGTGGAACGCACTGCCTTCCGGAGTCCGTGTTCTTACGGACTTAGTTGTATTCCGGAAGGCGTGCAAAACCCTCCTGTTCCGGCAGGCCTTCGGGTGTTAATGATAAGATCAGTAGGCACTTGCCTTCCGTGCTCTGCATACCATATTGTTGTACTATTGTATTTTATTGTGTTGAGTGTTTTTAGTGCGCTGAATGTTTTTATGGTGTTTTAACATGTTTTAGTTTCGAATTTTGTGTAAGTCGCCCCGAGCCACCCGGGAGTGGCGACTCACAAGTTTAAATAATACATAAATAAATAAATAAAATATATCCTGCAACTATTCAGAGGGATAAATTGTCTTTGAATCCACCTATTAGTGTCAGAGGCACAGATCAGGACTTTGAACCTCCCAATGCAGACTGGCAATGGTTTCCCCGGTTTCCCCATAATAGCTTAATTGCACTGCCATGGGAAGAGGAGGGGGGGGGGTCACCATCATGTCGCAATTATACAGCAGTCTCTTCTCTTTATGACAAGTGTTGAAACTGCATTATAAAAAGAAGAAGAAAATAAACAGTGTGCATACACTACATAGGGTGAGCATAAGTAAGAAGGCATCAAGTGAAGCCTGATTGTGGAAGACTGATTGCGGGAATGTGCATCATTGAAGTGCTATTGGAGAAAAAGTGTGGAAGTTATTGTTTCCATATTGGTATATTTCCGTTAGCTTAAACAAATGATCACTGTGGGATGGCAGGTTGTGTGATGATAATAATAATAATAAACCTTATTTACACCCTGTCACCATCTTCCCGAGGGGACTTGGGGTGGCTTACATGAGGCCAAGCCCGATAACACATAATAGAACTAGCTGTACCCAGCACGCGTTGCTGTGCCCTATTTAGGAGATGCGAGAAAGGGTTGGAAGGGTTGGAATTGATGTTACTTATGGTCTTGGTGGGGTCATGGCTGTGTCGTTGTGGGTTGTTCTGGTGGGTGGGATGTTGAAGTCCTGTGGAGTTGTCGGTGTGTCTTTCTGTTCTGGCGTTTGTTCTGCCCTTTTTTGTTTGATGTATGTAGCGTTTTGGGATTTGTAAGTGATTGTCTTTGCTTTCTTAAATTTTTCAGAGTGTTGGTCACACCTAGGACTGTTTGGCCTTGTGTGGCCAAATTTGGTGTGATTTCCTTCAGTGGTTTCTTTGTTCTTAAGGTACTCATTACAGAGAGATCATTTATAGATAGACTAGCTGTACCCGGCACGCGTTGCTGTGCCCTATTTAGGAGATGCAAGAAAGTCTGAGTATGTAAGGGTTGGAATTACTTATGGTCTTGGTGGGGTCATGGCTGTGTCGTTGTGGGTTGTTCTGGTGGGTGGGATGTTGAAGTCCTGTGGAGTTGTTGGTGTGTGGTGTTGCTGGCGTTCTGCAGTGCTTGTGGATATACAATGTTTTTGGTCTTTCCGTCTGCTGTGTTGATGTAGAGGTTCTGTGGTTTCCCAACTCTGGAGCACGCTACGTAGAGTTGTCTGTGGGAGAAGCATTCAGTGTCAAGGTCTATGCCACAGATTTGTAGTGTTTGTCCTTGAGCCTTGTTTATGGTGATGGCAAAAGCTAGTGTAGTGCAGTGTCTTTCTGTTCTGGCATTTATTCTGCCCTTTTTTGTGTGATGTATGTAGCATTGCAAGTGTGTCGTCTGATGCTGTTCTTTTTAGGAGGCATGGCTTGTCTTTTGGGTCAGCTTATGCCTGTGTGGAAGGAAGGAATGGCATGCAAATGGGTTGAGCAGTAGACGCAAGGTTGTGTTATGTGCGTATTGTGTTGTGTGTAGGTATTAGTTTTGTGTTATTCTGGGGGTATGTGTTTGTCAGTGGTGCCTGTGTCCCTGGTGCCCTATTTGTCTCCCTCCTTGACCGTGGCAGTTTAACCCTCAACCGAAATCACTCAGCATTCTAAGTGGCTTTGACCACCGTTACTATGGTAACTGATGTTGGCCAATGGGTTTCGCTGGCGGCCGCAGAGGATGCTGGGAAATGTAGTTTTTAAATTGTTGTTTTGGGGGCCTTCTTGGTTTTGGGGGAAAGTTTCTTTGCTAAAAACCTTCCTTGCCCGAGGCCTATTTTTGTTGCCAAATTTGGTGTCTCTGCCTTGTAAGGTTTCTCTGCCTAGTACGGTCGTTCGATGACGACTCTTCCTTTATATATATAGATAGATAAGGGATCTGGAGTCTGTCAGTGCCTCCATCGATGAGTTGGTGGACGACTGGAACATCAAACTGTCCAAAGCTCTCGATGAGGTCGCCCCTAGACGCCCTCTCCGCCTCCGTAGGAATTGGGCGCCTTGGTTCACTGAGGAGTTACGTTCGATGAAGTGGGAGAAGAGACGGCTAGAGAGCGTGTGGAGGAAACTCCGTGACGGAGGTTCGAAATCAACTTATAAGCTTTTCAAAGATGCTTATGAGAAAGCCATCAAGGAAGCAAAGAAATCGTACTACGCTACCTTGATTGCGTCTGCGAGCTCACGCCCAGCACAATTGTTCAAGATAATTAGGTCTCTGACGATGGTCCCTACCATCCCAAACGGTGATAATCAGGCCCTCACTGCCGAGGCTTTTCAGAGCTATTTTGCAGACAAGATCTCGGCCCTCCGCCGGGACCTTCCGGCCACGATTGATACAATTAGTGAACTTGAGACTCCGTGGCCTCTTGCCGGGCCCACCTTCGACTGGTTCACGCCACTGGACGCAGAAGCTGTCGATAGGATTATTGCTGCAGCTCGCCCGACCACCTGTTCCCTTGATCCGTGCCCCTCCTGGCTGGTGAACGCCAGCCTGAAGGGATTACGAGACCCTCTGTTGAATATAATTATTACTTCCTTAGCCCAGGGAGTATTTCCAGAGGGTTTAAAAGAGGCAGTGGTCTCTCCATTGTTGAAAAAGCCGGGATTAGATCCAATGGTCCCCTCCAACTACCGCCCGGTTTCAAATTTATCATTCCTGGGCAAGGTAATTGAGAAGGCGGCAATGGAGCAGTTGCAGTCCTTCCTAGATGACGCAGCTTGGCTAGACCCCTTCTAGTCCGGCTTCCATCCGGGGCATGGGACGGAGATGGTCCTGGTCTCCATCTCGGATGAGTTGCGCTGCCAGCTGGATCAGGGCGGATCGGCGCTGCTCATGTTATTGGACCTCACAGCGGCGTTTGATACAGTCGATTATGATCTATTGACTCACCGCCTTGCCAGGGCCGGAGTTAGGGGGGCAGCCCTTAATTGGGTGACCTCCTTCCTCCGGAACCGGCTACAACAAGTGAGGAGAGGCAAGGATGTCTCCTGGGGTTTCCCGCTTCTTTGCGGGGTTCCTCAGGGGGCTATTCTCCCCCCCTCTTATTTAACATCTATATGCGACCACTTGCCCAGCTGGTGCGTAGTTTTGGGCTGGTGTGCCATCAGTACGCTGATGACACCCAGCTTATCTTGAAGATGGAGGGCAGCCTCGAATCCGTACCTGATAATTTCCATTGTTGCCTTGAGGCCGTCATTGGATGGCTGTGAGCCAGTAGGTTGAAGGTGAATCCGGCAAAGACGGAGATCCTGTGGCTGGGTCCTCCGGGCTGTGGGGATGTTCAGCTTCCAACCCTGGACGGCGTGTCTTTATGTCGGTCGCCCTCTGTTAAGAGCTTAGAGTAACCTAGGACCCCCTGTTGTCGATGGAGGCCCACGACTACAGCGACAGCAGGGAAGCAATATACCATCTTCACCAGCCGAGGAAGCTGGCCCCCTAATAGACCCGGCGCGACTAAGCCACAGAGATCCAAGCCATGGTCATCTCGAGGCTGGACTACTGTAACGCTCTTTACATTGGCCTTCCTCTGTCGGTAATCCGGAGACTCAAGCTGGTGCAGAACGCTGCAGCGCGACTCCTGGCAGGGGTCCCGATTGGCAACCACATCACGCCAATCCTGCGCGAACTGCACTGGCTCCCAATTGAATGCCGGATTGCCTTCAAAGTGTTAGTCCTGACTTTTAAGGCCTTACATGGTCTGGGACCAGTGTACCTGCGGGACCGCCTTGTCCCATATCATCCCACCAGATCACTGCGCCCGAAGAGCTAAACCTCCTGGTCATCCCAAATGTGAGGACCTACCATCTGTCCGCAACCCGCCGCCGCGGGCTTTCTCTGTTGCAGCCCCTACCCTGTGGAACGCACTGCCCGCCGGCATCCGTGCCACCCAGGGCCTCCCTCTCCGTTCAGGAGAGCAGTCAAGACACTGCTGTTCCAACAAGCCTTCGGAGTGAGCTAAACTGTAGCTACCACCGCCTAGCTGTCAGCCCACTGCGACTCCATTTGTTGCTTCAACTGTTCTAATTGTTATTCCATCTTAATGGTATTACTGTGAGTTATTATGAGTTATCTGACAATTGTATTTTTACTTAACTGTTGTAAGTCGCCCGAGCCGTTGGGGGGCCCACAAACAAATGCGTAAATAATAAATAAATAAATAAATAAATAATAACACAGCAGCAATTAATAAAACAATACAGTCAACATAACTCGCACATAAGCAATATCAGACAATTTAAAGCCATGGCCAGCTCAGTTGTGATATATTACAATTTTAAAATAAATAAACACTGGATGCAAACAGAGGTAGAATGTATGTAGTAGTAGGATTTTTAGAGGATAATTTGGGGCAATCAACTCAACAGGTAGTTAAAATGCTTCTGAGGACATTTTACTTATTCAGGGAAGGCACATTGGAACAGCCACGTCTTCAGGCTCCTCCTAAAAACAACCAATAGGCGGGGGGGGGGGTGTATCTGGGACTCAATTGATGTATATTATACAGTATGTTTACAGCAACCGTGTTTCAATCTAAAGCGGTTTATCTGAGACTCAATTGATGTACATTGAATTTAAATAGCAGATATTGTTTTTGAACTCAATACAGATAGAGTGCATGAATGTAATCTGGATTATATGTTGCCATATATTTCTACTACATATTTAAGTGAAATCATATTATTATTATTATTATTATTATTCGGGCTTCTATGCCGCCGACCCCCGGAGGCTCGCGGCGGCTCACAGGAGCCGAAGGCACAATAAAATACAGAGCAATAAAAACAATTAAAAACAACAGTAACACAATAAAAAGCAATGACACAAATCCAGGGTGACAGATTATAATCATTTTTATTTTATTGATTGATTGATTGATTTATTATTTGGTCTTGTATGCCGCCAGTGACGAAAGGAAAGTAAAGCCAAGAAATTCTTCAACAAAGATTATTTTCACAATGTATTGCTGTATGTAAAGTTCCACAAAAATGTCCATAATAACCAAAAAATCACAGCGGTCTAAACCTTAGAGTACACATTTGCTGGGTTCAATATTTCTGTTGTTGATGATTATGATTATATAAGATGATATATATGTACCCATGCCTGTTGCCTAGACTGTGTTTTAAGCCTTTCTAGTTATTAGAAATAGCTTGCCTTACATGAATTATGTTAACATAGTATGTGACTTGTATTAGAGATACTTATGATATGTATTTGGGTTATACAGTGATCCATGGATAGATGTTCCTTGATACTCCCGGTCCCGAAGAAGCGACTGCGAAACGGAACATGCGCATGGGATTTATAGTCCGTCGACCGGAACGAAGCGACAAGAAGGACTCAATTCGCATTATAATTTGATGAATGTTACTTTCTTTTTGCCGCTTCAGGAGTGTTTTTGTGAATAAGACTTCAATATAGCAGGCTTAGACTGCTGTGATATTTTGGTTATTATGGACATTTTTGTGGAACTTTAAATACAGCAATACATTGTGAAAATAATCTTTGTTGAAGAATTTCTTGGCTTTACTTTCCTTTCGTCATTGTGACAGTCAGGCAGTACACTCCCTTTGGAATCTTGTATGCCGCCAGTCCCCAAGGGCTCGGTGCGGCTCACAGTCCACATTTAGCACTTAATACATAATACATACAAATTTAGTTCTTACCAAAATCCTGTTTGGTTTCTATATAGAAGATACATAGACATATGGTGCATAATATAGTTTAATAACTGGCTTTTTATGGTTTATATCCAACAACGTGATAATAATATTTCACATTAGCATTGCTGCTTTGATATAAGGATCACTGGTCCCATTTCCTAGCTATCTCTCGCATGGGAGGATTGCATAGCAATTCATTTGTTTGGTGCACACGGTAGTGGTCCTCCTAAAAACTGCCAATGTGGGGGCTTGTCTAATATCCTTGGGGAGCGAGTTCCAGAGTCAGGGGCCACCACAGAGAAGGCCCTATCCCTCGTCCCCACCAATTGCACCTGTTAAGGTGGTGGGAGCGAGAGCAGGGCCTCTCCAGATGATCGGAGAGATCGCCTGGGTTCGTAGACAGAAATGCGGTCACACAGGTAGCCGGGTCCCAAACCGTTCAGGGCTTTGTAGGTAAGATCCAATACACAAACAGAATATACCACTGAGTACAGTAAATCATACACATAGCTAAACCATAGAATATAAAGGGGCAGATCTGCAAGAGTGATTACTCACGAGTCATCATCTAGTAAAAATCTCAAATTGTATTATTGTGAACCATATACATGCTAAATAGCAAAACAATATCACATATAGTGCAATGTAGTACAATTCAATCACAATATCACAAGTCTAATATAACAGTTGTAACAATAACACAGCGAAATGAGCCCTCACAACACAATGGGCTTAAACGGCGCTCTAACAGAATCTGTGCACCCCTGTAAATAGTCCGGAGTCTGATAACTCACAGGCTAGCGACTGAGTCCATGGGGGGGCCTTGGTGGGTAGAAGAGCTGGCAAGCTGCCGGATGGGACGCCTTAAAGTGCAGAACTACAGAAAACTTACTGATAGGAATTCTCTTTTACATTTTGATAGCTTTCATGCTTTTTCTTTGAAGAGAAGTTTGCCTTACTCGCAACTTCTACGCCTTAAAAGAAATTCTTCCTTCCCGGATCATTATGAACGTGACGCCCACACCCTCTCCCAAAATTTATCCCAAAGGGGATATCCTAAATCTATCGTTGTGTCAGCTAAAAAGAGGACAGATTCCATTCCCAGGAACAGGTTACTCCATAAAGAGGCCAAGTCCCCATCCCCAGAATTGTGTGGCCCTTAACCTTGACTCCCCATTCAAAACAGATACATGACATCGTACACAAATGTTGGCCCTTGGTATCCTCTATACCGGGCCTTGAATTACCTCCCCGCATCGCATACAAGCGTACCAAGAACCAAAGAGAATATCTGATCACAATAATACAATTTGAGATTTTTACTAGATCAGGGCTGTCCAACTGGCGCCCCGGGGGGCCGTATACGGCCCCCAGCCCCTTCCCTCCACCCCCCTAAGCTTTTTAATAAAAAATAAAAATTGAAAAATAAAATAAAAAAATATAAAAATACCTACTTCCGGGTACGGAGCAAGTATCGCGAGAATACGCAATCCACACGGGATTTCGCTGTCAATGCGCGATTGCGTATTCTCGCGATACTCTTCGGCTACTCTACTACTGGATCGCTGAGGCCCACAGACGCGATTAGGACCTTCTTCGACTCAGTCGGTCGTCGCCTCTCTCGTCGTCCGGGTACTCCTGGATCCTGCGCGTTTGGAAAAGGTAGGCCGAAGCAGGGGGCTCCACAGGGGGCTCCTCATTCCCTCCCCCCATCTCCCCTCATGTATTAAATATATAATTAAATATATTTAAAGATGATATAAGGGGAGATGGGATACATTAAGGGGGGAGGGGAGGATGGAATTAAATATATTTAATATTAAATTAAAATAAGGGGAGAGGGAGGATGGAATTAAATATATTTAATATTAAATAAAATAAGGGGGAAGGGAGGATGGACTTAAATATATTTAATATTAAATTAAAATAAGGGGAGAGGGGAGGATGGAATTAAATATATTTAATATTAAATTAAAATAATTAAATATCTTATCCCTGCATTTTATCTCAGTAAAAGATTATATTTGACTGTATGCATGCAGGGGTGGGGCGGGGCGGGGGCGGAGCCGGGGGAGAGGGTGGGAAGGGGGTGGATCTGGGGGCGGGGGCAGACCCCACGGCCCCCCAGGTCATCAGTGACCGGAATTCAGGCCCCTGGGCCGGTAGAAGTTGGACAGCCCTGTACTAGATGATGACTCGTGAGTTAATCACTCTTGCAGATCTGCCCCTTTATATTCTATGGTTTAGCTTTGTAGGTAAGAACCTGCAACTTGATAAAGGCCAACTATAGCAACAACAACAACAGCATATGATTGCATCTAACTGCCAATTTTCATGTAAAGCATGAATTAGGAAGCTGAAATCAAAGCACTTTTAAAAAAAGAAAAGAAAAGAAAAGAAGAAATATGGCTGTTCAAGTAGTCTAAATGGACAGGGTGCATCCCTAGTTGGCATGTGTGAGTGAAGTTCCCCATGCCTTGTTATTTCTGCTCTATTTGTACAGATCTGCAAATGCTCCCAGAGAGAGTACCGAGGGCACCTGGGCTAGGATTGTTGTCAAAGAAAGCATTTTTTTCCATCCAGTGCCCATCATGAAATCCACAAGAATTGTTTCACGCTGCCTCCCTGCTGCTCCGTTCCGAGCTGAGCGAGTGTCGGCCTCCTACTCCGGCCATTATACACTGTGACTCTTGTTCTAATTATGTGGGCATTTCTTTGAAAAGGAGGACGAAGAAAAGAGCTTCCATCTTGCTCTAAACCTGTCAATGTGAATTTTGTGGGGTTGGTATGGCAACGATGAAATTTCCCTCTTTTATTAAACAAAAAAAACAACCCTAAAAGAGGCAAAAAAATAATATACAAAAAGTTAAAAGTTTTAATAATGCCACATCAACCAGACAGGGATAAATAAAAACCCCATTAAGCGGGAGTGGTACTTTTACCACGGGAAATGCTCTGGCATCCGTCTCTTCCTTGTCACTTGCTTGTGTCATCTTCTGCCCCATGAAAGGTAACCTTTTAAAAGACACACTGTGGTGTAGTACTTAAACCTCTGGCATTTACCTTCATTTTGCTTGGCTTTTATTCCCAGTGATACAAGGGAGAGTTTTTGAGTTATAAACAAGCTGGGGGAAATGGAAGAGGGAACAAGCACTTGCTCTCTCAGACTCCCTCTCCCTGCCTACTTGACGATTCCTTCTTTTCTGGGTTGAATTTTCTTTTTCATCTCAACTGTGCAAATGCATGCTTCCAGCTTGGTGCCCTTCGGAAGGACTTTACCACTCCCTCATCCCAAGTGGCCACTGCAAGGCGGGCTTTTATCTGAAGCTGGCACATGTTTCTGTTATTAATATTTTTGAATTGCTCCAACAATTCACAATGAGGCAACAATGGGGCAGGTCCAAAACATACGTGTTAATGAAAAATTAGCAGCATCATATTTCCAACGATTTGTTTTTTTTTTTTTTTTTTTATAAAATCAGTTTTTATTGATTTTCAGTAGTTAAAATACAGAATAAGACAAGAAAAAAACATATAACAGTAAGGAAAAAACTGAAAGTAGACCTCGAGGCGCCCAGAGCTGGCTCCCGGGTTTACTATGAGTTATACAAGAGTGAAAGTCGTGTGAAGACATAGTTGGGTGAAGAGCGGAAGCCTCTTCCTGGTTAGCCCATCTGTACGTTCTTCTGATTATTTTCCTCTTTATTTAATCCTGTGGTTGGGTAGAGAAACATTATATTTCTACCATTAGTCCAATAGTAGGTCGACATTAAACTCCCTTCTGGAGTAGTCTCTGATTGTCTCCCAGTTCGTCCTTCCGAGCCCCTGGTTCTGTTTATTCCTCAACCTTTCCGTCAGCCAGTCCATTTGTATTGTCTCTATAACCTTCGTAAACCATTCTTCCCTGGTCGGGGTTGTCTGTGTCTTCCACCCCTTTGCATATAGGATCCTAGCTGCCGTTATCCCTATCAACAAAAATTTTCTCTCTATTGGTGTCATCGCTCCTTCAACCATTCCCAGTAACAGTATCTCTGGTTTCATTTCCAATTTATATCTAATCATTTTTTGGATTTCCCGTTGAATCATTGCCCAATATTTGATAGCTCTGGGGCAGGTCCACCAGAGGTGAAAGAAAGTCCCGTTTTTATTTCCACACTTCCAGCACTTGGGGTCTAAATTCTTGTACATTCTAGCTAGCTTTTCCGGTGGGAGGTACCAACGATAGATCATTTTAACCCAATTTTCCCTGAAGGGATTGCTTAAGGATTTCTTTACTACGGTGCACCAAATGTTCTTCCATATTTGCGGTTTGATTCTAAATCCCAGATTCCTGGACCACTCGGCCATATAGGCCCTCTCCTGGTTGTTTGCTGTATTTATCTCCAAGAGTGTTCTATAGATTTTCCCAATTTGTTTCTCCTCTTCCCTCAAGATGTTTATTCCCAGCTCTTTCTCTTCCCCCGTGAATCCTCTTTTAGTATCTTCCTTAAACTTTTCTTTCGCTTGTAAGTATGAAAACCATCCTAGTTGGAGCCCTTCTTTCTCTAGTTCTTCTTTTGATTTAATTATATACCTCTCCCCATTCCACTTAACTAGTTCCTTGTATGTCATCCATTTATTCCCAGATAATTCTCTAATTTTGAAAGCTTCATTCACCGAGGTCCACAATGGGATTTTTTGTTCATAAAGTATGTTGGAATACTTCTGCCAGACCTTTTTTTAGAGAGAGCTCCTTATAACGTGAGAGTTAAATCGTGCGTCCATTTTCCTCCTGTTATAAATTAGATACCCATGTAATCCAAATTTAAGGTCGTGTCCCTCCAGGTTTGTTAGCTTAAAATTTCTAAGGAGTATCCACTCTCTAACCCAAGACAAGCAGCTAGCCTCATGGTACAATTTCAGGTTGGGTACTCCCAATCCCCCCCTCTCCATTGTATCCTGGAGTGTTTTCATCTTTATTCTAGGCTTCCTGCCCCCCCCCAAATAAATCTTGACAAATCTTCCAACGATTTGTTGATCAAATTAACTAGGGTTGGTTATCTTCTATTTAAATTTATTTGAAATTCGTTTTTTTTCTTATTTAAAATTATTTCATTACTTTACCGACCCTCAGGCCCTAACCCGGAAGTATAATTTCTTTACCGAACCTGGGATGGCAATTTTTCTTTAATTTTTGTAATAGATCGTATTTTCCCCTTCTCCTCTCGCCAGCTCAGAGATTCTTCTAACAGGAATATTTATCTCCTCCAAAACTGCTTTTCAGGGTCACTTACAGACATCAGAGTCCTGTTCCTGCCTTCTGCCAGCTCCCAGGAAAAGGAAAAGCGCGCGCTGCCGAAACCGCAGACTCTGGCAATCCATTGCTCGGGTCTGCAGTTTTGGGCAAAGCTTTCGCGAGCGTTTCCTCTTTCCTGGGAGAAGGCAGAAGGCAGGGACAAAACTCTGATGTCTGTAAGTGACCCTGAAAAGCAATTTTGGAGGAGATAAATATTCCTGTTAGAAGAAGCTCATACTGTATCTGTGCATTTCATTTGCATTAATTGATTATTTGTTGATATAGCTTTCTTCTATGATGTTATTAGTGATGAATAATAACAAATATTTCTTTCTTTTTTTTTTTAGGACTGATCCAGGCTTACAGACACTCCATTCCTTCCTCCCAGCTGATGTCACGAATAATAACAAATATTTCTTATTAATAACGTTTTAATCACAAACTTTTTGGAACTTTTTTTGTAAGTATTTCAATTACTAATCAACACCCCCCCCCCCGGCATTAATAGTTTAGAACCATTTTTTATGGATCAACCAACCCTAAAATTAACTATTTCAGTTAAGGATGTTGTACCAAGAAATAAATCCAAAACAGCAGTTTCTACTGTATAAGTCATAACCAATACTTATAATTGACTATAGACTAGCTGATTGCCTGTTTTCGTCCCTGTTGTAAATGCCATATTCTTTATTTATTGACCAATTGGAGAATTGATATATATATACTTAGTCATTTTAGATGCTCGGTTAGCCGTAATTAATATTTCTAATATTCAGGTAATCTCAGAAGCACTTGCTGCAGAGCCAAATATATACTGTATATATTGTAGCTACTTTTTTGTTGTAAATACTGCCATGTAGACCTGGGTAGGTTCGTCAGAATGCTCGTCTAATCGGAATGAATTCGGATTAAATTCACCTTTGAAGCGGTTTGAGGCGATGTAAGCAACCCGGAAGTGAATTTGCCATTTCAAGCCACCACCACCATTTTCTGAATCGTTTGGATGCAGATGTGCTTCCCTCTGCTTTAGACCTGGGGCGAGACATGGAGGGAAGCACATCCATGTCCAAACTGGGTGTTTAACCCAGTTTGATGTGGATGTGCTTCCCTCCGTTAGACCTGGGGCGAGAGCCGCACACGGCTGACGCAGAGGGAAGCACATTCGCATCCAAACTGGGTGTTTAACCAGTGCTGCTTCTTTCCTACTGCCAGT
The DNA here is from genome assembly GCA_030556195.1 of Anolis apletophallus. Classification (NCBI taxonomy): domain Eukaryota; kingdom Metazoa; phylum Chordata; class Lepidosauria; order Squamata; family Anolidae; genus Anolis; species Anolis apletophallus. Next base: position 139,355,676 of record JARBWK010000010.1, on the reverse strand, counting down.
GCTGTTTTTTTTCTTACTGCGCATGCGTATCTGCCATTAATGAAGCCATTCTGAAATTTCTGAAAAATTCGTAAAATTTCCGCAATGTTTTGGGAAAATTTCAGAAGTCATTCAGATTCGAAGCGCCAGCACCCCCTACATCTGTAATGAGTTCTGAACCATTTTTTTAATCAACCAGGCCTACTGCCATGACACTATAGAGGTAAATTAAACAGTTACTGCAGAATTGGGAAGGGTAGAAACTTATCACCGCCATAAAGTATTTGATTTAACATAACAATTCCATAACCTTTCATGCCTTCCATAAATACGCTTTCTTACCAATCCTCAAATCCAATTTCTCCCATAAAGTCAATCTGGCACGAGTCCATGGGTCAAACTGTTATTGATGAGACAAGATTTTGCCACAGACTTCTAACATTTGAAATTGCTGGCAATATATTGTCTCTTTTTAAAGGACATCCAAGCACTGTCTTTCAAAATGTCACAAAGACTCCATGAGTGACCGCGATGGAATTATTTATTTATTATTTATTTATTAATTTCAGCTTCTATGCCGCCGAACTCCCAAGGGCTCGCGGCGGCTCACAGTAGCATAAGGCACAACAGTACACAATCGAAAACAGTTAAAAACAATAGCAGCAATAAAAACAGATTAACAGAGTTAATTAAAACAGTAGTACAACATGTACTAAGAGCTGGGGCTTAATGGCAGCGGGTGAGCCAGACCTACCCATTAAAAGCCTGTTTAAAGAGGTGGGTTTTGCAGGCCCGTCTAAATGGAAGGAGGTCACTCATGGCCCGTGTTTCAGCCGGGAGGGCGTTCCGCAGCACAGGTGCTATAACAAAGAACGCCCTCCGGCGAGTTGATGTCAACCTGGCCAGTTTCACCGCGGGCACCTCTAGGAGGTTAGAATCCTCCGACCGCAGTGATCTCAAAGGGCAATATGGGGTGAGACGTTCCCTTAGATACGCTGGCCCCAGGCCGTGTAAGGCCTTAAAGGTAAGTACCAACACTTTGAAGGTAATCCAGTGCTCGATCGGCAGCCAGTGCAGATCCTGCAATATAGGTGTTATGTGGCAACCTGCTGGGGAGCCAGACAGGAGCCGGGCGGCAGTGTTCTGCACCAGCCTGAGCCTCCGGGTCACCAACAGAGGAAGGCCAACGTAAAGTGCGTTACAGTAATCTAGCCTCGAGATGACCGTGGCTTGGATCACCGTGGCCAGGTCGTTCTGGGAGAGATAGGGGGCCAGCCTCCTTGCCTGTCTAAGATGGAAGAACGCACTCTTGCTGACCGCAGAGACCTGGGCCTCCATGGTCAGCTGGGAGTCCAAATGGACCCCCAGGCTCTTGACGGAAGACGATGGGCATAACACCACACCGTCCAGGCTCGGAAGCTGGACATCTACCCCACCCGGGCGGCCCAGCCACAAGATCTCCGTCTTTGCCGGATTCACCCCCAACCTACTGGCTCGCAGCCATCCAGTAATGGCTTCGAGGCACAGCTGGAAATTATCTGGAACAGATCCAGGCCTGCCCTCCATCCTCAGAATGAGCTGGGTGTCATCAGCGTACTGGTGGCACTCCAGCCCATAACTCCGCACCAGCTGTGCAAGCGGCTGCATGTAGATGTTAAATAATAGAGGGGAAAGGATGGCCCCCTGCGGGACCCCACAAACTAGTGGGGAACCCTCGGAGACCACCCCACCCCCTCCTCACACGCTGTACTCACTTTAAGAGAACAAGACCAAAATTCATTAAATAATAAAAATAATTTTTAAAAATCTCCCCGACGGCGATTTGGGGCGGCTTACGTGAGGCCAAGCCCATCAACATAACAACACAATAAAATCAATCAAAACAACATAATCAATTACATAAAACATAAACTATAAGATACTACAATCATTATAAAATTACAGTACAATAAAAGCACTTCATAACAAGTATGCTTGATGGTACATGAGAAGAGCTGGAAGGCCAAATTCTCCCTCTTTTATTGAAATTTACATCTGAAAATTTAGGAGGAGGTAATCCTTTTCTAAACCAGTGTTTCTCAAACAGTGTGCCGGGGCACACTAGTGTGCCGTGAGCGATAAGCAGGTGTGCCGTGGGAAATTTGAACCTCCAGGAAAGGGGGGGGGGGGAGGAGAGTCTAGTGTGTTGAAGTATAAAACCCCTAAGAAACCTACCTCGATAAAGGCACAAAATGACAAACACCCCCCTCCTCCCCACCTGTTGTCTATTTGGTCTCTCCCTGTCTGTGCATTGGGAAGGCCCGCCTCCCTTTCCCCAAGTAGACACCTCCTCATGCCTCCTGGGGGTTCTGTGGGAAGTTTGGCCCAGTTCTATCATCGGTGGGGTTCAGAATGCTTTTTGATTGTAGGGGAACTATAAATCCCAGCAACTACAACTCCCAAATGTCAAGGTCTATTTCCCCTGAATTCCATCTGCGTTCATATTTGGGCATATTGAGTATTCATGCCAAGTTTGGTCCTGATCCAACATTGATTGAGTCCACAGCGCTCTCTGGATATAGGTGAACTACAACTCCAAAACTCAAGGTCAATGCCCACCAAACTCTTATAGCATTTTCTCTTGGTTATGGGAGTTCTGTGTGGGAAATCGGTGTCTTTCTGCCATTCCTGCCAGGATATCTATGTTGTGTTCATTGAAACAGGCCCAGGTTTCACACGGAGTGTATAAATACATTGAAAAACATATTAACTATATGTATTACTGTGTTAGAGTGTCATTTTGTGTCATTTTGGTTGGTGGTGTGCCCCAGGATTTTTCAAATGTAAAAAGTGTGCCGCGGCTCAAAAAAGGTTGGGAAACACTGTTCTAAACAATATATTAAATTAAATACCTGTACTTATTGGCAACATAAAGTAGCATGGATGGGAAGGCAGAGTTAGCAGGACCTATAAGGAACTTTCCATGGTCCTGATATGCCTACCTAGATGGCATTTGCCTATGCTTGACTTGATGTAATGATATTGCAGAAATAATTTTGTCCTGCTAATCCTCAAATTGTGATAGATCAAGACAACTCAAAGTTAACTTCTCACCAGGCTAAAACTTGTCATTAGAAGGCCAATGACAACTTATAGAAATTGTTGTAGAAAATATGGGTTGGATGAGACCAAGCAGAATCTATGCATGCCATCAGTTGTCCACTTACCAAGTTCTAGACCTCAGAATTGAACCTGTAGTCATTCTATGTTTTAGCTCCACATTAAAACAGCACGGTCAAGTCAGATACGACGATACTCTCTCGGAGCCCTTTCTAATAACTAATGGAGTGAAACAAGGTTGTGTTCTTGCACCAACCCTATTTACAGCATAATGCTCCAAAGGGCTACGGCAGACCTCGAAGAAGAAAACGGTATATATATACGCTATTGTACTGATAGTAGCTTGTTCAACATAAGCCGTCTGAGGGCTAACACGAAGACTCTCAACTATCTAGTCCGTGAGCTGCTTTTTGCAGACGATGCTGCCCTTGTTGCCCATTCAGAAGCAGCCCTGCAGTGCCTAACATCCTGCTTTGCAGCAGCTGCAGAGCTATTTGGGCTGGAAGTCAGCCTGAAGAAAATGGAAATCCTCTACCAGCCCACACCACAGGAAGAACACCATCATCCCCACGTCAGCATAGGCACATCTGTGCTTCAGTCCATTCAGCAGTTCACCTACCTGGGAAGCATCATCTCTTCAGACACCAAGATTGATAAAGAGATAGATCACAGATTAGCAAAGGCATTTGGAAGGCTTCACAAAAAGTGTCTGGAGCAACAAGCACCTGAGGCAAAGCACCAACATCAGTGTGTACAGAGCTATCATATTGTCTATTCTCCTCTATGGGTCTGAAACATGGGTCACCTATCGCCAACACCTACGACTCCTTGAACGCTTTCATCAGTGCTGTCTTTGCACAATCCTAAATATACACTGGACCGACTATGTGACTAATGTTGCTGTCCTTGAGCAAGCAGGGATCACCAGCATTGAGGCCATGCTACGGAGAACACAGCTGCGCTGGGCAGGGCACGTCTCTAGGATGGAGGACTGCTGCCTCCCAAAGATACTACTCTATGGTGAACTCGCCAAGGGTCAGCACAAGAGAGGCGCCCCCAAAAAGAGAGATAAGGACTCCCTGAAACAACATCTCAGGCTCGGCCAGATTGATCACCAACAATGGTCCACCCTGTCCTCACATCGGGAGGCATGGAGACGCACTATCCACAATGCTGCAGCCTCTTTCGAGAAGACACGCCGAATGGGTCTCGAAGAGAAATGACAACACAGAAAGAACCGCAACTTGGAAACAACTTCACTCAAGGAGACTTTCTGCTGTGCTCTCTGCAACTGAACTTGCCTATCTCAGGTTGGCCTTTTTAGTCATCAACGCACTTGTAAAAAGCGTGGGATGAGTCCTTCCTGAATCTTCGTTCGTGAAGCAATGCCGAGAAATATAGGACTCAAGAATTTGGCGTCTTCCTCAGGAGCCATTTAGGTTAAAAGCCTGCCTAAAAAGGGACGTTTTACAGGCTCTCCGAAATGGGGCCAATTCCTTAATGGCACGGACTTCATCTGGCATTGAATTCCATAGCGATGGCGCCGCTACGGAAAAGGCTTTTGATCTGGTTGTGGACAACTGGCAGGAATGACACAGATCCACTGCTCAATCTCTTACCTATGCATATATTACTTTTTGGATTGTTACTTTTATAATGAACTAGCTGTACCCGGCACGCGTTGCTGTGCCCTTTTTAGGAGATGCGAGAAAGTCCAATCATCCACGGTGTGCTTTCCTCTAAACTGCAGTTGGATGGAGTGTGGGTCATGGGGGGCATGGTGTGCCAAGTTGGGTCTGTATTGGTCTTGGTTCTGGGCCACAGTGGTCTGTGGGGAATGATGGGTTTTGAAGTACTACAAATCCCATTTTCCATGGTGGTACTTGAAGTCCCATCATGCATGGTCGGGGCTCTGTGTGTCAAGGTAGGTTACTGTAAATTCAGGCCATACACAATGTCCCATGAGCTGAGGCCTAGTTAGGAACAGCAAGTTAATGAAGCCTTACTGTCAATTCAGGCCATACACAATGTCCAATGAGCTGAGGCCTAGTCGGGAGAATCAAGTTAATGAAGCCTTACTGTCAATTCAGAGCGTAAACAGCTTCCCAGTAAGTGAGGCCTAGTTAGGGAAATCAGGTTAATGAAGCCTTACTGTCAATTTAGAGCGTAAACAGCTTCCCAGTAAGTGAGTATGTAAAAAGCGTGGGATGAGTCCTTCCTAAGAATCTTCGTTCGCGAAGTAATGCCGAGAGAGAGAGCTCCACATTATGATGCTGATTCCATGGGCTGATTTGTGGATGATATTAAAGAGTTTGAACAATGGACTACATCCCAATTATTTTTTCCATAGACCACCCTGGTACTATGCCTTTGGTTGTATGAATTATTTGACTTAGCTCCATCACACGTAGAGCTCCTGGCATTTTAGAATTTCAGTCAGGTTCTTCCCTTGACATCCTGCCTTGCAATCCAGATAGAGGACAACCAAGAGAAGTGGATAAGGATAGAGAACGAAGCAAATAATGGTCAAGGAGTTAATGGAATCTTTACAAATAATTTAAAAGAGGAAATAAAAAGAACAATAGGTCCAAGGAAAATAGCATTAAAATATGGGGGAAATGGAAAGAGAAATGGATGCCATATTTATCAAAGGAAGCCCCGATAGGTAGTTTAAGAAATGAGGAAGACGAAAGTATCATTTAAAAATCGAAACAGATGGGATATAGTAAAATCAAAGATTTATATAATGAAAAAAGGAATTAATGGAATGGAAACGATTGGAAACATTAGGGGGCGGGATAAATTGGTTAACACTAAGAGGAATTTGGGAACAAATTAGAAAGAAAGTAAGTAGTAAGGGAGAAAATATAATAGACAAGATATTAGAAGAGAGATTCGAAGGCAAAAAAGGTCTTAACAAAATATATGGAAGAATGATAGAAGATAAGGAATCTATATATAGAATAATGGAAAACAAGTGGGAAAAGGAAGGGGGCCTAGGAAGAGAAAAAACAGAAAAGATAATCAATGGTTTAAATAAAATAAAAATAGAAAAATACAAGGAATTAGAACTGAAAATAATAACGAAATGGTATAGAACAGGGCTGTCCAACTGGCGGCCCGGGGGCCGTATACGGCCCCCCAGCCCTTCCCTCCGGCCCCCCTAAGCTTTTTAATAAAAAATAAAAATTGGGAAAAAAAAATAATATTTTTTTAAAAAAATACCTACTTCCGGGTTCGGGGGTACTCCTGGATCCTGCGCGTTTGGAAAAGGTAGGCCGAAGCAGGGGGCTCCTCGGGGGGCTCCTCATTCCCTCCCCCCGTCTCCCCTCATGTATTAAATATAAAATTAAATATATTTAAAGATGGTATAAGGGGAGATGGGATACATTAAGGGGGGAGGGGAGGATGGAATTAAATATATTTAATATTAAATTAAAATAAGGGGAGAGGGAGGATGGAATTAAATATATTTAATATTAAATTAAAATAAGGGGAGGGAGGATGGAATTAAATATATTTAATATTAAATTAAAATAAGGGGAGAGGGGAGGATGGAATTAAATATATTTAATATTAAATTAAAATAATTAAATATCTTATCCCTGCATTTTATTTCAGTAAAAGATTATATTTGACTGTATGCATGCAGGGGTGGGGCGGGCGGGGCGGAGCCGGGGGGAGAGGTGGGAGGGGCGGATCTGGGGGCGGGGGCAGATCCTACGGCCCCCCAGGTCATCAGTGACTGGAATTCAGGCCCCTGGGCCAGTAGAAGTTGGACAGCTCTGGTATAGAACACCAATTCAACTGGCACACATGATCCAGGGATTGCTGGCATTGTGGAAGTCGGGAAGCATGGTACTCACATCTATGGTGGGAATGTGACGAGATAAAAAAATTCTGGAGTCAAATTCTAGACCAGGTGGAATTACATACTAAAATAAAATTTGATATAAATATGCAAATTTTGTTAATAGGAATATATGGCGATAGAAGAGTTAAGGACCAAGACCAGGAATTAATGATGGTGATGTTTAGAGCAGCACATGCAGTAATAGCTTGGGGTTGGAAAGAAAAAAAGGAAATGGACACTTGAAAAATGGTCTGAATATGTGTGGGACCAAATACAACTAGATATTATGGACATCATAAGAAGCAAAAAGACATGGTCAGACAAACAGAAGAAAATCAAAGAAATTTGGACTCCATTTAAAAGATGGTTACAGGTCGTTAAACCAGATCAGGGCTGTCCAACTGGTGGCCCGGGGGCCGTACACCCCCCTGCCTGTTGGACACGGCCCCTGCTATGCCCCCAGCCACCATTTTTATTTTTTTTAAAAAAAATTCTAAACTTTTTTAATGGGGCGCCGGGGGGGGGGGAGGGGAGGCGGGGCAGGGAGGAGGAAGTGAGCTAGCTCCTCCTCCCTGCACCGCCCTCCGTCCCTCTCCCGGCGCTGCCGCTGCAAGATCGCAGCGGTGGGTGGGAGGGAGGGGAGGAGGAGGAGGCGGGGCAGGGAGAAGGAAGGGAGCCAGCTCCCTCCTCCTCCTGCCTCGCCCCCTCCGTCCCTCTCTCCGCCCCGCCGCTGCGATCCGGTTCGCAGCAGCGGGGGGGAGGGAGGGGAGGAGGAGGAATCCTCCCTTCCTCCTCCTCCTCCTTCCCGGCGCCGCTGGTGTCCCGATCGCCGTGGCGCCGGGGAAGGAGGAGGAATCCTTCCTCCTTCTCCTTCCCCGGTGCCGCGGCGATTGGGACACCGGCTGCGCCGGGAGGGGTGGGAGGGAGCGAGGGGGCGGGCCTTCCAGGGAGGCCTGTGGGGAGATTTTAGCCCGGCTCTCGCGTCCCTCGGACCAGGTCAGACGGACGCGAGAGTCGGGCGAAAATCCTCCCACAAGCCTAGATGGCTCGCGGGGGAAGCGAGTGCCCGGTTCTCGCTTCCCCCGCGAGCCATCCAGGCTTGCGGGCGAGGGGCGGAGCCGCGAGCTTCCTCGCGGCCGCCCCCCCCCAAAGTGTCACAACAGCTGTTGTGATGCTTTGGGTGAGGGGGCGAGCCGCTGAAGGCTCCCGTGGCTCCTCCTTCTCTCCCAAAGCGTCACAACAGCCTCGGAAGTGGGCGAAATCGCCCGCTTCCAAGGCTATTGTGACGCTTTGGGAGAGGGGGCGGAGCCGCGTGGCCGGGGGTGTGGCTGGGGGCGTGGCCGGGGGTGTGGCCACTCGGCCCCCAGGTGATCGGCCCCCAGAAAGTCCGGCCCTTGGGTCGGCAGAAGTTGGACAGCACTGAACCAGATGATGGAAGCTGGAAGAAAAAAATTGAAAGAATCGAAAGAATGCTCATGTAACGGAGAAAAAAGGACTTCATTGTCAACAGGGAAGAGGGAGGGGTGGGAGGGGGGAGGGAGAAAGGGATGAAAAAGGACAAAAGGCATGGTAATTGTGGTTATGTATAGTTGTTTATAATAAACACATTTTTTTAAAAAGGATTATTTGACTTAGCTCCGTCACACGTAGAGCTCCTGGCATTTTAGAATTTCAGTCAGGTTCTTCCCTTGACATCCTGCCTTGCAATCCAGCTGCTATAAAAACCTCTTGGTGACTTTCAACCGAAGAATGAGTCTGGTGTTTCTATCTTTATTTCTTTGCACTCTAAACACTCAAATGTGGGGATTAAGTGGCCCTGTCAGAGCTCAGAAAAGCCCCAAGTTCTCAAGCTGCTGAAAAATATAACCAGGTGTGACACTCAGGCTGAGAACACACACACACACACACACACAAAAAGAACATAACACAGAGATCAACAGACGTGACATATAAAAATAAAGATGTCAAGCCTCACACCTTATTTATCAGATTCTGCCTTGTGGGGTTTATTGTCCCAACCGCGGCGACTACTTTTCAAATGGCAAACAGGCTCTAATCTTCATTCCGGCATCACAACAAAACAAAGAGCAAAAAAAAAGTCACAGTGAAAGAAGTGGATGACAGAAAGGTTAGCCTTGCATCTTACGCTTTGGGCAGTTGTGTGCTTTGGGAGAGGCAGCATTGTTTGCGAAGTTAAAGCGATTGCACGATCCATTTTGACAATCTGAAAGAATAATTGAGAGAGCGCCAGGGCCTCTGAGCCCCTCTATGCACACAAAATTAGGAACTGTAGCCAGAAATGTTTCCTAACCTCTCTGCCCCACCACAAATATTGGCCATCCAGTGCATCTGAAACTGAATAAAATGTGTGTTAATATTAGAGGGATATAGCTGAAGGGAAAGGGCAAGGCACAAGACGGCAGAGATTGGATTATTCATGCTCTGCCGAAGTGGATTTTTGACTGCAGGACGTCTACCGACGATAAAATCAGCAGAGCTCAGAAAGGATACCCTTTTCAGACTACACCTTTCAGAATACCCCATCCACTATGGCCAGTGCCCATACTGGTTGAGGGATTCTGGGTATACTAGATGTGTCTCTTTCCCAAATTTTCTATCAATATCCAACCAAAAGTGCAGTTCGATATTGATAGAAAATTCTATCAATACCCCCTGGTGGGCGTTGGGGCGATCCAAGCGGGTGCTGGAAAGCTCAGGAGAATTTGGGGGGCGCTGAACTCCTGTAAGGGAGCGGTGGCATGAGCCAGGCTTTCCACTTGCAGGACATAGGCAATGTGCTATATCTATTATATAAATGGGTTCACGTCATGTGATGTATACCTCAAACAAATAAACCATACAACGCAGAAAAACAATACTTGCCAACAGAAATAGGCCTCAAGCAAGGTACGCTTGTAGCAAAAAACTTCCCCCCCAAAACCTAAAAGGCCCCCAAAACAATGAGTAAAAATAAAACTACATTTCCCAGTATCCTCCGGGGCAGCCAATGACTCACCCAGCCTCTACATTCTGAACAACATGATTGGCTGCCAATAAGGGCGGATTTGCATAACTGCTGTAACCATAGCAACGCTGGCAAGAGCCATCCAAGGCTAGGATAGAATGCTGAGAGATTTCAGTTGGTGTTTGAGGGTTAAACTGCCAAAACCAAACTCTGAGGGAGCAATTCTCCAGCAAATTCCTACCCACACAACACAACACAACTTCCAATCACAACCCATCCCACCAACCTTACGGGACCCCGTACATACAACACCTACAAACACCACAAACTAAAACCTTTCCTTCCTTCCACACAGACATAAACTGACCCAAAAGACAAGCCATGCCTTATAAAAATAACAGCATCGGACGACACACTCACAATGCTACATACATCAAACAAAAAAGGGCAGAACAAATGCCAGAACAGAAACACACTGTGCAGCAGAGACACAGACAACAGGTCACTGCACGACGCACAGCTGAGAACCAAATGCAAAGAACTGCACGACAAGAAGAAGCGCGCAGCCAGGAACAACAAAGACGCAGAAATGCAACACAACAGCAGCGCGCAAGGAGCGCAGAAACACGACGTCGCAACACAGAAAACAAACTTCAAAAACACCACAACCAATTCCACCGCCTAGCCTTCAGATACAACGCTGCAGAAGACTACAGCATGGTGCCAGAGGCCGACATTGGCACCCTAACGCACATCTGCACACACTGCAAAGCCCTGAAATACCCAGCAGAAACAACAGGAATGTGCTGCCTAGCCAGTAAAGTCTCTCTACCACCACTTGCCACTCCTCCACAACCACTACAGACTTTGCTGAGTGGACACACTCCAGAATCAAAACACTTCCTCCGCTATATAAGACAATACAACTCATGCTTCCAGATGACATCATTTGGAGCACACATAGAAAGTGCGCAATTCATGCCTACATGACCCCACCAAGACCGTAAGTAACATCATTTCCAACCCTTACATCTCGCATCTCCTAAATAGGGCACAGCAACGCGTGCCGGGTACAGCTAGTAAAATATATCAATCAAGGTGAGGGCTAAGAAGCCTACTACATAGGTCATAGAATACAATAGTACATACATGCATAGTAAATATGAGCAGCGAGTCGTACACAAACAATACCAGCTACTAGAGGATATAAAGGAGCATGGGTGTGCGATGGGGAAGGGTTGAGTTCAACAGCGTTGCGGTGAGCTTACTCACGAGTCAGTAATGTCCCTTCATGGGTGTAATCCCACAGTCCGAATGATGCTCTTCCCTCAAAACCACAACTAAGGGGAGTGGAGTGCACGACTCATTGCCATTTACGGCATTACTATATCGTGCCGGGGACATCCATTCTGGATCTTTCACAGCAAGAGCGACCTCCTCCTTCCCCAGTCGTGCACTCTAAAAAGCCATGCCTTCTAAAAAGAACAGCATCGGACGACACACTTTCAACGCTACATACATCAAACAAAAAAGGGCAGAACAAACGCCAGAACAGAAACACACTGCGCAGCAGAGACACAGACAACAGGTCACTGCACGAACGCCAGGAACACTACACACAGACAACTCCACAGGACTTCAACATCCCACCCACCAGAACAACCCACAACGACACAGCCCTGACCCCACCAAGACCATAAGTAACATCAATTCCAACCCTTACATACTCAGACTTTCTTGCATCTCCTAAATAGGGCACAGCAACGCGTGCCGGGTACAGCTAGTATATATATATAACTTATTGTGCATTATAACTTTAATGGAGATATAGAACACTATAGGGGAACCTATAACCAATCAATGTAAGATAACCTTGAGAGGATATTGGGAAGTCTTTTTATATGCACCACTGTACTCCTTTTCCCACCTACCCCCCTCGTGTTTCTCCTCCTATACCTCCCCCCACCCAATCCCCCCGTCAATATCCTCCCCTCCCCTACCTCACCCTCCCAATGTTGTTGATGGACATTTCATCTTCTGTCACTGCACAAAATTCAATAAAGATATTTGAGAAATAGCTGAATTGGCTGAAGGTACTGCAAATCCAATCATCCGTTGCTCATACTCCCCCAAACATTGTTTTTGTGATTATTTCTGGAATTCAATGTTTGTAATTTACACCTTTCTTTACTTTATTTTACAAAAAAGGGAGAAACATTAATACATATATCTTTCTGTTTAATTGCTATTGAAATTTTTAAAAAATAATTTCTAGGGGGGGCGCTGAGTAAATATTTCTCTGGAAAGGGGGCGGTAGGCCAAAAAAGTTTGGGAACCACTGCTCTAGCTAGTTCCTCTACAAACATGGAAATAAAATTCCAAGCGTAGGGTTTTATTCACCTAGGATGGACGGGAAGTGCATTTTTAAGGACAAAACTATGAACGGGTCTCTCATGTTTTATGAAGGGTTGCTGCTTCATCCCTTCCAAAATTAAGAGCTTCTAGGAAATCATGAATTTTTCTCTTAGGGAGCATTGTGTAGCGACTGCATAATGAAATAAAAGGGTATCTATTATGTTTTATGAGTGGGAATGAGCAGTATTAAGGAACAAAGCTTTAAAAGAAAAAGTGCAGCTTTTCAATGGGGCTGTTAAAAAATAGTTGTAAATATGTAAATAATTTTAAGCAGACACAATAATTCACGGTTTGTGATGCCCAGTATAAAATGACTCTGTACTTATTACTTCAGGCAGGGTGGTGTCACGATGCACGGACTTGACCGGCCCCTTAATCACACACACAGAGACGGACTGAAGGCTAACTACTTTATTGAATATAAAAACAGTTCAAAGGTATAGTGTCCATAAAAATAGCAAAGCAAATCCAAGGCAGAAAGCAATCGATGTCCAAAACAACTTGGTATAGTTTCCCAAAGACTTAGGCAAGGCTCCGCGCAGCAATGCAGAATGCAGAATGCAGCGGCCAGACTCATTTCCGGGGCATCGGCTAGGAACCATATCTCACCAATCCTAAAAGTTCTTCATTGGCTGCCTACAGAGTTCAGAGTGATCTATAAACTCATGGCGCTAACCTTCAAAGCACGGCAAAGAACCGGACCAGCCTATCTGGGCGATCGGCTGACAGACCAACACAGTGAAAGACCAGCGCGTGCAATAAATGGTGACCGTATAGCTATCCCAGGGGTGAGAGAGGCCCGGCTGACAAAGACCCGACGGAGAGCCTTCTCTGTGGTGGCCCCTGTGATCTGGAATACACTTCCGCCTGCTCTCAGGGCCACATCGGCCCCAGCCAGATTCCTGTCCGACTTGAAAACTTGGCTCTTCTGCCAGGCGTTTGGGGATTGACTAGATAATCTGGAGGCTGGGCCCTTTATGGTTCTCTGTACCTGTGTTTTTAATTGATGTACCTGTGTTCTTTTTTTCTTAAATGATGTAAGTCTCCCGGAGCACCAACGGTGGAGGGCGACTCACAAGAAATAAAGTTGTTATTATTATTATTAATGCGGACTCAGGAACAAGGCAAGGTATAGATGCAAGGCAAGACTTGATGGCCACTAGCCAACTTAGCTCCGTGGACCAACTTCGCTTCACGTCTGCTCAGAAGAGACGTGGCCGAAGTACTGGGGATTAGTTCCCACGGATCCTATACTTAATCTTTCGGCCGAGGTCCCCGACGCTCTAGGCTTCATCGTCTCCAATCTCTGCTGACAGACCTCAGCCTGTCTAGGCTGTGGTACCATCCCCTTCTGCTAGACTCGATGCTTCGTCTCCTATCAAAGGTTCGGCCTTGTCTCCCAGCACCTGGGTCTCTATCTCCATGAGAGCTCTCCTCCCTAGAATCTTCCCAGCCGCTCTCTTCCATGTTTTCACTCACAGGATCTTGTGAACCTCTCCCACCCGGCCGTTCATAACTTTCGCTATCACTGTTTTCCATTTGCACCTGGTTATCTAACTCTACGTAAGGGTCAAGCCAACTTCCTTCCCATGCCAAACTTTCTGTGGGCGAAGGAACCCTTCCAAATCCTCTTCTGAATCTAGCTCTGCTGCTGCAGGCCCTAATGCCAATGGGACCCCCGGTCCTAGCCCCTGTTCTCCAGGCACAAACGAGAACTGCTGTGCTACAGGTGGACCTTCCCATTTCATCCCACCGCTGCTACCAATATATAAAGGCAAGGGGATTTAAAACGTTGACAAATCCCCCAAGCCGACACCACTTACAATAAATAACTCAAGAGCTGGAACCCTTGGCTGCCACCAATTATAATAGGCTAAGGCTTTGTGTATTAGGATATCCCAACTACTGTACACCAATCTAAAGGAATGTGGGATTGCTTAAGTCGAAATCAAAAGCTGCAATAAGCTGGAACAATCTTCTGGCCAAAGAAACTTTGGCCACCACCAAAATTATTAGCAATATTAAGCCCTTTGTCTTACTTTTTTTTTCATTCTTTTTTATTGAGTTTTTTTCCATAAATAAGATACAGTTTGAACAAAAGCAGGGCAAGGGGGGAAAGAGAAAGAAGAAACACAAGGAGGAGGTAGGTAGGCATGGTTTAGAATCTTAAAATGGCGATTCTTAAATCAAATGGGGGGGGGATTTTTTTTTTATTAGTATATCAAAGACTTACAAAAATTTCCAAAAATTTTGGAAATGTAACTTAAGTACTAACGAAATTCGTTAGTAATTCGTATGCCAGAGCATGCGCATTCAGATGGTTTTTTGGCCTACAACTCCCAGAAATCCTAACAGCTGGTAAATTGGCTGGGATTTCTGGGAGTTGTAGGCCAAAACTTGAATAAACCACACTGAATTCTAGATGGGACTCTCCAAATAGGAAGGAGGGAGGGAAGGAGGAAGGGAGGGAGGGAGGGGGTTTCTATTCTTGGAAGCAGCAAAAAAAAGGAGGAGGAGCCCCCCCCCCCTCGCTCCTCGCTGCCTCTCTCTCACCCCGATCCTGAGGGAGCAAGGGCCCAAGTTTGCCCAGGCTGAGAGGAAAAGGAAGAGGCCTGAGGCTGTGAGGAATGGTGGGAGTTGAAGTCCAAAACACGTACCTGGAGGGCTGAAGCTGGCCCCTGTGATGGGGCATGGGCAGAGCACCGGGGAGAGAAGCATCTGAGAGAGCGCAGGGAGAGAGAGGAGGAGAAGCGCGTGTGTGTGTGTGTGTGTGTGTGAAGCAGGCCCCTGCGATGGGGCATGGCAGCAGAGCAACGGGGAAGAGAAGGAGGGGGGGAAGCCTGGAGAGAGAGGAGGAGAAGCGCACGCGCGCGCGTGTGTGTGTGAAGCAGGCCCCTGCGATGGGGCATGGCAGCAGAGCAACGGGGAAGAGAAGGGGGGGGGGGAGCCTGGAGGACTACACTTTCCAGAATGCATTGCCTAGCCTACCTAGCAGCAGCGTCACTTCCAGTTCCTCATAGAAATGCGGGAAAAAGAAGAAGCTGAATGAAGGCGGGAAGGAAATGAGGGGGAGAAGACAGGGAGAAGTGAGTAGTACAATAATTAATTAATTAATACTTAAGATTTTCTGACGATCATAACGCAAATTGTTGGCCTCAAGGACCGTAAAAGGAAGTCTACTTCCGGGATCGCGGCAGCGATACGTAAAACCTCAAAAGTCCCATTACATACGAATCTCTTACGAATCCTTTTAATTTCCGTTTCATTTTTCTCATGCCTAGTAGGTAGGGATTGGGATGTGGGAGTGGAATAGAGTGCCGGGTAAAGAAGAAGAAGATCTAGTATAGTTAGGAATTGAAATGAAATTAAAGAATACGAAAGCGCTCTTCCAGTCCGGTTCGTGGGGATCGTTGGAATTCCACACTTGAAATATTCATCCTACGTCTTGAATCCGGCTTCCAGTTTCCCGACTGTGATTTTTGTCGTTATATCTTTAGTGACATAATATACTGTTTTAAAGGTTTCCAATTAGTTCTGTTTTTAATGCTCTGGTCATTGACCTTGCTATTCAGTTCATCTAACTCCATCAGCTCTTGTAATTTGGTTAACCATTCTTCTATCTGGGGTACTTCTGCCTTTTTCCAGCTTCTCGCCAGAACCATTCTTGCCGCTGCCGCTATGAAGAATAGGAGTTTGTCCGATTCTCGGTCAATCTTCTCGTCTGTTAAGTTAAGAAGATAATAGGCTGGGTTTAGGTCGAAATTTTCCTTTCTGATTTTCTGCGTGTGTGTGTGAATTTGTTTCCAGTACTTTTGAATTTTGGTGCAGGACCACCAACAATGGAAGAACGACCCTACATGATTTTTGCACTTCCAACACTTGTTATTTGCATTTTTGTAGTATTTTGCCAGTTTTTGGGGAGTTAGGTGCCACCGAAAGTACATCTTGTACCAGTTCTCCGCTATTGTAGTTGATCCTAGATATTTTATAATTTTCCTCCAGGTGGACTCCCATTCTTGCAGTAGTATTGAGTGGCCCAAATCCTGGGCCCATTCTATCATAACTTGTTTTATTGCTTCAGTTTCTACCTCCCATTCTAGTACCTTATTGTACAGGATCCTGATTCTTTTCTTCTCGTACTTTTGGAGACTCTCCCATACAGTTTCTTCTTCTGCGAAGCCTTTCTTTTGGTCCAGCTTGAAATATTCTTTTATTTGGGCATAGTGGAACCAGGTAATTTCTGTGCCTGAGTTCCTTAGTTCATCTAGCGATTTAAATTCCCACAGTCTGTTCCTCTTTACCAATAATGTTTTGTATGTGAGCCACTTTTCCATCGGAATTTCCTTCCTATGTTGGGCCTCTGGAGCCCTTTGTCTTACTTGAGGTATCTTAGGCAAGAACTCGCACTCAGGCTTGTGTTCTGGATTAAAACTGAAGTTACTGCTTCTTTAAGATGTATGCTGCCACCATTAGGCTATTGGTTACTGTAGGACAATGTTTCCCAACCAGTGTGCCGTGGCGATCATCAGGTGTGCTGTGGGAAATTGGAACCTCCAATAACCTTTCTTCCCTCTCCTGCCCACAGTGCTCTCTGAGTGTAGGTGAACTACAACTTCCAAACTCAAGGTCAATTCCCAAGCAAACCCTTTCAGTACTTTCTGTTGGTAATAAGAGTTCAATATGCCAAGTTTGGTTCAATTCCATTCTTGCAAGAGTTCATGATGCTCTTTGATTGTGTGTTAACTATAAATCCCAGAAACTGTAACTCCCAAATGTCAAGGTCTATTTTCCCCAAACTCCATCTGCGTTCACATTTGGGCATATTGAGAATTCATGCCAAGTTTGTTCCTGATCCAACATTGTTTGTGTCCACAGTGCTCTCTGGATATAGGTGAACTACAACTCCAATGCCCACCGAACTCTTATAGTATTTTCTCTTGGTTATAGGAGTTCTGTGTGGGAAGTTTGTGTCTTTCTGCCATTCCTGCCAGGATATCTATGTTGTGTTCATCGAAACAGGCCCAGGTTTCACACTGAGTGTATAAATACATTCAAAAACATATTAACTGTATGTATTACTGTGTTAGAGTGTCATTTTGTGTCATTTTGGTTGGTGGTGTGCCCCAGGATTTTGTAAATGTAAAAAATGTGCCGCGGCTCAAAAAAAGGTTGACTGCTTTAAAACTTCTCTGACAGAGGCACACGTGAGGCAGATGTGTTGAACAATAAAACAATTGATATCGAGGTGACCCCCCTTTCTCAGGGTTCTGTGAGAGATAGTAAAAAACCAAGGGCCCTTGGTTTCTGATCTATACATTCCAAAGTCATGCGCCGGGGTGTGTGTGTGTGGGATGTTGGGGTTTCGCCTTGTGCTAATCCCAAGGAACCCCACAAAGGCAAGATGGCCTTGCCTGGCCCAGGAGAGCTCGGGATCTGTAGTTCAATTCTACCTCCAAAGTTCATCTTCACTAACTTTTCCCAAATCCAGTGCATCAAAGACTTTCCCCCCACTTTCCTGAACTTTGCTTCATGATCATCCCATAGATCTATAGTTCACCAAGTACCCAATGTCCTTTTGCATATAAAATTCAATTATCTTTCCCCCCTCCCCCCCAAACTTCATGAATTGCGCTTTTGGACTCTTTCGCCTATGAATCCACCCACCGAAGCCCCCCTTCTCACTTCTCCATTCAGGAAGGATGCTTGCATAGATCTCCAAGCCTGGACTTCCCCCCCAATATTTTCCTGGACTCTCTCTATGAAATAACAGGATAAAATGGACAAATAAATGATGAACAAAACTAGGAATGAAACCCCTTCTCCCTAAACTTCATTATACCTCTCCCCGCATGCCCCCTCCTCATGAAATGTATTTTTTAAAGATAGCAAAGCTGACCATGCATGCATGACTCAAACATGGAAAATCCCCAAACCATTTGCAGGTCTGTGGTAATAATTAGCTTCTTTCTTTGGCCTGTCCCAAATAGCTGATAGTCACAAAAGGATCTATGGGGCTCTGATCTCTGAGATTTTCGTCTATCAGAGCACCACGGGTCGCCTGGCAAGTTTCTTTGTAAAACAAAAAGGGCCATCTCCTAGGATCGAAACTTGAGATGTTGGCCACAATACATCCTATTTACCTTTCATATTTGCTAAATAAAACACCCATCAATGTCATACCATCAGCAAATGACAAACTACAGATCCTGTGTTCACGTAACGAGGAAAACCATTTATTTCAAAACCAGTACAATAGGTGACGAGATTGCAGGACTCCAAGGGATCTTCTCTTGTCAATCAAATCTTCATTAGCATGTCATAATCTCATTACCCAAGTTCCAACCTCATTGTTCCATCCATTTCCCCCTCTCTCTTCCCATTGGCTCAGATCCACAGCCAATTGAGGCACGCGTGCGGGAGATTTGAAACTGACTGTTCTGAAAATGTATAAAAATACTGGAAAATTTTGAAATAAACATGTCAGCATGGCGAATGATTGCTGCTGTCATTCTTTCTCAGCTGGGATAGAACTTTCGCTGCGCACACTTCTGGATCTTGGTGAGAACCTGCTATTGGGGCTTAGGGGGCTATTTTGGCATTTCTTACCACCTGTCACACCTCAACGGCCTCAGGCATCACTTTTGCTTGGACAGAGTTCCAGCCAGGAGAATCAAGAAATACTTTCCAAGGCAGCTTGCTTTGCTCTCAAGCCCTGTCCAGGGCCTCCCTGCCTTTCCCATGAGAAGGCAGGGGATGAAATCATAACAAAAGCCTCTCAAGGTTGTACCACCTCGACTCCCTGATAGAGCAAGCGGGCTACAGGGGCAGAGAGCTTGCCTCCCTTTCGGCCCAGATGTTCTTCGCTAACGAGCACAACATTCCAAGAGTACTGAGTTCACAAAACATACAGGAGATCATCAATCTTTGCTTTTGATGTGCGACGCAACTCAGGAATACTATAACTGCCCTGTGAACCCCCATGCCAGTGTCTTGTACCAACAACGCATATGGGAGAGGATCTTGCGGGTTAGGCCAGTCGGGCCTTTCATCAAGCCTTGCCAGCCAGCCTGCTCCGGGCTGACTTGTTCCTGCCTTGCTCTTGTTCCTGTTCGTCGTCGAGACCCAGTGATTGGTCCTGGAAAGACTTTATTACCTTTTGGACTCTTTGTCTTATTAGCAACTGTCCCTGCCTGACTTGATCCGGCTGGGATTCTGAAAGACCTTTTGCATCCGGCTTGTGTTCCCGTTTTCCCACTTGTGCTCCTTTTGCTGCGGAGCACTCACACCCCTGCTGAATCCTGTTTGGCTGCTAGTTGGAGGCACTATAAAGATTGCCCCAACCTCTTTCCTATATCTACCTATTCTCAATAAAACCCGTTGTACCTCAGCTGCTGTGTGGTTTATCCAAGGGGGTCAGGTTGCCAAGGCCTCAGAGGGCGATACCACCCACCAAGGTTTTCCATCAAGGACCCTTGCTTTAGAGGAACCTAGGGTCTCAGCCTCTAAGGCAAAGCTACCCTAAATTCATATCCTCTATCACAATGATGTTTATTTAAGAGAACTTGAACAAAGTTGGCATTAAGTTTAGTGGTTCAGAGATTTTGGCATAAAAGCATATGGTTCCTTTTTAAGCAGTTCAGATCTTAGTTACAAAAACCACTCCTTTCTCCCTCCAAGAAATTACTGACAGGAATTCCTCTCTGCCTAGCAAATCTTAACTCCAATACAGACAGTCCTACACTGGATCTATCTCTCTACTTCTCTACCAACTATCTTCCCTGATAGCTGTACTCACCAGTTAACTCTGCTAGCTACCTGACCACTTTCAGGCTTCCTCACTCTAACACTAACCCCCACAACTGCTCTCTAACACTCGTCCTGCTTCTCTTCCTGCTTTTCACAACCTCAACATATGTTGAGGTTTTGAAAATTCCTATAAGCCTTAGATCAGGGTTCCTCAAACCCTTTAAACAAAGTGCTGGTTTATGGTCCCTAAGACTGTTGGGGGGAAGGTGGGGGCGGACTATAGTTTGGAAATAATATAAACAAATTCCTATGCACACTGCACATATCTTATTTGTAGTGCAAGAAAACGTAAAAGAACAATACAATATTTAAAGTGAAGAAGAATTTTAACCAACATAAACTTACCAGTATTTCAATGGGAAGTGTGGGCCTGCTTTTGATGAGATACTCAAGTCAATTAGGATTGTTGTTGTGTGCCTTCATGTCATTTCAGAGTTAGGTAGGGTTGCCACTTTTTGATATAGGAAATAAGGGACATTTACCTAAAAATACAGGATTTTTCACAAAAATAAGGAACACTTCATAAAGACGTTAAAATCAAATGTTAGGCAACCCTAACTATACTCCTTTTGATGCAGCCTTGGGTTTTTCAGCTGCAGCATCACACTGTTGACTGATCTTTAGACTGGGGTCTAACTGAAGCCTCCTTTCACATGCATTCAGGGTAATATCTTCTACTTGGGCCATTCCACAAGGAGCTACAACCCAAGCCATCCCGACAGATGCCCGTCCAACTCAAAAGCCCACCAGAGACCCCCCACTCGCCCCTCAGCCCTAGTGTGGCTGTGATTTGTGTGCCTGGTTGAGGTGGTGATGGTGGTGTCACCTTCTTTCCTCTCCCATCAGTCGATGGTGAAGGCGGCCCTGTGGTAGAGGTGGGCGAGGGTGTGGCAGACCTGGCTCTGGGTCTCCATGATCACCAGCTCCATGCGGGCCCGTATCTCCCCACGCCGCGCTTGTAGCTCCCTCAGGTCACTCACCAGCTGCACCATGAAGACTGACGGGCCCCCTTCTTCCTCTTCCTCCTTCTCCTTCTCCTCTCTCCGAGAGTGAGGGCTCTTGGGAAATGGAGTCCTGCCCAAAAGGTCAGCATGTGCCTCTCAATCAAGAGGAGGCAGCCTTGGACTACAATTCTTAGCCACGCGTGGGGAGACGAGAGGAAACGGGAGGAGCCAAAAGAGGTAGCGGGATGGAGGAGTAAGAAGGAAGTATGTGTGTGTATGTACTGGCCCAGCCTCGCTTCCTGCTGCCATCTGTCCCGTCAATATAGGACAGGAGCTGAAAATAAAGAACACAAAATTTGGGGCTGAAAAACGGGACATCCCGTACAATATGGGACAGTTGGCAATCCTACATTTAGAAGAAAGCAATTAGGGAATATGAATAATACAGTAATCCAATAGTATCAAAAATAATTTTGTATTCGCAAGTACACAATTACAATAATTCACAATCCACAATGGGAACGAAATAGTACAATGTCCTAAGTACAATGCGATGACATAATAGCAAGGTACAACACTGTGAGAACTAACAATTGGGTTAGGTACAGTTTGGCAAAGCACATGCAATGTATCACAGTAATCCAATACAGAAGTCTGTAGCCAGGAAGATAATGGTACCTTCATGGCTACTGGGTCGCTACAATGCAAATAAACAATAATAGTAACCTTAATAGGTGCTTGAAAATTGTAGAGGGCCAGCAGTGAAGTCCGTGTCTAGCGGAAGGGAAGGGAAATTCACGGAGACTGCTCAAAGATACCCATATGCGCAGGGCGCATGTGCAGGCTTGCTCAATGGCGCGCCGCAGGGCAGGCTGGTCTTCGTAGTCCGTGAAGAATGCTAATTGGGGCTGGTGCGGCCAATGCGCAGGCGCGGACACGCTCAATGGCGCGCCGCAGTGGTGCTTGATTTTAGTAGTTCTATTGGTGCCCAGGAAGCGTTCAGGAATAATGTTGAACTGGTGGTACAGTTATGGGTAAACACAACCCCACAAGGGTCTCACCTAAGTGAGAATAGTGGGGAGAAGTGCCTGGCGGCAGGAGCTCACCCCTAGGCCGACGGAGGGCCGTTTCGTCACTGGGACTTCTTCAGAGGCAATGTATTGAATGCAATGACGTCCTCAAGGGTGTATAATCTTCACGAGTGTCTCAAGTCACAAGGAGGACGGACCATCCCATAGGCAGGAAATGGTCTCTACAATTTTCAAGCGCCTATTAAGGTTACTATTATTGTTTATTTGCATTGTAGCGACCCAGTAGCCATGAAGGTACCATTATCTTCCTGGCTACAGACTTCTGTATTGGATTACTGTGATACATTGCATGTGCTTTGCCAAACTGTACCTAACCCAATTGTTAGTTCTCACAGTGTTGTACCTTGCTATTATGTCATCGCATTGTACTTAGGACATTGTACTATTTAGTTCCCATTGTGGATTGTGAATTATTCTAATTGTGTACTTGCGAATACAAAATTATTTTTGATACTTTTGGATTACTGTATTATTCATATACCTGAATTGCTTTCTTGTATTTACCATGGTGTTGCCCCTTGCTGTTACTGTAATCCTACATTTAGGCCAAGCTTAAATCTAAAGTTTAGGGTGGGGGCCAGGTAAATGACCTTGGAGGGCTTCTTCTGGTCCATGGGCCTTAGTATGGGGGCCCCTTCCAAAGATGGTTGGTGACTCATGATAATAATAATAATAATTTATTTATTTATTTTTGTACCCCACCTCCATCTCCACGAAGTGACTCATGGCAGCTTATATTTATTTTATTTATTTATTTATTATTCGGGCTTCTATGCCGCCAACTCCCTGAGGCTCGCGGCGGCTTACAAGAGCCGAAGGGCACAGTAAAATACAGGCAATAAGCAGTTAAAAACAATTAAAAACAACAGCAGTATAGTAATTAATAACACAGTTAACACAATGAACAGCACATCATCCTCAGAAGAACGAATAGATGGCGGGGCATGGGCAGGACTTACTCACCAAAGGCCTGCTTAAACAGGTATGTTTTACAGGCCCGTCTAAACGGGAGCAAGTCCTTCATAGCCCGAGTTCCGGCCGGGAGGGCGTTCCACAGCGTAGGTGCTATGACAGAGAACGCCCTCCGGCGGGTAGCAGTCAGCCTTGCGAGTTTAGCTGAAGGTATCTCCAGGAGATTGGAGTCCTCAGACCGAAGTGATCTCGGAGGGCAATATGGGGTGAGACGGTCCCTCAAATACGCTGGCCCCAGGCCGTGTAAGGCCTTAAAGGTGAGGACCAACACTTTGAAGGTGATCCGGTGCTCAATTGGCAGCCAGTGCAGATCCTGCAAAACAGGTGTTATGTGGGCGCCAGCTGGCGTGCCAGACAGGAGCCGGGCGGGACAAGCCCAATCAACATAGTTAAAAATAACACATTATTTTTTTTAAAAAGCAACATAAAGCAAAACAAAACAAAAACAGACAAAACAAGATCATAACACAATATAAAAACAACCATCACAAACAACCAGTAGTTTGAAATAGCAAAACAGTTCTAGACTTGGGCGGTGGGGGTGCAAGGGGGGGGGGATTTGTTTGAATAAAAGTGGAATAAGTTCTAAGCAAAGAGTGAGTTTTGGATCCAGATTCAAGCAGGCAATGTTATTACTGCCAATTGACTACATCCAGGCGGGGCATGAATAACGTAGTTTTAAAATATCACCTTAAAAGAAAACTCTACATTTTGCTTTCAGTAAAGGTATCCACTAGCAATGATGCATATCTTGTGCTCTCACCTATCAATTACATGGATTGTTTGTGTGCCTGCCAGTTATTTCAGAATTTTAAAGCCTCACTCGCTTATGGCACTTCTCAAACATCATTGATTTTCATCTACTTTCTTGGCAAAACACAACAGAATCCCAGTTATCGCTAGCAACTGCTGGACATCTAAGATTGTGCATAGCCAAGGAGACGAGAGATGAAAATATAGACATCAGTTACAGCTTGCAGCTTGATGGAGTAGGTACGAGCCTATGAAGCGTGTGTTCCTCCGTAAAACCATGCCTGTTATTTTTAAAACGCATCTGTCCTTGCTTAATAATTTCTAAAATAAAAAGTACCACAGCTCCCTTTGTGTAATTGTCAGATGATGTGCCAGGAAGAAAAAAACCCCCTGTAAATCTTTGCAGATATTACAGAACTGTCTTTGCAGATATTATCTGGAATATATTAACACTTAGAATGAGTCTTATTTCTGGTGCCTAATATCAGTCACGTTAACACCACACCCAGGGGCGGACCAAGCTTTTCCCAGGGGGTACGCAAAGAAAATTTGCGCCCCCCCCCAGTGCGCATGCGCCAATCGGCGCACGCGCACTGGCTCCAAAGCGGGAGCCAGTACGCATGTGCTGACCTTTTCCTGCATGCGCAAAAAGGTCCTGGCATGCAGAAGCACCCCGGGCTGCCTAGAAAAGGCGCGGCGCGGGCGGCAGGGAGCCGGCGCAGCGGCGCCCCTCCCGAGTGACGTCGCCCCTCCCCGGTGACGCCGCCCTACGCACCTGCTTCCTTTGTCTAATGGACGAACCAGCCCTGACCACACCAGCGCTAACAGGAGTTGAAACTTTGGGGGGTAATCTGTATCTAAAAACAAGTAGAAAGCAAACAGACAAAATTATTTTCCCCCAGTGAAGTTAACATTCTCTACCGGGTTTCTGTGAATTTTCCAGGCTGTATGGCCATGTTCCAGAAGCATTCTCTACTGACGTTTCACCCATATCTATGGCAGGTATCCTCAGAGGTTGTGAGGTACGAGGGCGGGTCAATAAGTCCGTGACTTTTTGAATGAAACACTGATTTTGGATTTAAAAAATCATTTTATTTTTCAACGTCGTATCCTTTGAGCTCTATACACTTTGTCCAACGTTTCTCCAATTTTTTTTATCCCTTCCAAAAAATAAGATTGCTCGAGGTAATCAAAATAGGTATTTGTTTGTGAGATGATTTCATTGTTGGAGTCAAATCTCTTTCTACCGAGCCATTTCTTCAGGTTTGGAAACAAGAAATAGTCGCTCGGGGCTAAATCCGGAGAATAGGGCAGATGAGGGAGCAATTCGTATCCCAATTCATGGATTGTTGCCATGGCAACTGCACATGTGTGCACCCTTGCATTGTCCTGGTGCAAAATAACTTTTTTCTTGGCCAAATGCGGTCAGTTTTTTCCAAATCCTCATTAAATCTACCCAATAAATTGGCATAATATTCACCATTGATTGTTTTACCCGTTTGAAGGTAATCAATGTGGATTATACAGCATGCATCCCAAAAAACGGTCGCCATGACTTTATTGGCTGACAATAAAGTCATGGCCTTCTTTGGCGCCGATTCACCCCGAGAAACCCACTGTCTTGACTGCTGTTGGGTCTCTGGTGTGTTGTGATGGATCCACGTTTTGTCCACGGTTACGAAATGGCGCAAAATTTTGTCCGTATTGCAGTTGAACAACGCCAAACACTCCTGTGAAATTGTCACATGATTGCGTTTGTGGTCAATTGTGAGCAAACGCGGCACCCATCTCGCGGAAAGCTTTCTCATACCCAAGTGATCATTTAAAATGGAAACCACTGAGCCGCGTGAGATGCCTGTGGCTTCCACAATCTCTTGCACTTTCAATCTCCGATCGGCCAACACCATATTGTGATTTTTTTTCAATTGTTTTTTTGGTGTAGAGACCTCAACTGGGTGTCCAGAACGTTGGCCATCTTCCGTGCTTGTACGGCCACAACGAAATTCAGTAAACCACTTTTTTACCATTGAAATGGATGGTGCAGAGTCCCCATAGTATTTATCAAGCTTAGCCTTGGTTTGCGTGATGGTTTTTTTCCCACAAAAAATAATGCTTAATGAGTACACGAAATTCACTTTTTTCCATTTTGTCCTCAAATCACACGGTAGTCTGCTATCAATGGCTGTCAAACACAAACTAAATGACGCAGCTTGTTCACATTTTGACAAGTTTTCGACTTGTCAGATTTTTACTCCTTCTCCTAAGATGGGAGTATCCAACTGGAGCATCATCCATGTAGTTGTTTTCAAAGGATGCAAGGGAATCTTGCACTTTCTAATCCAGGAGCATCTACGACAGGGCTGTCCAACTTCTACCGACCCAGGGGCCAGAATTCTGGTCACTGATGACCTGGGGGACCGTAGGGTCTGCCCCCGCCCCGGCTCCACCCCCGCCCCGGCTCTGCCCCCACCCCTGCCCCGGCTCCAATTTACTTACAATTCCTAGTTGCATTATTAATTATAAAATAAATATAATAACATTAAATGCAGGGGCATTCAAAGGGCATGCAACAATTAAATATAATATTTTTAACATTAAATGCAGGGGGCATTCAAAGGGGCATGCATACAATTAAATATAATATTTTACTAACATTAGATGCAGGGGGCATTCAAAAGGGGCATGCATACAATTAAATATAATATTTTACTAACATTAGATGCAGGGGCATTCAAAAGGGGCATGCATATAATTAAATATAATATTTTACTAACATTAAATGCAGGGGGCATTCGCATGCATAAAATTAAATATAAAATTTTACTAACATTAAATGCAGGGGGCATTCAAAAGGGGCATGCATACAATTAAATATAATATTTTACTAACATTAAATGCAGGGGGCATTCAAAGGGGCATGCATACAATTACATATAATATTTTACTAACATTAACTGCAGGGGGCATTCCAAAGGGCCATGCATACAATTAAATCTACTATTTTACTAACATCACCTGCAGGGGGCATTCAAAAGGGGCATGCATACAATTACATATAATATTTTACTAACATTAAATGCAGGGGGGCATTCAAAAAGGGCATGCATACAATTAAATATAATATTTTACTAACATTAAATGCAGGGGGCATTCAAAGGGGCATGCATACAATTAAATATAATATTTCACTAACATTAAATGCAGGGGCATTCAAAAGGGGCATGCATACAATTAAATTTAATATTTTACTAACATTAAATGCAGGGGGCATTCAAAAGGGGCCTGCATACAATTAAATATAATATTTTACTAACATTAAATGCAGGGGGGGCATTCAAAAGGGGCATGCATACAATTAAATATAATATTTTACTAACATTAAATGCAGGGGGGCATTCAAATACACAATTACATAATAATAACATAAAGGTTAGCCTACCTTCCCAAACGTGCGGGATCCAGGAGCAGCCGGCCCACGAGCAGAGGCAACGACTGAGCGAGGCAGCAGCCGGGAAGGTACAAATCACGTCTGCGTGGGCCGCAGGGATTAAGTAGCCGAGATTTCGGCAACAGGAGTATTGCGAGACTACGGAAGCCACACGGGTTTTCACTCTCACCGCAGGCGAAATTTTGCATTGAGAGCGAAATGTGGCTTCCGTAGTCTCGCGATACTTGCTCCGAAACCCGGAAGTGGGTAATTATTTAAAATATTTTAATTTAATTTATTTTTATTTTTATTTTTTATTTAAAAGCTTAGGGGGCCATAGGGAAGGGGCTGGGGGGCCGTATACAGCTCCCGGGGCGCCAGTTGGACAGCCCTGATCTACGACAACAAAAATATAAAATAAAGCCATTACAATGAGAGTTTTCTCCCTTTCCAAAGAACTAACAAGAGAAGGACTGCATTTTAAAACCCATTGGGGTGTGGGCCTTTTTTTGGCATAGTTGGCGGAGAAGATAAATTCACAAGACAGTGACATTACATCCTGAAATTGACGTATTAGATGTTAATAGAGGAGAGAAGCAGCAGCAGGAGGATTTTTTTTCAATCACTTGAGTGATATATCCATTTTCCTCTGGTTGGGTATTTTCTTTTCTTCATAGTTGTGATCAGCTGGATAACATGTTGCAGGAAGAGCAGAAGGAAAATCTTTTGTTTGCAACATATAATTTCCCTGGAGCTCCCAGACTCCCCATTCCCATTGACACATTTAACCTCCAAGGCACATTGTAGTCTATCTGTTCAGTCAGGCTTTCCTTAAGGGGGTAGATTAAAACAGGAATGATGCTTTTCTACTTTGCATAAAAAGAAGTCTTGCCGGATTATTGCTTGCATGCTGGTTTATGTGGCTTATAGCCTAGGTGGGCATTTAAAATTTAAATGCACCAAGGCAAATGTTGTGGTCACATCATATGTATGATCTCTCCTTTAGCTCAAAACTACTGTTAAGAAAGCATTCTAGACCAGTGTTTCCCAACCTTTTTTGAGCCGCGGCACACTTTTAACATTAAAAAAATCCGGGGGCACACCACCAACCAAAATGACACAAAATGACACTCTAACACAGTAAAGAACGGCTGGGGGTTGGTGGCCTGCTGGGAGCAGCTGCTGGGAGTGCCGAAGCCAGGGAGGGGGCGGAGCCAGGCTGCGCCATGCCCCGCCCTCTACCCCCGGCTTCACCTCTCCCAGCGGCTGCTCCAGCCTTGAGGGGCAGTGCCAAGCCAGCGGTGCCAGAGCCAGCACAATGCTGGCTTGGCACTGTCCCCTCAAGGCTGGAGCAGCTGCTGGGAGAGCCGAAGCTGGGGGAAAGGGCAGAGCCAGGCCGCGCCATGCCCCGCCCCCTCCCCCCAGCTTCAGCTCACCTACAGACCGCGCCATCCCCCAGATTCAGCTCTCCTACAGAGGAGAAGCATGAGCAGTGAACGGGCTTCAGTGGGCGGGGCTCCTCCTCCAGGCGGCTTCAGCGAGCGAGGGGCAAGAGTCATGGCGGGAGTCATGGTGGATTGGAGGCTGGCTGGGGAAGCGGCCGAAGGAGGCGGCGCCCCGGTCTCTTCTTCTTTTTCTTCGCCACTGCCTGGCCCTTCCTCCTCCTCCCCCAAGCAGCAGGGGTTCGCAGGAAGGGGGGGAGGAAGGGGGGCAGAGAGCTTTTCTCGCGGCACAGCAGAAGGGCCGTCACGGCACACTAGTGTGCCACGGCACACTGGTTGAGAAAGACTGTTCTAGAATACACATCTTAAATGTCAATGAAATGACTGCCAGCAGTGGAATGGCAAGATGCAAACACACAACCATTTGGTTTAAGACAGGGCTGTCCAACTGGCGGCCCGGGAGCCATATACGGCCCCCCAGCCCCTTCCCTACGCCCCCCTAAGCTTTTTAATAAAAAATAAAAATAAAAAAATAAATTAAATTAAAATATTTTTAAAAATAACCCACTTCCGGGTTTTGGAGCAAGTATCGCGAGACTACGGAAGCCACGGATTTCGCTCTCAACGCGAAATCTCGCCTGCGTTGAGAGTGAAATCCCGTGTGGCTTCCGTAGTCTCGCGATACTCCTGTTGCCAAAATCTCGGCTACTTAATCCCTGCAGCCCACGCACACGTGATTTGTACCTTCCCGGCTGCTGCTTCAGTCGGTCGTCGCCTCTGCTCGTGGTCCGGCTGCTCCTGGATCCCGCGCATTTGGGAAGGTAGGCTAACCTTTATGTTATTATTATGTAATTGTGTATTTGAATGCCCCCCCTGCATTTAATGTTAGTAAAATACTATATTTGACTGTATGGATGCCCCTTTTGAATGCCCACCCTGCATTTAATGTTAGTAAAATACTATATTTGACTGTATGGATGCCCTTTTGAATGCCCACCCTGCATTTATTGTTAGTAAAATACTATATTTGACTGTATGGATGCCCCTTTTGAATGCCCACCCTGCATTTAATGTTAGTAAAATACTATATTTGACTGTATGGATGCCCCTTTTGAATGCCCACCCTGCATTTAATGTTAGTAAAATACTATATTTGACTGTATGGATGCCCCTTTGAATGCCCACCCTGCATTTGATGTTAGTAAAATACTATATTTGACTGTATGGATGCCCCTTTGAATGCCCACCCTGCATTTGATGTTAGTAAAATACTATATTTGACTGTATGGATGCCCCTTTTGAAAGCCCACCCTGCATTTGATGTTAGTATGCCCTTTGAATACTATATTTGACTGTATGGATGCCCCTTTTGAATGCCCACCCTGCATTTGATGTTAGTAAAATACTATATTTGACTGTATGGATGCCCCATTTGATGTTAGTAAAGTACTATATTTTTGAATGCCCACCCTGCATTTGATGTTAGTAAAATACTATATTTGACTGTATGGATGCCCCCTTGAATGCCCACCCTGCATTTGATGTTAGTAAAATACTATATTTGACTGTATGGATGCCCCTTTTGAATGCCCACCCTGCATTTGATGTTAGTAAAATACTATATTTGACTGTATGGATGCCCCTTTTGAATGCCCACCCTGCATTTGATGTTAGTAAAGTACTATATTTGACTGTATGGATGCCCCTTTTGAATGCCCACCCTGCATTTGATGTTAGTAAAGTACTATATTTGACTGTATGGTTTGAACCCTGCATTTGATGTTAGTAGAATACTATATTTGACTGTATGGATGCCCCTTTTGAATGCCCACCCTGCATTTGATGTTAGTAAAATACTATATTTGACTGTATGGATGCCCCTTTTGAATGCCCACCCTGCATTTGATGTTAGTAAAATACTATATTTGACTGTATGGATGCCCCTTTTGAATGCCCACCCTGCATTTGATGTTAGTAAAGTACTATATTTGACTGTATGGATGCCCCTTTTGAATGCCCACCCTGCATTTGATGTTAGTAAAATACTATATTTGACTGTATGGATGCCCCTTTTGAATGCCCACCCTGCATTTGATGTTAGTAAAATACTATATTTGACTGTATGGATGCCCCTTTTGAATGCCCACCCTGCATTTGATGTTAGTAAAATACTATATTTGACTGTATGGATGCCCCTTTTGAATGCCCACCCTGCATTTGATGTTAGTAAAATACTATATTTGACTGTATGGATGCCCCTTTTGAATGCCCACCCTGCATTTGATGTTAGTAAAATACTATATTTGACTGTATGGATGCCCCTTTTGAATGCCCACCCTGCATTTGATGTTAGTAAAATACTATTTATTTGACTGTATGGATGCCCCTTTTGAATGCCCACCCTGCATTTGATGTTAGTAAAATACTATATTTGACTGTATGGATGCCCCTTTTGAATGCCCACCCTGCATTTGATGTTAGTAAAGAATACTATATTTGACTGTATGGATGCCCCTTTTGAATGCCCACCCTGCATTTGATGTTAGTAATAATACTATGGATTTGCCCACCCTGCATTTGATGTTAGTAGAATACTATATTTGACTGTATGGATGCCCCTTTGAATGCCCACCCTGCATTTTTAGTAAAATACTATATTTGTTAGAATGCCCAAAATTGTTAGTAAAATATATATTTGACTGTATGGATGCCCTTTGAATGCCCACCCTGCATTTGATGTTAGTAAAATACTATATTTGACTCTTTTGAATGCCCACCCTGCATTTGATGTTAGTAAAGTACTATATTTGACTGTATGGATGCCCCTTTTGAATGCCCACCCTGCATTTGATGTTAGTAAAGTACTATATTTGACTGTATGGATGCCCCTTTTGAATGCCCACCCTGCATTTGATGTTAGTAAAGTACTATATTTGACTGTATGGATGCCCCTTTTGAATGCCCACCCTGCATTTGATGTTAGTAAAGTACTATATTTGACTGTATGGATGCCCCTTTTGAATGCCCACCCTGCATTTGATGTTAGTAAAATACTATATTTGACTGTATGGATGCCCCTTTTGAATGCCCACCCTGCATTTGATGTTAGTAAAATACTATATTTGACTGTATGGATGCATTTGATGTTAGTAAAATACCCTTTGAATGCCCACCCTGCATTTGATGTTAGTAAAATACTATATTTGACTGTATGGATGCCCATTTGATGTTAGTAAAATTTTGAATGCCCACCCTGCATTTGATGTTAGTAGAATACTATATTTGACTGTATTTTGGATGCCTGTATGGATCTGAATGCCCACCCTGCATTTGATGTTAGTAGAATACTATATTTGACTGTATGGATGCCCCTTTTGAAAGCCCACCCTGCATTTGATGTTAGTAAAATACTATATTTGACTGTATGGATGCCCCTTTTGAATGCCCACCCTGCATTTGATGTTAGTAGAATACTATATTTGACTGTATGGATGCCCCTTTTGAATGCCCACCCTGCATTTGATGTTAGTAGAATACTATATTTGACTGTATGGATGCCCCTTTTGAATGCCCACCCTGCATTTAATGTTAGTAAAATACTATATTTGACTGTATGGATGCCCCTTTTGAATGCCCACCCTGCATTTAATGTTAGTAAAATATTATATTTGACTGTATGGATGCCCCTTTTGAATGCCCACCCTGCATTTTATGTTAGTAAAATATTATATTTGACTGTATGGATGCCCCTTTAGTGACGGAATTCAGGCCCCTGGGCCAGTAGAAGTTGGACAGCCCTGGTTTAAGAGATAAATTTCAGTTGACTACAGTACGGAAAAACTACTATGAACCCTGCAATCATTGTGATGGTTGGCCAAATTATTTTACACATTTGGAAAGCCAAACTGTAATTGATTCAGAGGTATGAAAATCTATTTTCCCACAAGGACCATTGATACAAAAGATGAAAATTGGCCTTCTACACATTCCTTTTTCTCTAGGGGAACTCGAATTGTAGTTCTGTGAAGAGGACTTAAAAATCTCCGACACAATTCCCAGCAAACATAGTAAACTAAGATTCCCTGGATTCTAAAGGGGGGATACTGGTATGAAGTAGGGGTTGTTGATCCATAAAAAAAATTGTTTCTAAACTTGTGGGGAGGGAATTTCCGTTGGTGGGTCATTATAGAAAGTTTTAAATAAATTTCGTAATTAAAACGTAATTAATAACGACTCTTTCATTATTAGGTCGTTACTGCTTCAGCACTCGCAAAGTAGAAAACCAGGACTGACACTGTTAAAAGCACAGGCAAATCAATCCAACTATATCAGTATCTAAGAGATGTGTATATATTCAATGTTCTGATACTCAAAGCATGTGGTATTCAATGCAATGATAAAGATATTACACAATAATTATGAACAACACATTGTAGAATGCAATGAGTCAAATATGCTCTGGAGTTAGATTACCAGAGGAGTTGCCCAAGTTCTGTATCTTATATAAAACTAGCTGAGGACCCGGCGGTGCTCAGGTTATTT